>CM064861.1:30331826-30678622 GCA_032719365.1 Prinsepia uniflora | reverse complement strand
TTATTAATAATGACTTTTATTATATGATTTGCTTGTAATAGTGTTAATAATGATAATAAGTTTAAGGCTCGGGCCAAGTAAAACTAGTAGTCCCAACCTCTTGAAGGGGTTAGTGAGTTGGATGTGGGCGGTTATCCCACAAGAGATGGAATCTGTTTGGTTAAAACTATCAGGATGTGAATATAGTAAAAATTTGGAAATCTCTCATCTGACAAGGATTAATAGTAAGTCTTAGTAGATTCGAGATTGTTGTCAGACAGAAGTAGGACCAGCATGCTTACCCAAGTAGCTTAAGGGCGGGTCCTATCAACTTGGTATTAGAGCCAAGTTATTGAATATCCTGTCCTTGAAATGTGAGCCCCATGCATAAGCCTGGAAAAGAGATGAATAGGCAAGTTTGGATAGAAAGGGACCCTGGATTGTTGGGTCAAATATTGAGATAACTCGGTAAGTACATTCATATTCAATTATTTTATTCTTTTAATTATTTTATTGTAGGATTTGAGTTGTAAATATTTGATATGAATTTTTGGGAATTTTTTGGATTTATTAAATAATTTTGGATATAGTCTATTTTACGGTATTTGGGCTGAAGCTTGGTTTGGAATTCAGACTGACTTGGAATATGAGTCAAAGTTATTGTATGATTTATGTGACACTGATTTGAATTTTCCTTTCAAATGATTATTGATGATTTTTTTTTTTGGAATTTTACATTGATTTCGAGTACATGTTTTACGAGATTTTTATGAAAATTGTGTTTGGGCTTAGGCCCAGATTCCAAAATGATGATTTGAATTTTAAGGAATGGATATATGTTGTAAATGTATATTCTCTTGTTATTTGGGAACTGGCGTGTACATGTTAACTATCATCGGACATGGTCAGCACCTAGACATCTAGAGCATGGATCTATTTCCCTGGTATGGATATTTGGTTAGCACTTAGACATCTGGAGCTCGGCTCTGGAGATGATAAGGGTTGTGATATGACATATTCTCAATGGGAATAGCCAGAACCTGGGATGGACTCCCAGACAATACTAATTCCGGAAGATGGGACTTGAACTATGTGAGGCGTCATCCACTGAGATTCTACTGATAAGATTTGTTCTCTCAGTAGAAACTATCGCCAAAATCAAAGGCAATCGGCACTTGACTGTTAGGAGGAAGACTTGAGGACCATTCTGAAGTCAGAATCCCTCATCGAAACTCTTCTTGACGTGCAATCTGACAAAGCACGAAAACTCATTCAAACAGGCAGTCGAGGCTAAATCTAGGGGATAACCAGATCATGGCAGGATAGGACATACACTCCATCATGCTTCACTTTAGAATCTACAACTCAGTATAGTTGGTGCCCACCTTGCCACGGAACTCCTCCTCCATGCTACATTGAACTCCACGCCAACGACTTGAGGAGACTGCTGGACCAATGACTTTAGGGTTCTAACGTGATGCAAATTTAGAAGAAGTTCTATGCTGCCAACTTGTAACTTCTACAACTTAACCAATTACCCCGCAAATCGAGAATGAGTCATTCCCACAATGGTTCTCTAATCTGAATTTTTTTTCACTTCAAAGGAACTTCAGAGCTGGTAAAGTACATCGACTATTACCTCCGAGTTATAGTGCCACATTGGCACAATGATGAATTTATGTGCAAAAGAGAAAGGAATCACTCCATCAATACATTCAGAGATTTTTCGAGGAGAAAGCTCACATGTTGGATGTAGTGACCTTGTCATTGTGATGGTATTCAAACAAGGATTATCATTGGACATCTAGCTCTATGGAAACATCGTGATGAACAATGCTTGCACTCTAACCAAGATACTTTCCCCTACCAGATTGAAACGCATCTTGGGAACATGAGATACTATCGGCGCGTGTAACAGAGCATGTCAAGATAGGTGAAAAGTCTACAAAAGGAACGGTGCCACCCAAGGGTGACGCCACTTCCAAAACACCCTTCGCAAGATTGAACAAGCGAAAGGAAAATAGATCTTTCGGTGCCCCCATCCACTAGAAGGCCGAATCCACGCTTTGACATACTTGTTAGTCAAATCTACAACAAGATCAAGAATAAACTCTGGTTCAAGAAGCAGAGTCCTGTCAAAAGGCAACTAGGAGATGGTAAACAAGAAAAAATGGTGTTTCTCATCTTGACTATTACAGACACACCATCAAACTTGTAAAACATTCAAAAAATGCCTCCTAGATCTTATCAAGGAGGGGGCACTGCACTGAGTACATCATCATAACAGTTGCAGATGTGTCGAAGAGAAAAATCATAATGAACCACCCTGTAAGACGATTCGCATAAATACTCTCACCGTTGAATCGGAACTACTTCGAACCACTTCCAAGCAAAAAAAGAGGAACGCTTGGGACGCTTTGACCTTTGTCCAAGTCTCCTATGTCCAAGTCTCCTATACCTTGACTGGCCGGATGACAATGCACTGGTCATCCCCATCCAGATCGCTCATGCTCATGTCTATCTAATTCATGTGGACGAAGGAATTGGTGCAAATCTCCTCAATTAGAAGACGGTGTATGAAATGGGATTGGAAGGCTTCATCACTCGAAAAACCATTCCACTAAGAGGATTCAATGGCTCCACCAGCATGATTACAGGAACCCTCAAACTAGATAATTTCATCCCAAAAATTCTATGTGGTGGATGAATATTCCCTTTACAATGGCATCCTAGAACGACTATAGATGCACAAAATATTGGCTAACACATCCAACCTTTATAAATAAAAAAAAAGATTTCTGATCCCTAGATGAGGAATCGGAGGAATAAAGGGAGATCAAACCATGCCCCATCAGTGTCTCACCGAAGGGCTAAAGGAAGTTAAGCACATGAAATTCATTCCCCCAGCTAGTGCTGCATATAGGAGAAAATTCCCACTTCGCTTTTGAAAAAGCAACCATTTGTGGGTCAAAATCTAGAAGTCTTCAAAGAACCCATAAACTTTGAGGGTTGTAAACCAGAAGATGACGTGATATTAAAACAACTAGACCCAAAAATCCCCAGAAATGCATGCTCACATCGACACACAACTAAGAAACAAGGAAAGAATGAGGATATAATGACCTTCCTATGTCAACATAAGGACATTTTTACCTAGTTACCATCTGATATGCTTAGAATTGTCCCTGCCATTACTTGACATAAGTTGCACGTCAATCCAATGCATGAACTAGTTAAGAAAAAAAAAACATAACTTATCTCCTGAAACTCTACCATCTAGGTAGAGATTGATAAGCTACTTGCATCTAGCTCCATCGAAGATGTTCCACACTCAGAATGGTTTGCTAAGAGAGTTATCAGTATGAAAAAAAGGATGGTGGAGGGTTTGTATCGATTGCACCGATTTAAACCTCGCTTGTCCAATGGACTATTATCATTTACCTCAGATAGATCATTTGGTGGACTCCACTGCCAGAAACAAACTTCTTAGCTTCCTCAATGTATACTCAGGATACAATTGGATCTTCATGTAAAGAAGGATTGAGAAAAAAAACTGGGTTTTCCTTTCGAACAATGAGTTTACTACTACAATGCCATGCCATTTGGCTTAAAAAATGCAAGAACCACCTACCAACGACTTGTCAATCGAATCTTCAAGGAGCTCATCGATAAGTCTATGGAGGTTTACATTAATGACATCGTGGTCAAAGGCGAAAAACACAGCGATCATACATCTAATCTAAAGAAGACCTTCGATTTTGCCATGAAAATATAAAATGAAGCTTAACCCCTTAAAATGTACTTTCGACATAAAGGCAAGAAAGTTTCTCAACTACCTTTTCACATGAAGTCTCCATTGACTCTGAAATGATTCAAAGCCTTACCGGCCACACAACTGCTTTGAATCGATTTCTGTCAAAGGCTACGAATCGATGTTGACCCTTCTTTCAGGCACTTAAGAAGGCATCAAAGGTAGAATGGGATGAAAATTGGGAGAAGGGCTTCCATAAAGTCAAGATGTAATTAAATTCACCCTCACTCCTATCAAAGCCTAAGGATGACGTAGATCTCTACCTTTATCTTGGGGTTTACGACATGGCTATAAGTTCAGAACTTGTCCAAGAGGAACAGGGAATCCAACTACTGATTTTCTACACTTCGAAGGCTGTCCTAGACGCTAAAACACAATACCCTAAACTTGAAAAGCTAATCTTGGCACTTTTGGTCACCACCAAGAACCTAAGACCTTACTTTCAAGCGCATTGGGTAATCATTGTGACCAAATATCCATTACGATCACTTCTTCACATGCTAAACGCTTCTACAAGGATCATGAAATACGATATGGTACTTAATTGGAATAACTTACCCTATCTTCCAAGAACTTCCATCAAGGAACAAGCATTGGTTGACTGCGTTGCTAAATTCATCTCCCTGGAGGATCATGACAAAGGGATGGCAGACACCACCTGGGCCACTCTTCCCACCTTGTCGCCAAGACAGAGGGCATGCCTCCTATGGAAGCTCTTTGTCGACGGCTCTTCTAACTAACGTGGAGCAAGAGTCGGAATCATCATCATCATCATCAATTCGGATAGATCGATGATGGAACAAGAAATCCAATAGGGATTCAAAGCTTCTAATAATGAAGCTAAATATGAAGCATTAATTTGCGGAATGAACACTCGCGAGGGCATTGGAAGTTAAGAAGTTCGCGATTCCTTCTTACTTAAAGTTGAGCACTAAAAAATCCACTGAGGATACGCAGTGCGCGATACAAGATTTCTCCAATACAACAACAAAGTTCAAGAATGACTTGTAAGGTTCAAAGTCTTCACTTTCCACTGGATTTCGAGAGCCGAAAACGCACAAGCTAATGTACTGGCCAATCCAGCCTCACCACTTAACCATTGATTCAAATTCTTAATCTCGATTAAGTATCTCGAAAAACACCACATAGACATTAAAGAAGTCGAAGTAAGGAAAGTGGATCCATCTCCTAGTTGGCAAGATCTGTTCATCAACTACTTGGAAAATAGAGCATTACTTGACGATCGGCTCGAAGCTTGCAAAGTTCTAATGAAGGTTTCACACTACTACCTTAACTGGGGACAACTTTTTTGTTGAAACTTTATTGGAGCAAACTTACAATGCTTCAAGGATCCAAAAACACTTAAAATTTTGACAACAATTCATGAAGGACAATGCGGAAACCATTCGGAAGGAAGATCACTAGCGTAAAAAAACATTTAGCCCTGAATTATATTGGCCAAGCTTACACCAAGACACACTAAAGTAGGCTCGAGCCTGCGACAAATGGTAAAAGTTTAAACCAAGCCACTTGGCACCACCTCATGGCCATTAATGCAATGGAGCATAAAAATGATAGGACCTTTGCCTAGCACCCCGATGCCAAATTAAAAGTACTTACTCATCACCACTAACTACTTTACCAAAATGGGTGAAGGCTATTTTAGCCACCATCACGCAAGCCGACGTACAAATATTCATTTGGAGTCAAATCATATACCGATTAAGAGTTTCAAAAGTCATTGTAATGGACAACGGAACCCAGTTCACAGTTGCTGCAAACTAAGGAATTCTTAGAGTCAAGGAAGATAAAACACTTTGCTTCCACGACAATACTATCCCCAAGAAAATGGCCAAGCCAAAGCGTCCAACAAGACTATCTTAGATTGTATCAAGTAGTGACTTGATGATAGGATTATGGGAACACCTAGACGACACACTATGGGCTTATCACACGACCCTGCGTCGTGCTACGGATGAATCTCCATTCATGCTAGCCATTGGAACTGACGTTCTCATTCCCCTGCATATAGTCGCTCTTGCACCATTTATCAAACTTGATGACCTTGTCATCAATTCTGGTGAACCTTCAAACGTCATTAGACTTAAGCGAAGAACTCTGGGAACAAGTCGTCAAGCGCATATCAAACTATCAACAACAGGTTTGGAATTTTCACAATAAGAAAGCCAAGATTCAGAACTTCCTTCTAGTTAATATTGCCCTCAAGCAAAGGTTCGCAACACCAAATCAATCCGACTCCCAAAAACTAAAATCCCCATGGGAATGCCCTTATCATGTATACCAAGTAAGCATAAAAGGAAGCTTTGTTTTGGAGACCATGAATTAAAAATTGGTGAATAATTCGATGAACGCTCATCACTTGATGAAATATTACACATGAGCTAAGGCCACGCCTAGCCCACCAAGAATGGTACTAACACGACCCATCACAATACCCCCGGGATTAATGCGGGATGTGCCATGCTCCCATCTCACACAAGGGATAACTCAAAACCTCAGCTCGTTCAAGGCTTCTAGAGCACGCTAGGATCAGTGGAGGAGTGTGATGTCTCGGTCCCCGCTACAGTCCACATCCGCAATTAACCTGAAGGGCATTAAAAACCATTAAAAGCTATGAGTGGACGAAATAACTCATTTATAAAACACATTTCACAAAAAAGACGTTTATGCCCTTCACTAAAAATCATGCATGCATTCGAAAACCAGTAATCAAACCATTTATTTTAATTAAATCATTAGGGCCTTAACCTAATCATCATAAATCCAAAGTATGTGGGAACTCAGCCCAAAACCAATCATTATCGAATAATCAGTTTATCGAAATACAATTTAACCAATCCTTGGTATCCATGATGCCTAATCAATACCATTGTCACGGTTTTCCAAGCTATGCGTGCTACTCGGGTTCTTAAGTCCTGAGTCTCCCCAGGGGTCCACCCAGGTCAATAACCCGTAGACCAATGACCCTCCTTGGAGGTTATCATCCATAATTGCACTCTTGACCATGAGCTGCGCCTCGGGGCAGCCTCTCTCAAGTAGTGCGCCGTGACTACTCCGGGATACTACGAGACGTCTAGAGGAGACAATCCATACATAAGGATGGTATATGGAAAACATTTCATAAATCATCTCAAACCGTTCAAAGGGCTATGCCTGGGATTTCCATAAAACCATCGTAAATCCACAAATGGGTCTCGTACCCGAAGTATAACTTTCATAAACCATTTCCACAAATCCAATTTCCAAATTCAAGGGACTCAGCCCGAAATTCCATTTCATAACCCAACTACGCCTCAAGCTCGATAGTATAACCAAATGAGTTTTCAGCCCGATGCCTCATTAAATCAAATGGACACCAAGTCCGATAGTTCGTAAATCAAATGGGTCTCAAGTCCGGTTCCATATTTCCAAATCTGAAATCATACCATTGAACTGGTTTTAAAACCACAATCACGTAGAAACACAATATCAAACCATGAACCTCAAAATACGTGCAAATACGTGAATACTTAATACCACAATAAAATCCATCAGAAATCACATATTTAAAACATATAAAACAGTTATGCATGCATCATATTTAGAAATCGATGTCCACTCACAGACCGTCCTAGTTGCCGCCTTACTACGCGTGCAATAAGCCTTTTCGAGTCTAAATCGCCATCACCGGATCATCCAGACCTATCCAAATCACACCCAAAGGTCACTAACCATCAATATAATTCCATAGGATAAAACTCCAAAACTCCCGGAAAAGTCAACGTGTCCCAAACACGTTTCCCGAGGTGAAAAATCTTGATTTGACCAACTTAACGATCTCTGATCGACCCAAAACCACCATTGGATCTGGATCGTCAAAATCTTTCAAATGACACTAGGTCCACCTCGAAATTCGAGCCCACGTGCCTGGTCAACAAAAAGTCAACCCTGAAAAGTCAATACTGAAGTCATTGTTGACGTGAGCACTGACAAATTCTGACACCTGTCAGATCTAACAGTGCTAGCCCTGGGCATGGTTCGGTATGCTTCGGTATGAAGATGATACCGGTACCGTACCAAATAATTTTAACCGGTTCGGTACGATATGATATTTCTAAATTTGAAATTGATACCATACCATATCGTACCAATTAGGTTCGCTACAGTTTCGGTTTTGAAGCTAAATTCATAATTTCATCTATTTATTACTTGATTCAATGTCTAAAAGCAACATTTTGATAAAATTGAGAAATTAGGACTCTTGTTGGGTAACAAATATCGCTCAAAATGTATAGAAAATTCATAACCTAATCAATCTCAATACATCAACGAAAATTAACTAAAAAACCCTAACAAATTATTAAATCCATCAATTAAAAAATTCTTAAAATACAATTAAATCTATCAACTAAATTAGTATACAATTAAATCTATCAACTAAATTAATATACAATTAAATCCATCATTAGCTATTAGATTATTAGGGGTTTTTTTATTGTTGAATTCAATTTAATTTTTCATGAATTTAAAAAATTAAAACCCGTTAGATTTCGGTATGAGACGGTATTCCGTAACATCGAAACAGGTCTCGTACCGATTTAAACCGATACGGTATCGATACGGTACCGATCATCCTTTCAGTTTTACTATTCAGTTTATGAACACGATTTTGTTAGACCTGGCATGATGACATCATTAGGATGACATCATTGCTGATGTCACTTCATCCCCTACCTTCGACGGGTCAGACCCGAATAACTGGAACTAGGTAGCGCGGACCCGCGACCTGACCCGGCTCCCAAATCCCCATTTGTCAACCGTTTTCATCCTTCCTTCTTTCTAAATGCTCGTCCTAAACCTAGTAACAGATCTATCGGCTCAAAACCATGAAGAACTAATTGGAAACCCACCTCCAAACAATGAGTAGTGACCTCGAAGTTCCAACTCTGTTGCCAGACGTTTCAGGCCACCAAGCTTCTCAAAACCAGTCCTAACCAGGTCGCCTTGATCCCTAGAACATAACCAAATCAGTCAAAATGATCAACACACGTCAAACCGAAGAGTTGTATTTTCAGGGTCAAAATGGGTTGCGGGTTTCGGGTTCTTACTCACCTCCTTCGCGACCGTGGCTGCTCAGCCTCCTTCCAAACTCTCTGGTTCACTCGCACACATTCACACGTCCAGAAGTGAAGATGAAGATAATAGAGGAATAGAAGGTGAGGGTATGGTGTTTGTATGTGTGTTTAGTTGTATGTTTGAGTTACGAAGAAAATGAAGGAATGATGAAGATGATTGAATGGGAGAAAGATGATGAAGATAATATTAATTAATCTCCCTCACCCAATAGACACAGATCCTCTTTTTAAGGAAACCCACGAATAGGATGAGTGACACTTGTCACTCATCCAAGGGCCCACACTAATTCAACAACCAATCATAATTAATTATTAATTTCAAATCCCGAGACATTAATTATACCAATTTTGATCCTGTGACCATAAGTTCCCCGTTCGACCACCGATTTTGACGTGCCACCTGTCTACGGACTCGTAACATCCCGATCTACGTCACGGTCATTGGTCCTCATGCATTTGACCATTCGGGTCAGAAGTCAACATTTTGTCCAATTTTAGGGGTAAAATGATCATTGTACACAGTCTGTCTGTATTCTCTCATCTAATCCCCGATTAGTCACTCTAATCCATAATTAATTAATATTAAATATCGATATTCGGGACGGGTCATTATAACCTTCCCCCTTTAAAGAATTTCTTCCTCGAAATTTAACTAATCCGATTCCGCAATCAAATTATGGGAATCCAAACTTGCCTCCCACCTAGGCCTCACTTTTAGTATGCCCTCGTGTACATCCTCATGTACATCCACGTGTGTAAGTAAAAATCCACAGTTGACCACACATTGATCCCTCGAGAGCAATGCATGATAACGAAATTGACCACAAATTCCCCACTTGAAAATAAGCACCTGATCACGAATTAACCACAATTTTCCCACTCGGAAGGTGTGGTCCCCGTTTTGACACCACCCGACAATTCTGCCATTATGCCGACACTTCCCAACCTGTCACCACTTTGACAGTCACTAGTCAAAACTAACATCTTTCAGTTTTTCAGCTTGACGGTTCTCTCTGTATCGATCCAATGACATATTTAAAGGTGACACAAGATCTCAATGTTTACAGTTACCCCAAGCTCGCCTTCTAGAGGAATCACCCAAAAGATTCAATGGGTGAAAGAATATTTCATACCCAACCAACAAACTTCTAGCTCCCAATTCAACAAGTGTCACTCAGTAAAAATTTCTTATACAATCGGGAACTTGTAGCAAAAATTTGTTACCTTTAATTTCAATGAGATCTAAAATCAGCTCGATTGGATCCCCCTAACTATGAAATGAATCTCACTTGACCAGTGTGTAACTATACCCCATCGAATACCTGCCCAACAGTGACAATACATCTCCATTCTAGGTTTCCACTAGCCAACCACGGCCCTGAGCACCTTCTCATACAATCACTGAACCCATCAAAATCACGCTGGTCTTGTGCACAGTATTCAATGTCCAGTCCACGTCCTCAACAAACCAACCACATCAGAATTAATCTGATTACAATCACATCCAACAGAATACCACTAGTGCATAACATACATCGTCACCAGGCACCACTCAGACCTATCTAGTATTGGTCCTCTCACAACCTACCCAATACGTACATCCATCCACCAACCATTCCATTACATAGCTCGTAGCCAATTACGCTTCAATTCTGGAGTTTGTCTGTCCAATCCAGTACTAGACAATTCAAGCACTCTAGCCCAGTGTCCATTCCTGGTCTCCTGGTCACCAGACTAGCATCTAAATGTCTACTCCCAATCACGTCATCCAATACTTACCAATCCGAATCACATCCACCAAGGCGTACCCATTCATGTGATAGAGATTTTACCAAGAACAAACAATATACTAGGAAATATCTCTACATGTAATAAACTTTGCAAGTGCACAAGACGCGTAGATAGTATAGATGCAAGTAAAGGTCGATCCCACGAAGACTTGCTCAATGATATCCAATTATGTTTAACTCAATTGACTTAAGTGGAGTAATTAAAATGAAATGGGGGTTTACTACGTTGAATGAATGTAAGTAAATTAACCAAGTGCCTGTGCAAGGGTCCGGCTAAGACTCACCCCACACATATTATTTTCTCTTAGATTGCATGTTAAGCGTGATGTACCCGCCCTTAAACGTCTATTATTGATGGTGCGTGATAATGCATGGGACATGAAGAAGATTTGATGACACTACACTATCCCTAGAAAAGTGATGTGCAATTCTAGTGAGGCATGAGTTTAGATTACGAATAAAAGTCCCTCCCCCCCCCCCCCCCTCTCTCAAACTTGATGCTACAAATTGCAAGGTGATTACAAACATCCCCCCCCCCCCCCCCCCCCCCCCCCTCCCCCTCTCAAACTTGATGCTACAAATTGCAAGGTGATTACAAACATCGAGGTGATCTGTCAAGCAATTACATCGACAATAATACAAAAATAAGGTAGCTAAGTTTATAAGAATAAATTGAGTTCATGAAGCGTAGTAATCCAACAAATCCAGGCATACATAACAATCATAATCAAGAACCAGAAATCTAACACGAACTAACATGGCTAGGGATTCAAGTACCCCTAGCCCTAATTACACTACTCAAACATTATTGAATAAACGAATAATATAATTAAATGCATAAGAAACATAAAACGATAAATGAATAAATAAACACAAATACTAGAGAATAGCAAGAGGTAGGAAAAGGGGCTCAAACACACTTCTTCTCCCAAGTCTTACGTCCTCCTTAGCACAAGCTTGAATCCAAAAGCATCAACAATTATAAAATGCGGCTAACTATGTACATAAACTGAGTATGAATTTTGATAGAGTTTTGGGACCTAGGAAGGTAAATTCGTCCCCCAATACAATAAAACCTAATGCCCCTATTTATAAGAGAATAAGTAATCCCCTTAAAAATAGGAGTTTTTAATTAAATTCTATAAGGAAAAGGCTTGCTAAATAATTAAGAAATCTAATCAAAACCTTTCCTACAAGTAAAGGAATCAAAAATAAGCATACAAAAGGAAATAGGACTAAAATCCATATACAATATGGAGAATAAATGTGGAAGGAACTTAAAATTAACCTAAAAATAGCCCAAACTTGGAATTAAAGCTTCAGTGACCAATTTCGGTGGTCAACCACCGAAATCGGAGTAGTCAAAGGCGTGGTCAATGCAAGTCAAAGCCGCCAAGAAGTTGCATAGGCGTGCGGTGGCAGTCCACCGAACCGGAAGGGCGAGCTTCAGGACCCGCAGGCTGACGTGGAGTAAGGAGCTTCGGTAGGCGCGCACAGACGAAGGCGGCGCGCTACAGTGACACGCAACAGATTTTCTTGCGCCTATTTTAGTGGGTAACCAACGAATTTCTGTGCCATATTCTTTCCTTCATAACTTCTTCGTTTCAACTCCGATTTAGGTGATCTTTTCACCCAAATTCTCATAATTCCAATATCTATTTGATCTACACATTTCTCACAAAATATATTATTATCTCCAATTGCATAGAATGAAATATTAACGAAATATAAGTAAAAGGGTATTAAATCATGGATAAAACATGCACCAATTATGACATATCATCATGCCCAATGAGTATCCGGTAGGCTCGGATATCTGTCAACCTCCAACTCATTCGATTACCATATCATACCAGATCGGCTTCGAAAGGTAGTCAATCCCCACCATTCACATATCCAAGACCATACTCACTCACGCATCCAAGACAGACCAACATTCCTCCACATATCCAAGACAAATCGTATACTCACTTCACATATCCAACCTCTGTCTTGTCATCTCACCAAATATTCCAAAAGATTCTTCAACTATCTCACAATACGATTCTCTTCTGCTCCTAGCTTAGCATAATCAGTAAGGCGAAGTTTTCCAGCACGGGCACGACATCACAATCCACGGGATCATGATCTACAACATAATCGATCATCAACATCACGATCCAGATCCATCACAGCATCGCCCGATCATCAATATCACGATCCTGGGTGGATCCATACTAGCTCTCTCTCAGGTAACTACTAGATTTCAGGTCATAGGGTCTTACACCCTCTTTGAATCCTCATACTATCACACCGTTCCTCAACCATTGTAACATCTAATAAGATCTCCCAAAGACGAGACAAGTTTAGGTTGTGGGTTCTCTCCAATTACCTCATATCGATCCTTGTCATCCCACCTAGGGAAAATTAAGGATGATCCCATACAATGACATCAAAATTCATTCTACGTGAGTGTAAACACAAATTCAACTACACTCACCACGTTTGGTGCCACCAACTACCATCTGCTAACAAGCAGAAAATGAGAAGTCACCCTAGTGACTTCAGAATACAGAATGCCAATGCTGAATAAAGCACACTTTTAATCGTCTCAATCTTGATTCCGAAGTTCTAACCATGTTGGAACCAACTTGAATATGACAGGACCCGTCCCAATCCCCGTAGATTATCATGGGACGTACTTGCTTTGGTCTGACACCACGTGTCAGACCAGGGATAAACTCGTCACCCGCTCGGGGTCCATCAGAGTACTCTAGGATTTGTCGCTGGCATGTGATGTCTCGATCTCTACTACAGTCCTCATCCGCTATCAACCTGAAGGGTATTAAAACCGTAAAAGCTGTGAGTGGACAAAACAAAAGTTTGTAAAATCATTTATATCAAACAAACATTTATACCCTTAACGTAAAAGCATGCACGCATCATA
This sequence comes from Prinsepia uniflora, assembly GCA_032719365.1. NCBI lineage: Eukaryota > Viridiplantae > Streptophyta > Magnoliopsida > Rosales > Rosaceae > Prinsepia > Prinsepia uniflora. Next base: position 30,664,981 of record CM064861.1, on the reverse strand, counting down.
AATCAATTATTTCAATTTTTTTCTCGGAAGAAAGACATATTGCTTCCCAAATCAAAACACAGTGAAAACTGCTTCTCAATCAAAGCTAGTACCTCAGAGGGTCTCAGTCCAAAACCAGATTATAGAAAAAAAGTACGGGTTTCAGCCCAAACAAAAACTACATACAGAACCTCGGCCCAAATAATAGAACACGTGGGAACTCATCCCAATGTCAGTCATGACTCTAATCCTAGCACATGTGCAAATAGCTGAGGACTACTCACAATCCCAGTATGTCGTCGTGAACACATTACTCGCTGAGACCCTCTCTAGATCATCGCGAACACATCGCCGATCAATCTTAGAGACTACCATTAGCACTCCTAAGTCGAGCCTCCCTTGGTCATTGCTTCTCGTGGCTGCTCAATAACAAGCAGTGCATCGTGACCTCTCCGGAAGGAACACATCTATAGTTTGGAGGTGAGCGTCACCATCATCAATAGGGCCTCAAACGCGGAACATCACCAACTGGGTCACAGCTTGAAAACCAGTGTCTTAGAACACTTCACATCCAAAAATTCCTCAATTCCTATAAAATCGACAACGGGGTCTCCTTCCCGAAATATCTTTCATAAAACTCATAATTGGGTCACAGCCCAACTTATCTCACGTTTGACTATACTCTAAGTCAAACCTCAAATCAACTGGGTCATACGCCCAAAGGATATTTCTAAGTTGAAAACCATTTCTCATTTTTGAATCACTTTCAAATCATCGTTCAACTGGGACTCATGCCCGAATTTCGATTTCACGCATCTTCGTGAAATCCTCCAAAACCATAAATCAGCTCCTTAGTTTCACGGCTCTCCATGAAACCATCGGAATCACATGAAACACAAGCACGTAGTACGATGAGCCTAAGTCCAAACATCATATAAAATAGAAATCTCGAACTACGTGCAATAACGTATTTTCTTCCAAAAATGTTAAACAATTCATATTTAAAACATATGCACTCATGGCATCTCAAATTGTGTTCGTAAACACATATAAAACATTTATGTATGGATCATATTCTTAAAACAAAGTCCACTCACCGACCGTCCAAGCTGCACCTCGATACACGCGCCATAAGCCCCTCTGGGCTAAACCTCACCTAGTCGTCTAGACCTGTCCATAACACACTCAAAGGTTACTATCAACCTACAAAAGTCCAAAACTAGAACCCCCAATAATCCTGGAAAAGTCAATGTGTCTTGGACACGCTTCCCTAGGCTTTAAACCTCAATTTAATTAACCTAACGATCTCCGATTGACTCGAAACCACCACCATTGGATTCGTATCGTCGAAGTCTTTAAAATGATCATGGTCCCACCTCAAAATACTTGTCCACATGCCCCTACGTGCAGGTCAAAGATGGCTGGTCAAAAAGTCAACAGTGATGTCAGTCAACAAAGTCAACGGTCAAAGCCAACGCTGACGTCAGCAGTGATGTCATTACTAACACCTGTCAGTCTGACGTGTCAGACCTGACATGATGACGTCCTTATCACCCATATCCTCTGGCCGGGTCAACCTATTTCCCCGAACTGGGTCACGCAGACCCGCGACCCTGACGAGGTCCGTTCTTCCAACTCCGACCACCAAAATCGATGTCGTTGCTTCCAGCCTGATCGTCTAGTCCTAAGCAATCGATCCATGGCTTCAAAACCTAGAAAAAACAACCTAGAAATTTACCGTCAACTCGAAGAATAGTCACCCAGTTTTTCGACTTCTTGTCCGGGCTGCTCCAGCATCCTCAGCCCTCGATTCTGATCCGCAGTGACTCATCCATATCTCAGAAACACAACTCAATAAATGGAAACGTCCCATACAGACCCAAATTTCGATTTCAAATTTAGAACAAAAATCATACCTTCTCTGGTTTTTGGCCACCGACCACAGTGGCCCTCGCCACGGCCACCTTCCTACTCGTCTCAGTCCGTTCTCGCACCTCCCCGTTCATGCCAACAACAGATGATGGAGGTTTGTGAAGGTTGGGGTGGGTTATGGTGTTTGGGTTTCGAGTTAAGGAGAATGGAACAGATGAAGATCAAGGGGTGGGTGCATGTATGTGGGGTGATAGACAATGGATGAGTGACACTTGTCACTCATCCATTAGGCCTGGTAAAAATATCTGGGGCCTACTCAAGCCAAAAGTCCACTCGTCTCGGAATTCATGCAATAGTACCCGAAACTTCCATGAACCGTAACTTTCCCGTCGAATGTTCGATTTCGACGAGTCGCCTGTCTATGGACTCGTATCGACTTGATCTACGTAACGGTCCTCCGTCCTCATGCATTAGACCTCCCGGGTCAAAAGTTAATTTTTTTCCCTCGTTTAGGGTTAAAATTGTAATTTCACCATCCACGTGTCCATACCAAGCTAATTTGGTACCCAACTCACATGTCCATTAATACCGTTTATGTAGGTACATTCATTTTGATTGGAATTTACTCAACTCAAAGATAAACCTCGCTTGTCCTCCGTATATTGTTTATGGATGTGCATAAACGGCATCCAACAAGTAATCATCCCTCACCACTCATTATCTATTGGGATTCCTCCCAATCACCCCTTATTCACCTCAATCACTATTGGGACTCTACCCAACACTTCTCAACCACTGCGGGATCCCATCCAGTTCATCTTTACATGAGATTAGGTAGTGGAATCTCAAATACCAACTAATGAATCGCCCTCGTCCGGTCAACACCGAACACAAGCACATCATGACTGAGTCACATCCTCAGCTCGTGGCTCATCGTCTCCTATCGTTATAGCAATCGCTGTCACACGGGGTGCGAACCAAACCAACCTGAAACTCTGCTCATATGGAGCAATAACCACATACCTCTGCTTAGGTTGGAGGAACGTTGCCTCCCTCAACTCACCAACTCTTGGTATAATCACCTGGACCATTCATACAAGAAAATGAACGTTCCATGAACGTCCCCCGATTCTCAACAACCACAACTACATCCACCCTCGATGGTAGTGCTTTCCATAATCTTGTGCTGACCCAACCACTAGACATCGCTATCGAGACTCCGTATCCAAGCGTCAACACTACTAATCGATCCACCCTGAGACCCCAAATATCATCTCATATTGGTACTCATGAATCAGATTCCATCATTTCACTTGGTGTCAGACCAATCAATCTCCATAGTCTCAACTATACTCAACTAGAGTCGTCCACTAGGTCATCCATGACCTCAGCTGCTCTCTGCAGCACAATCTCCAATCCGACCTGACCTGACATTGTCATTGAACGGTCATAATTCCGGAATATCAAAATATACAACCTTACTAGTTAATCCAGATTTTTCCAGATCATCCCTCAGTAATTACTCAGACAATTTGTCATATCCGACCCTAACGATAATGTCACATCCAAAACCACTAACTGGCACAAATCATCAGACTATCCATCGGCTATTACTTTGATAATGTATCATATCTAACTCTAAGGATAATATCACATCCAACCCTACTTGGGTCTAATCATACTGATTCACAGCGAATCGGGCCAATAGGCTACGTTTGGCGTGAAATATTTCCACTAAATCTCCTACTATAACCCTAACGACTAGGCTGATAACAGGCTGATTCCACGTAGAGATATCACATCGTCTACCTGCGCGTACCACAAGAGCAAACCGTACTCTGATACCACCTTGACACGACCCATCCTAATACCCTCGGGATTAATGCGGGATGTGCCATGCTCTCGTCTGATAACTCAAACCCTCAGCCCGTTCGGGACTTCCAGAGCGCTCTAGGATCAGTGGAGGAGCGTGATGTCTCGGTCTCCGCTATAGCCTGCATCCGCAATCAACCTGAAGGGCATTAAAAACCATTAAAAGCTGTGAGTGGATGAAATAAATAATTTATAAAACACATTTCACAAAAAGACGTTTATGCCTTTCACTAAAAAGCATGCATGCATTCAAAAATTAGTAATCAACCCATTTACTTTAATTAAATCATTAGCCCCTAGCCCAATCATCATAAATCAAAAGTATGTGGGAACTCAGCCCAAAACCAATCATTATCGAATAACCAGTTTATTGAAATACAATTTAACCAATCCTTGGCATCCTTGATGCCTAATCAATTCCATTGCCACGGTTTCCCAAGCTACGCGTGCTACTCGGGGTCTCAAGTCCTGAATCTCCCCAGGGTCCACCCAGGTCAATGACCCGCAGATCAATTACCCTCCCTGAAGGTTTTCATCCATAATTGCACTCCTTATCATGAGATGCGCCTCGGGACAGCCCCTCTCAGATAGTACGCCGTGACTACTCTGGGATACTACAGGACGTCCAGAGGAGAATATCCATACAAAAGGATGGTATATAGAAAACATTTCATAAATCATCTCAAACAGTTCAAAGGGCTATGCCCGGGATTTCCATAAAACCATCGCAAATCCACAAATGGGTCTCGTGCCCGAAGTATAACTATCATAAACCATTTCAACAAATCCAAATTCACAATTCAAGGGACTCAGCCCGAAATTCCATTTCATAACCCAATTGGGCCTCAAGCTCGATAGTATAACCAAATGGGTCTTCGACCCGATGTCTCATTAAATCAAATGGACACCAAGTCCGATAGTTCGTAAATCAAATGGGTCTCAAGTCCGGTTCCATATTTCCAAATCCGAAATCATACCATTGAACTGTTTTTAAAACCACAATCACGTAGAAACACAATATCAAACCATGAACCTCGAAATACGTGCAAATACGTGAATACTTAATACCACAATAAAATCCATCATAAATCACATATTTAAAACATATAAAACAGTTACGCATGCATCATATTTAGAAATAAATGTCCACTCATAGACCGTCCTAGTTTCTGCCTCGCTACGCGTGCCATAAGCTTTCCCGAGGCTAAATCACCATCACTGAATCATCAGGACTCGAATCAATTTGACAAACTTAACAATCTCCGATCGACCCGAAACCACCACCATTAGATCTGGATTGTCGAAACCTTTAAAATGACACTGGGCCCACCTCAAAATTTGAGCCCACGCAGCTGGTCAGTGAAAAGTCAACCCTGAAAAGTCAACAATGACGTCATTACTGACGTAAGCACTGATAGATGTTGACACCTGTCAGATCTGACAATGCCATGTGCCAAGCTCCTGTTGGTCCCTATTTGACATGTTAGTCTAACATTGTTAGACCTGACATGATGATGTCATTAGGATGACGGCATCGCTGGCGTCACTTCATCCCCTACCTTCGACGGGTTAGACCCGAATAACTGGAACCGGGTTGAGTAGACCCACGACCTGGCCCGGCTCCCAAATCCCCATTTCTTAACCGTTTTCATCTTTCCTTCTTCCTAAATACTCATCTTAAACCTAGTAGTAGATCTATCGATTCAAAACCATGAAAAAAAAAATCTAGAAACTCACCTCCAAATAATGAACAGTGACCTCGAAGTTCCAGTTTCGTTCCCAGACGTTTCAGGCCACCAAACTTCTCGAAACTAGTCCTAACCAGGTCGCCTTGATCCCTAGAACACAACCCAATCAACCAAAATGATCAACACATCTCACTCACCTCTACTGTGACCGTGGCTGCTCAGCCTCTTTCCAAACTCTCTGGTTCACTGTCACACATTCACACGTCCAGAGGTGAAGATGAAGATAATGGAGGAATAGAAAGTGAGGGTATGGTATTTGTATGTGTGTTTAGTTGTATGTTTGAGTTAAGAAGAAAATGAAGGAATGATGATGATGATTGAATGGGAGAGAGACGATGAAGATAATATTAATTAATCTCCCTCACCCAATAGACACAGATCCTCTTTTTAAGGAAACCCACAAATGGGATGAGTGACACTTGTCACTCATCCAAGGACCCACACTAATTAATTAACCAATCATAATTAATTATTAATTTCAAATCCCAAGACATTAATTATACCAATTTCGATCTTCTGACCATAAATATCCGATTTCGACGTACCGCTTGTCTACAGACTCTTGACGTCCCGATCTACACCACGGTAATCAGTCCTTGTGCATTTGACCATCCGAGTCAAAAGTCAACATTTTTCCCAACTTTAGGGGTAAAATGGTCATTTTACACCGTCCATCTGTATTCTCTCAACTAATCCCCGATTAGTCACACTAATCCATAATTAATTAATATTTAATCCCGATATTCGGGACAGGTCGTTACAAGCGCCATGCTAGAAAAACATGGCCTTGGGCTAACTGTCATTTCCAGTTTTGTGCACTTCAAATTTGAATCGTCAATAAAATTATTCATTCACAATTTTATAGGTTAGCATAAAAAAGTAACTCTTCTCCTTGAGAAGCAAATCAAAGTCGCCACCTTGCAAAAAAATTATGTTTTCTCCTTGAGAAGCAAATCAAAGCCTTCTCCCTCAGAAGCAAATCAAAATCTTCACCTTATGAAGCAATTGAGCCTTCTCCTTGAGAAGCAACCAAAGTCTTTGTTCTAATAAGCAATTAAGTCTTCTCCTTGAGAAGCAATCAAGTCTTCTTCCATAGAAGTATCAAAAACCTTTTGACAAAAGAAGTATCAAAGCCCATGCACTTACAAAGTACAAAAGCCTTCAACAAAGAAACAAAAATCTTTAAGTCCAAACACTTAGAAATAAATCCCAAGGATATCTAAGTTGAGACGGACATCCAAGCCACAATTTTCCTGTGCAAAAAAACCCCATTTAGAAGGAAAAATTCGTGATTATCACTCATACCCACGTAATAGGCCTTGGTGGCATTGGAAAGATATAGATCTCGGCTTTCTAACACTATCCACGTCGTCCCGATCCAACATATGGCAAATCCAAAATGTCCATTTCACTAAAGCAAGGTCAAACGTACGATGTTATGCAATGGCATACCTTGTGAGCTGATTTGAGAATTCAATTCTTAAGCTTTCCAAACAAGCCACAACACATTGGAAAAATATGTATGTTAGCTTGGAAACACTATAAAGAACAGCCAAGTCAAAGAAGGGATGCTTATATGTGCGTAAAATCGTGAAATAAGGCACAAAACGCTGCCCTTGCGTATATTACCCAATTCCAAAATTCACCATAAATTCAATTCATGATGTTTTTTAGAAATCTTGATAGCATTGGAAAGATGTGGGTGTTAGATTTCTAGCCACAAAAATCCCCCAATTCCGATTAGCCAAGAAGTATTAATTGAAAAATCATTGAACACGGGCTAGAGCTATAAAACTGTGCATATAACCCAACTTCAAAAAAAGTAAAAAATTCAATTCTCAACTTTTTGAGAAAGGCAAACGGATTTGGAAATGTATGGAAGTAAGATTTTGAGCCCCTCTGGAATGACTCAATTCCGACCTAAATTGAGTATGGAATAGCCAAAATACAACACAAAGATCAAAGCTGCCATAAGCTGCAGGAATTGTGAAGCCATATGTAACTTAAAGAATTCTTTCATTAAGGTTCAAATTATTACATTGAAAATTCACAAGTTAAAAGCTCAACTTTTTCTAAAAAAATAATCTACTAATAGGAAAGAAAAAAAATAAGCTTGCAAAAATTATAACTAATGCATTCCTATGGACTTTGTAGTTGGGCGGATGAAGCTGCTTCACATCGGGATGCACCATGTAGTCACTTTGGCTCTTAGATGCCTCTCCCATCATGGCCCTAGCCACGTCAAAGGTTGCTGCAAGATCCCCAGGATAAAATAAATGATTCAAGAAAAGACCACTTTTAGAATGAAGATAACCCGCAATATATTCAAAACGGAGCGATTCTTTGGTAACCAAAAATCTTTATTTCAGCTCTCATTGAATTCTTGAAGATTGGAAAGAAAAATGCTAGCATTATAGGCCTCCACGTTAGCTACCCTCAAAGTTTGTGGGGGGGGGGGGGGGGGGGGGGGGGGGGTGGGGGGGGGCACCTCCTTAAAAAATAAGGCTCATGCTCCAAAATTTTGAGATTATTCTCCAGTTCAAAACTTTTGGCAAGTGTTACTTCAAGTCCCCCAACCAATCCGGCCCTGTGCACATTGGAGCTATTTAACACCTTGATATGAGGAGTCATACATTGAATTAGAAACTTATAATTCACTTTTCAACACAAGATTCTCTTTTGCGACAAAGAAGCACTATCTTGGCCAAGTTCAACACGCGATGTCCAAATGAATATGTAATCTTTCACCACATGATCATAATCATCTCGACGATTATTAAATTTGAAATGATACACAGTCCCATAAGAATTTGGAGTACGATTGGGGGCACCGGATTGTTCCACCTTTGGCGCCATCATGGGAGACCGTGGGTCTCCCCCCTTCAAACTCTTACCTTCCGCGAGATGTCCATTAACACTTTGGGGATTTTTTCTTCACTTCAACAAGCATTTACTCAAGTTCTTCTAGGTAAATATGGAAACTCAGTTGCTTAGAAATGTTTGTGTGAGTAACTATGAGATGGCTATATTGTCTTATAGAAAAACTAAGGCTTTACTATTTCTTTCCTAACTTGAAAAGGAGTAACAAACTTCAAGGAATCAAATTCCCACCAAAGGATGAAACCTTGGAACTCCAAAACCTACTTCCCATAGGATTCCATGAATTCCCAAGGGATGTGGTGTAAGCCTCGTGCCCCAAGTAGCCAAAGCTAGGGGTTTTCCTAGACGGCTGATGCTTAGGGGTTTTGTTTCAGGTAGTCGAAGTTGGGAGTGTTCCCAGACAGCTGATGCTCGGGGGAGCAAGAATGGTGAGCAATCCCACATCGCTCGGGGAGGGAAAGGTGAAGTGTCCTACATGTGTAAGCACATATCTTCCTAGTGTGAGGCTATTTGGGAGCTCACTGGCTTTGAATTCCTTTGGAACTCCAAAGTAAAGCGAGGTTGGGTTAGAGCAATCCTAAGATAGGTGGTCTATTGGGAAGTCACGCGTGACCCAAAAACAAAATTGTGAGGGCATGTCCCAAAACGGATAATATTGTGCTGGGCCCTGACTAGAAGTGTTCCAGTGAGGACGCTAGGGCCAAGGTGTAAGACCCGGTCTTGGAAGCAAGAACGGTGAGCAAGACCCGTGAGCTTGAGAAGCAAGAACGGTGAGCAAGACCCGTGAGCTTGGAATGGTAAGATCGGTGAACAATCCCACATCGCTCGGGGAGGGAAAGGTGAAGTACCATATATGTGTAGGCACGTATCTATCTAACACAAGGCCTTTCGGGAGCTCAGTGGCTTGGGGGGGGGGGGATTGAAACCCCAAAGTTAAGCGAGTTGAGGCTGGTGCAATCCCATGATGGGTGACCTACTGGGAAGTTGCACGTGAGCTCCCGAAAACAAAACCATGAGGGCTAGGCCCAAAGCGGACAATATTGTGTTAGATGGGTCGGGTCGTGACAGAATGGTATCAGAGCTGGACCCTGACCGGAAGTGTGCCAGTGAGGTCGCTGGACCCCAAGGGGGGTGGATTGTAAGACCCGGTCTTGGAAGCAAGAACGGTGAGCAAGACCTGTGAGCTTGGAATGGTAAGATCGGTGAACGATCCCACATCGCTCGGGGAGGGAAAGGTGAAGTACCTTATATGTGTGGGCTCGTATCTATCTAACACAAGGCCTTTTGGGAGCTCATTGGCTTTGGGGGGGATTGGAACCCCAAAGTTATGCAAGTTGAGGCTGGTGCAATCCCATGATGGGTGACCTACTGGGAAGTTGCACGTGAGCACCCGAAACAAAACCGTGAGGGCTAGGCTCAAAGCGGACAATATTGTGTTAGATGGGTCGGGTTGTGACACAAGGGGCTGGATTGTAAGACCTGTGTCCCAACTAGCCAAAATTTAGGGGTGTTCCCAAATGGTTGATGCTCAAGGGTTGTGTCCTAGGTAGTTAGACGTAAGGGTGTTCCCAAACTGTTGTTGCTCAGGAGAGCAAGAATGTAAGACCCGGTCTTGGGAGCAAGAACAGTGAGCAAGACTCGTGAGCTTGAGAAGCAAGAACGGTGAGCAAGACCTGTGAACTTGGAAAGGCAAGATCGGTGAACAATCCCACATCGCTAGGGGAGGGAAAGGTAAAGTGCCTTATATGTGTGGGCACATATCTATCTAACACAAGGCCTTTTGGGAGCTCAATGGCTTTGGGTTCGGTTGGAACTCCAAAGTTAAGCGAGTTGAGACTGGTGCAATTCCATGATGGGTGACCCCCTAGGAAGTTGCACTGTGAGCTCCCAAAAACAAAATCGTGAGGGATGGACCCAAAGTTGACAATATTGTGTTAGTTGAGCCGGGTCGTGACAAAGAACAATAAGCAATCCCACATCGCTCGAGGAGGGAAATGTGAAGTACCTTATATGTGTAAGTGATGAGCACATAATAGATCATTTTTTTTTATATCAATTTTCCTTATGTTTTACTTTGTTAGAACCTTAATTATACCTTTCTAAATCCTTTTATGCATTTTAGGTACTAATCTCAAGAATGAAGGATTTAAAGTCAAAATATGATGGAAAGTGAAGAACCTTGTCACTGGACCTAGGACTATGTCATCGAGACCCAACCAATTTTTCTAGTACTCAGCACGTCACTAGCTGTGTGCATGTGCCATATGCATATCCAATGTTCCAACCATGTGCTAAGACCGTGTACTAGCTACATGTCACTGTCACCAGGGCGTGTTCCAAGGTTTATTCCATGTATCGAGTTCTAGTTCTTGAGCCACTGTCAAGTTCCAAGTCACGTTCTAGTGACATGTCTCCATGACCGAGTACGAGCCATGTTCCCATTTTATGCCAAGCCAAGAACCATAGTTTGTTCCATCGTGTACCTAATCTTATTCTTGTTCGTGTACTGGTGACATGTCACTCGCATGTCACTGGTGACATGTCACCAAGTTCTCTCGGCCCAGGCCCACCGGGTTCCCTACTCCTTTTGCGATAAGGCGTCGTATGCATTCCTTTGTGATAAGGAGTGTTTGCCATGTTTTCACTCATTTGTCAATAAGGAAAGTTCCCAGCGCCCCTTGACTTTAAGATCTCCACTACAAACTTGGATGTGATGTTGTGCAAGGTTCAAACAAGGATTCCTTGGGATACAACGATAAGGCTGTTTTGCGGCTAGCTTTTACGGTTTAATTAGGATTTTAATTCCTTAGGGTTTTAGGAAATGGTTACCCTATATAAAGGGATGTTTTCTCACGTTTATTTTTTTCGTCACCATTTTCAAAACTATTTGTTTCCCTAGTTTTTAACCCCTAGCTGGAAGATATCAAAGGTTAATATTAAGAGCTTAGTCTGAATTCCTAGATTGTTCTTCCATCTTCATCAAGTGCCATCTGTGCTTCAGAGAATTTGGTGGATAATGACCCACCTATGATTATGTTGTTGGTACCTTTCTTGGACAAAGGAAAGACAAGAAGCCATGTGTCACCTACTATGAATCTAGGACCTTGAATGATGCTTAGATGAACTACACCACCATTGGAAAGGAGTTTCTTGATGTACTATTTGCTTTAGATAAGTTTTTTTCTTATTTACTTCAAACTAATGTTATTGTTTATACTAATCATGCATCTCTGAAGTACCTCTTGGTCAAGTAGAAAGAAAAACCAAGGCTAATCCATTGAATTCTTCTTCTTCAAGAGTTTGACATCGAGATTAGGGACATGAAGGGTGTAGAGAACGTGGTAGCTGACCACTTGAGTCATATTTTGCATGGACGTGATCGTGTGGAGAGTCAAGAGTTGTTTTCGGATGAACAACTCTTCAAAATCGAGGTATGTACTCCTTAGTATGCTGATATTGTCAATTACTTAGTCACTAAGAAGTTACCTACCACTTTAACTCATGCACAAAAGGATAAATTGAGGAAGCATACTAGGTACTATGTTTGGGATGAACCTTACTTATGGATACATTGTGCATATTTACTAATTAGGAGATGTGTCCCTAATAATGAACATTGATCTGTCCTAGAGTTTTATCATAATCATGCTTGTGGAGGACACTTTGGATCTAGAAAAACTATCCTTAAAGTCTTAGAATCTGGATTATATTGGCCTACACCTCCCTTTAAGGATGCACATTCATTCTCTTCAACTTGTAATAAGTGTCAAAGATTTTGGAATCTAGGTTGTAGAGATGAGATGCCACATAATTATGTTTTGAATGTCGAATTGTTTGATGTTTAGGGAGATTTAATGGGTCATTTTCCTTTATCTAATGGTTATTTCTATATCTTACTTGTTGTTTATTTTGTCTCAAAATGGGTGGACTATAAGGTCACTCAGACTAATGATTCTAAAGCTATTTCAGATTTCCTCAAAACTAACATTATGTCTAGGTTTGGAATTCCACGAGTTCTAATCAGTGATGGGCAAAGCCAATTCTACAATAGGACCATCAAAGCCTTACTAAAACAGTATGGTGTCACTCACCAAGTCTCTACACCATATCACCCTCAAACTAATGGATTGGCCAAGGTAAGTAATAGGAAGATCAAGAGGATCTTAGAGAGAATCGTGGCCCCTAATCACAAGGATTAGAGCCAATGTTTGGATAATGCATCGTGGGCATATATGACGGCTTACAAAACTCCTATAGGGATGTCACCATATAGGCTGGTCTATAGAAAAACATGCCACCTCAAGTTCGAATTAGAGCATAACGTGTGGTGGGTCATCAAGACTTTTAATATGACGTTGGATGAGGAAGGATTGCATTGAAAGCTCCAACTAAGTGAGCATGAGGAGATTCGGAATGATTCATATGAAAATTATTTGATCTACAAGGAAAAGACAAAGCTTTTCATGACAAACATATCAAAAGAAAAGTGTTCATAATCGGCCAAAAAATTTTGCTATTCAATGCACGACTTAGACTCTTTCCAGGTAAGTTACGTTCTAGATGTGTAGGTCCTTTTGTTGTTACTAATGTGTTTGCCCATGGAGCTGTGCAGAACAAAAGCATGGAAACTGGAAAGCGAGTTTAAGGTCTATGACCATGGATTGAAACCCTACATGGAAACCCTTGGTGAAAATGATGTGGAGTAAGAAAGATTGCATTGACCTTGCTTCAACTGACCCTTATAAGCACTTCGTCTAGGTTGGATGGACGTTAAACTTCAAGTGCTTGTTAGGTGGCAACCCAATGTGTTCTCGAGTTGGGAAGGAGCCATCAACGTAGATTTGCTTTCTTAAACCCTTCACTCTCTTTCATTTTGTTTACTTTATGTTTTCATGCTTTATTTTTGTGAAACCTTCTTCTTTGCTTGCATTCTATGTTCATTTGACTTATACATTGCTTACATTGAGGATAATGTAGATTTTAAGTGCGGGGGGTTTATACTTTTGTTTGTGTCATAAAATCATAAAACAAATCAAGTTTTTATTGCATTCTTAAGTCCTTTTGTTTCAACTTAGTATTTTTACGAGTCGAAGGATGCCCTTTAACTTGTCAATGATAATAATTAAGGAGAAACGATTACAGCATGGCTAAAAGATGATCACTACAGCTTGAATTCAATTGTTAATACATTGTGCTTGAATGTTTATGACTTGTAGTGGATGATGCATGATAAACTAGTACAGAAACGAGCATGTTAAGATAAGTGTGAATCATATGAACCCTATATGAGCTTTAGAACCGTATATATCTTTGATGAGTGATTCATAGGAGTTCTTCGTGTAAATTGATATTCATATACCTCATAACTGCTTCCCATAACTTTTAATGAACTCTACAGTACTAGAACTTATGCTATGTGATTCTCAAAGCTTTTAAGTCAACAAACTCTCTGATTTTGGACATGATTAAGACATTAGGGCTAACACCACATATCCCAACATCCATGTTCCTTAATTGTGTGCATAAGTACGAACCCCTTAGTTTTAGCCCTTTGAGTATAGATCGAGCCTTTCTTTCATCACCCAACAAAATCTACTCATGTGAGCCTAGTATAGAATATCATCTACCTTTGTTCCAATGACTTAGTTGAAGACTTGAAAGATGACGTGTAACACAAGAAAGTGATTTGATGATTGAAGATTTGTAAGTATAGGGAATGACTTACTCAAACTACATTGTTACCTCTCAAATGAAAAAAGAAAAAAAAAAGAGAAAAAGTAAAAACAAAAACAAAAAAAAATATGTGATAAAAAAAAGTTCTAAGAAGGTAATAAGTTGAGTTTGAGTAAAGTTCCCTATGTTGTAAATTTGGAAATATCGAAGAATTGAAGGCCTACATTGAAGAATTTGGCCTTAGTCTTATTTTCAAAGCTCAAGGATGTGTAAGATGATGATCTACGTGATGATACTTGGCCTATGATGATGGGGATGGCCTTATGCCTATATGATGGAGCCTTTGGTTGAGTCTTGGAACGAATTTGAAAACCACTTATCCTAAAAATTCCATGCCTCTATACCTAACCCTATTAAAACCTTCACAAAAGACCTTATGATTCTTAATATGAGTAAATTTTGATTGGTTGAATTCATCACTTTAGTAATCTTATGGTTTTGGTTCATTTGTGCAAGTATGTTTACTTTCTTATGGTTTTCGTTTGAATTCATCACTTGAGCATCTTTCTCACATACTTTGAGTGCAAACACAACCCTTTACATATTGAGTGAAAATTATGAGTGCATATCCTTGTGAGTTGATTCATACTTGTTTTATTCATGCCGAGATCCATTCACCAAAGTGTAATCATTATCTTACTTGTTGAAGCATTTTGTCACTTTCTGTTAACGCTTGGATTCAATGAGCTAAATTTCTTTCTAAAGTGCAAGTCTTTGAGGCGATAAGTATATTAATTGAATTCGAGAGAAATGGTTAAGGGCTAATATTTTTTCAAGTTCTTAGTTTGTTTTGATATTTTCTAGGGACGAGCAAAGTCTAAGTATGGGGGAATTTGATGAGCACATAATTGATCATCTTTTTATATCAATTTTCCTTACGCTTTACTTTGTTAGAACCTTAGTTATATCATTTCTAACTCCTTTTATGCATTTCATGTACAAATCTCAAGAATGGAGGATTTAAAGTCGAAATATGGTGGAAAGTGAAAAACCGTGCCACTGGACCCAAGACCATGTCATTGGACCCCACACCATGTCACCGAGACCCAACCAATGTCACTAGGACCTAGCACGTCACTAGATGTGTGCCTTTTCCATGTGCATGTCTTGTGTTCTAGGTAACGACCCGTCCGAATTCAGGGATTAGTTTAAGACTTAATTATGGATTAGCGAGGCTAATCGGGGATTAGTCGAGGATTACCGGACGTTTATGGCAAAATTACGATTTTTTCCCCCGAACGAGAGTAAAAAGTTAACTTTTGACATGGGAGGTCCGATGGCCGATGGCCGAGGGTCGAAGACCATTGCTTAGATCGGGTCGATACGAATCCGTAGACAGGCGGCACGTCGAAATCGGATGTTCGATGGGAAAGTTACGGTTCACGGAAGTTTCGAGGTACTATTTATGGCGTTACATTTTACGAGGCAAAAGTGGACTTTAGTCTCGAGTGGGGCCCAAATCTTTTCCCCAGGCCCAATGGATGAGTGACAAGTGTCACCTATCCATTGCTTCCTTTACACAGATACATGCAACCACTCCCCTTCTATTTCATTCAATCGACCAATTCAAACCTAGTGAACCCCATACCCAAACCCTTTTCCCATCTGAATCCATGTGAAGCCAAGTGAAGTTGAGGATAAGTGGGAAGACGTGTTGACGGTGGCAAGATGGCCAGCCGCCGTGGACGGTGGAGGAAAATTGCGAGAAACAGGTAAACTCGAATCCCCCTTTATATTTCGAATTTGGATTTTTGGATTGGGACGCTTAGGAGGTTAGATGATGACAGGTGGATGATTAGGGGGTTGGTAGGTTGATTAGGAGGTTGTTTTGGACGGTGAAAATAGTTGTGTAGCCCAGAACGGTGGCCGGGAGAAATTCGGTCGTTGTCCACCAAAATTGATTTTCAGCCATGTTAACCTAAATCAATCCTCCCAACCTGTTTTTAAGGTTCCTAGAAGCTAAATGGGACCCTTAGGATTGAGTTTGGGCTCTTGGTTATGCCCTGAACATAGAATGGAAGTTTTGGGCTAAAATGGTTTTCATAACCAATGGGTTTTAGGTTTTGTTTCTTGGAATTTAAGGACATAGATAGGTAGGAAATGAAGAAAGGAAACCATAGGAATTGGATTAGGTGAAAAAGGACGAAAAATGGAGGAGTTAGAGGGTCGGATCGGTCATGCCGGTCTAGTTGGACTGGTCGAACCGTTGAACCAGCTGGATCGGCCATCACGAGGAGGAAGACGACCCTGTAGCTCGGCGCGTGTGGGCGCGTGGTCCACTTTTTGGGGATGGTTCCATCATGTGAAATCATCTATTCGATGTAACGAACATTTTGGGACTAGTTTCGAGTCAATCGGACATCGTTTCGATATAGTTCGGGATGTCCAAAGGTTTAGGATCGGGTTTAAAAATAGTTATAATTCCAAAAAAATTGGGGGCTTTAATGAGGGGTTATTTAAGTAGTTAGTAGCCCTCTATTACGATTTGGATAGGTTTGGAAACTCTAGAGACGGTGATTTGCCTAGGAAGGCGTATGGCGCGCGTATCGATGTGGTAGCTCGGATAGTCTGTGTTGTTTTCTAAATAGATGCATCCATAAATTTTTTCTATGAGTTTATGAACATGTTTTGTGATGCCATGAGTGCATTTTTGTGTATTTACATATTTGCACGTATTTCAAGGTTTTTAGTTTTATACGGTGCTTATACGTGTTTGTCGTTTCAGTTAAATGAAATGGAATTGGATTTGAAAAGGTAAACTTGGGCATGATCTGCAGATATTGACCTGGGTGGACCCTGGAGAGACTTGGGATTCGAGACCCCGGGTAGCATGCGCGTAGCTTTGGAAACCGTGACAGGATTGGTTATATGTTATATGATATATACTGGTTTTGGGATGAGTTCCACATGGATTTGGGTTGTGGCCCGTATGATTGGTTTTAATTTACGAATTTGGGCCAAGGCCCTAATGGTTTGATAACTGATTTTCGAATGCATGCATACTTTGTAGTGAAGGGTATAAATATCTGTTTTTTCCACTCACAGCTCTTAATGTTTTGAATGCCCTTTAGGTTGATCGTGGATGTGAGTTATAGCAGAGACCGAGACGTCACACTCCTCCTCTGGATCCTGGTGCTCTCTGAAGCCCCGAGTGGGCTAAAGTCAGAATTTTTCCTTGTTTGAAACTCCGTGTCAGACGGGATCACGCAAGTTCCACGTTAATTCCGGGGGGATTTGGGACGGGTCCTAACAAGTGGTATCAGAGCGTGTTTTGGTCTCAGTGAGACGCGCAGGTCGAGGATGTGATGACTCTACAGTGATAACAGCCCATCATCAACCTAATAGTTAGGGTAAGAGTAGGAGGATTCAGTGGAATTGAATCCTAGTTAGATTACGTGTGGTACAAGGTGCGATGGATTAGGGTCTGATTGGCATAGGATGCCACGTGTTTCGAGGAAGTAGATCCTGAGTAGGATCGATATTCGTGCGAATCCAATGGCTTAGAGCCGCATAGTTACTGGAGATAGGACCCAGTGGACTAGTAGACACCGTATGATGACTTGAGGGTCGGGACCGTCGAGTAATCATGACGGACATGGAATGGAGCAATGTGGAATTAGTGGAGGTTGGATGTTAGAGTCGTCCACGATAGAATTTCGAAACGGAGATTTTACTGCTGGGATAAGTCAGGCGCACGATAGCCCTAGTTGAGACTGTTAAGAATAGGAACGCGTGATTTTATTTGGCATGAGATGCCATGTTTCGGTGTGTCGAATCCCGAAGGTATGTCGACTAGAAGGAGATGTCCGGAGCAGTGTTGTGTGGCATGGTAGGATGCATTTGCGCATGTAGTGCTTATGCAGCCTTAGGCACAGAGTATGGCCAAGTTCTTGTGGAGGCCAACGGCTAGGAGCCGTAGAGTTACGAGGGGACAAAATCCTCAAATTGTGGTTACTGGTTGATTGGACACCTGTATCGGAGTATGACGACTTTTTGAAGTCGGGCACGATGGATCACTCGAGATGGACGCGCTATGGGGAGCAGCCGGGTTCGCAATAACCCTAGTTGGTGAGTGATCGAACGAGTGCCCATGAGAGTGGTACTTGTGGATCGGATCCTGAGGTGAACCGATCGGTGGATGTTGTGTGTTGAGTAGTTTGTGCCAGCGGTGAGTTGACCGCCATCGAGGGTGGCTTTGTTGATGGTTGTTGAGAATCAGGGGATGCTCGGGGAACGTTCATCTTCTGGTATGGTTTTTCGGGATAGTCATATCCAGAGTCATAGGAGTACGAGGGAGGCAGAGCCCCTCCGACCCGAACAGAGATAAGTGGTGATTGCTCATTTTGATCAAGGCTTAGGATTGGTTTGATTCGTACCCCGCGAGGCGGTAATGCAATGATGATAACAAGGAGGGATAACGAGCCACGAGCTGAGGGTGTCTCAGTCGTGACATTCTTATGGTTAGGTTCTACCACTACACGACAAGGAGGATTCGTCGGCTAGTGTAGCTTCTTGGGAATCGTGTTGTGATTACTAAGTGGCGATTAGACAGAATGGCATAATTGGACGACGTGAGGACTGTCGTGGGGATTGGTGACTGGTTGGTCAGGTATGGAGTTAGGCAAAGACTTGATTGCCGATCACAGAAGGAGCCTATTGTGACTCTTCGGTTGAGCGGTACATCAGATTAGGATGAAATGACATCCTTTTGGATGTACATAGACGATCGTAAACGGTTAGGAAAGTTGGATTGTTTACGGACACGTGGATGATGTCCGAGTGAGTTTACGGCTTGGACTGCGACCAAGTTGGTAGACATGCCCTAGAGTGGTAAACCTGTGAGTTCGATGGGCACTGAGCAGGACAGATAGGATCCCGAGTGGCGCAGTGTGAGGTATACCCTATACCTGGATTGGTGCTAGGTACCCTAGTTCTTGTGGATGGATGGCACGAGGCTCGGTGCTGGAAATTTGTCCCATTAGGATTGGGACGTACAAATTAGCATGCAGATGTGAATAGTGATGGAAAAAGCCGAAGAGAATCAATGGAAGTGTTTAGTTTGGAAGGAAAGGATTAAGCATTACAGTAATTATCAGAGAATACTCTTAGTCGGAGAAGAAGACTTCTCGTTTTCTACTATTTAGCAGATAGTGCTGAGTGCCGGAGGATGACATAAGATGAACTTTGATGTCATCATCTTGGATTTTCCTTGATTCTTCCCTAGGTGGGATGACGAGGAGTGTTATGACAGCTAAAGGGTTCAAAGAGAGTGTAAGAACTGAACACTTAGGTTGTGGGTCAAATTTTATTGACTTGGTGCAGATGGTACTTGGCGTCACTGGATGTGACGAGTGAGTGTCCGAGGTAAGTATGGATTAAGGTGATTGTGCCAACCTTGAGGCAAGTAGACCGAGGTCTAGTCATCGTTGGATTGATTTGCCTTGCTGATTATGCTAAGCTAGGAGCAGAGAAGAATCGTATTGTGAGATAGTTGAAGAATCTTTGGACTGGTTGGTAAGATGACAAGACAAAGGTTGGATATGTGAAGAGTGTGTACGATCTATCTTGGTCACGAAGACGGAGTGAGATGGTAGGATTCAGTGGTTGATGTGAGCGGAGGCTCAAGGTCGCAGATGACTGAGGTAACTCTTCAGTGCAGATTGTTTTCTCTACTTAGACAAGTAGTCGATTTAGGATCCTGATACACCTCGGATGGGTAAGACGTCGATTGTGTGTCGACAGGATGAGTAGTACAACAATTGAGACTCGAGGTGAGTCCAGATATCAACGGGGATCGCTGAGTGATGCGAGATACGATACGAGTACTCAAGAGCAAGTCAATATCAGAGTAGCGCAGCGAAAGCGCAGTGGAGCCGGGAGTTGTCGACTGGTCACGAAGGTCGTGACATATCGTGGTAATGGATTAATCGACATCTGTTTGTGTTAAGAGTGGTATGCATTGATGTGACTCTCACTGGAGTTAGCAGGGATCGCTGTGGGAGTCAGTATGGGTACCGAGGTCGATAGATGCCGCAAGTTTGAGGAAGACTTGTGAGATGGGATTCGTGCCACGGTGATGGCAGGACCTGGAGGATGTCGTGTGATTGGATACTGTGCTGGATACCAGCTTGGATGTGATATCCCTTAGTGGGACTTACGAGCCGAAGTGTGACCGTGTCAGACATGTACTTTTACACGAGAGTTCCCGTGTGCGGGGACATGATTGGATTCCACAGTTTGGTTGTGGAATTAGGTCGATTTGAATTTCAAGGACAAAATTATTTAAGAGGGGAAGGTTGGAACGACCCGTCCCGAATTCCGAGATTAGTTTAAGACTTAATTACGAATTACCAAGGCTAATCGGAGATTAGTCGAGGATTATCGGACGTTCAGGGTGAAATTACTATTTTATCCTTGAACAAGGGTAAAAAGATAACTTTTGACCCGCGAGGTTCGATGGCCCAGGGCCGAAGTCCGTTGCGTAGATCGGGGTGATACGAGTCCGTAGACAGGCGGCACGCCGAAATCGGACGTTCGAGGAGAAAGTTACGGTTCACAGAAGTTTTGAGGTACTATTCATGGTGCTACATTTTACGAGGAAAAAGTGGACTTTTATCCTAAGTGGGGCCCAGATCTTTTCTCGAAGCCCAATGCATGAGCGACAAGTGTCACCCATCCATTGCTTCCCTTACACAGATACATGTAACCACTCGCCCTCTGTTTCATTCAATCGACCAATCCAAACCCAGTGAACCCCAGACCCAAACCCTTTCCCATCTGAATCCATGTGAAGCCAAGTGAGGCTGAGGATAAGTGGGAAGACGTGTTGACGGTGGCAGGACGGCCAGCCGCCGTGGACGGCAGAGGAAAACTGCGGGAAATAGGTAAACCTAAACCCCCCTTTATATTTCGAATTTGGATTTTTGGATTGGGACGTTTATGAGGTTAGATGATGATATGGGGATGATTAAGGGGTTGGTAGGTTGATTAGGAGGTCATTTTGGACGGTGGAAAGTGGTTGTGCAGCCCGGAACGGCGGCCGGGAGAAATTCGGCGACTATCAACCGAAATTGATTTTCGGCCAAGTTAACCTAAATCGATCCTCCCAACCTATTTTTAAGGTTCCTAGAAGATAAAACATTGAGTTTGGGCCCTTGGTTATGCCCTAAACATAGAATGGAAGTTTTTGGTTAAAATGGTTTTCAGAACCAATGGGTTTTAGATTTTGTTTCTTGGATTTAAGGACATAGATATGTAGGAAATGAAGAAAGGAAACCATAGGAATTGGATTGGATGAAAACGGACGAAAAATGGAGGAGTTAGAGGGTTGGACCGGTCACGCCGGTCTTGTTGGACCGGCTGAACCGTTGAACCGGCCCGATCGGCCGTCACGAGGTGGAAGACAACCTTGTAGCTGGGCGTGTGGCTCCCACGCGCAGGGGCTGTTGTTGGTACGTTTGGGTGCGTGGCCGACTTTTTAGGGATGGTTCCAACATGTGAAATCGTCTATTCGATGTAACGAACATTTTGGGACTGGTTTCGAGTTAATCAGACATCGTTTCGATATAGTTCGGGATGTTCGAAGGTTTAGGATCGGGTTTAAAAATAATTAAAAATTCCAAAAAATTAGGGGGATTTAATGAGGGGTAATTTAAGTAGTTAGTAACCTCTATTACGATTTGTACAGGTGAGGGAACCCTGGAGACGGTGATTAGCCCAGGAAGGGGTATGGCAAGCGTATCGAGGCGGCAACTCGGACAATCTGTGAGTGGACCTTGTTTTCTAAATTGATGCATGCATAAATGTTTTATATGAGTTTATGAACATGTTTTGTGATGCCATGAGTGCATTTGTGTGTGTTTACGTATTAGCACGTATTTTGAGATTCAGTTTTATACGGTGCTTATACGTGTTTGTCATTTCGGTTTAAATGAAATGGATTTGGATTTGGAAAGGTAAATTCAGGAATGAGACCCATTTGATTTTGTCTCGCGCATATGGCCCTATTGATGACCTACGGGTCTGCGTCGTGGTCCCGACGGGTGCTGTGTGCACGGTGACTGATGATACGACGCTCGCCTCCGGACTAGGGATGTGTTCCTTTCAGAGAGGTCACGATGCACGTCCCGTTGTCGAGCAGCCACTGGAGGCTCGACTTCGGAGTGCTGACGGTTTAGGAGATCGATCGGTGATGTGTGAACCATGATCTAGAGGTGGTCGCGGCGGTTGATTTGTTCATGGCGACATACCAGAATTGAGAGCGGTCATGGACGGATGGTTGCACGCATCACTACGATTGGAATTGAGACTGACCCTGAGGTATCGGGCTCGATGCCCAGTTGAGTCATGAGTTCGGGCTCGAGGCCCAGTTGGTTTACGATTGTGATTTCTGGTTAGAGACCCGAAATAGATTTTTGGGTTCATGATGGTTTATGGGGACCGGGCCTGAATGCTTTGAAAGGTTTTAGGAATGATTTCGAAATGGAATTTCATATACCATCCTTATTTATTGGTTGTCTCCTCCGGGGAGGGTCGTTGGCTTGGGTGGAACCTGGAGTAGTCACGGAGCACTAATTGAGTGGAGTCGCCACCGTTGGGTACCTTACTCTCAGGAAGGCTTTCATGGATTATAACCCCCAGGGAGGGTTATTGATCTGTTGACGTTGACCTGGGTGGACCCTGGGGAGACTTGGGATTTAAGACCCCGGGTAGCCCGAGCGTAGCTTTGGAAACCGTGACAACATTGGTTATATGTTATATGATATATACTGGTTTTGCGCTTGGTTTCATTTACGAATTTGGGCCAAGGCCCTAATGGTTTCATAGCTGGTTTTCGAATGCATGCATACTTTTTAGTGAAGGGTATAAATATTTATCTTTTCGTGAAAATATTTTTATAAATTCTTTGTTTTGTCCACTCACAGCTTTTAATGTTTTGAATGCCCTTCAGGTTGATCGCGGATGTGGGCTGTAGCAGAGACCGAAACATCACACTCCTCGTTCGGATCCTGGCGCTCTCTGAAGCCCCGAGTGGGCTAAAGTCAGAATTTTCCCTTGTCTAACACTCGGTGTCATATGGGATCAGGCGCATCCAGCGTTAATTCCGGGGGGATTTGGGACGGGTCCTGACATTCCAACCATGTGCCAAGACCGTGTACTAGTAGCATGTCATTAATGACATGTCATTGGCATGTCACCAAAGCATGTTCCAAGGTTTTTCCATGTACCGAGTTCCAGTTCTTGAGCCACTGACATGTTCCAAGTCTTGTTCTGGCCGGCATGTCACTTGTGACATGTCTTTAGGACCGAGTACCAGCCATGTTCCAACTTTATGCCCAGTCGAGAACCAAAGTTTGGTCATGTGGGTACCTGATCTTGTTCTAGTTCGTGTCCTAGTGAAATGTCACTGACATGTCACCAAGTTTCTCGGCCCAAGCCCAGCGGGTTCCCTACTCCTTTTATGATAAGGACTCTTATGCATTCCTTTTGCGATAAGGAGTGTTTGCCTTGTA
This sequence comes from Prinsepia uniflora, assembly GCA_032719365.1. NCBI lineage: Eukaryota > Viridiplantae > Streptophyta > Magnoliopsida > Rosales > Rosaceae > Prinsepia > Prinsepia uniflora. The sequence continues at coordinate 30,641,385 of CM064861.1, read as the reverse complement.
TTCACTCTTTTGTAAATAAGGAAGGTTCTCAGCACCCCTTGCCTTAAAGACCTCCACTAAAGACTTGGATTTGATGTCGTGGAAGGTTTAAACAAGGATTCCTTGCGATACAAAGGGAAGGCTGTTTTGCTGCTAGCTTTTAGGTTTTAGTTAGGATTTTAATTCCTTAGGGTTTTAGGAAATTGTAACCCTATCTAAAGGGATGTTTTTCTCACTTTCATTTTTTGTCACCCTTTTTGTAAACTATTGTTTTCCCTAGTGATTAACCATAACCAAAAGATATCAAATTTTAATATTAAGAGCTTAGTTTGAATTCCTAGATTGTTCTTCCATCTTCATCTAGTACTACTTGTGATTCAAAGAACTTGGTGGATAATGATCCACCTATTCCACCCACCTTGGCATCCATATGTGATTCAGAGATTCCTGAAGTGTAATTATGTTTTATCATTTAACTAAACTCTTATATTTTTTCTTTTCAGTTCAATTTTCTATTAAAAATTTTCTCCATTCGTGAATGAGCTGATGTTGATCAATGTTCATGTTGTCAAAATCTGCGTTTATATTAGATAATCGATCTCCAGTCCATCCCTAGAAAATGAAATATTTCACCCCTAAATGACAACCTGCTTTATTGATAGAGATTTTACCAAGCAAAAAAAAGATGTACTAGGAAAAACTTCTACGTGTAATAAACTTTGCAAGCGCACAAGACATGCAGATAGTATAGATGCAAGCAAAGGTCGATCTCACGAAGACTTGCTCAATGATATCCAATTCTGTTTAACTCAATTGGCTTAAGTGGAGTAATTAAAATGCAAATATGGGGGGTTGTCACGTTGAATGAATGTAAGTAAGTTAACTAAGATTAACTAACTAAGTCGAGCTAGGGTTTCTATCCACCTTCACCAATTATAGCTCTCCTCTGATTTCCTTGATTAGATTACTATGCATATTTTCTGAATTAAGTGCCCGTGTGGGCGTCCGGCCAAGGCTCACCCCACACATATTATCTTCTCTTATATTGCATGTTTAAGCGTGATGTGCCCGCCCTTAAACTTCTATTACCAATAGTGCGTGATAATGCATGAAACATGAAGAAGATTTGATGACGTTACACTATCCCTAGAAAAGTGATGTGCAATTCTAGTGAGTCATGAATTTAGATTACAAATAAGATTCACCCTCTTAAACGTGATGCTACAAATTCCAAGGTGAACACAAATATCGAGGTGATCCATCAAGCAATTACATCAACAATTATATACAAACAAGGTAGCTAAGCTTATAGGCATAAATTGAGTTCATAAAGCGCAGTAATCCAACAAATCCAGACATACATAACAATCATAATCAAGAGCTAGAAATCTAAGTAAGAACTAACATGGCTAGGGCTTCAAGTACCCCTAGCCCTAATTACAATACTCAAACATTATTGAATTAACGAATAACATAATTGAATTAATAAGAAACATAAAATGATAAAAGAAGTAATAAACACAAATGACAGGACCCGTCCCAACTGGACTTTGATAACCGTGCCCGATCCTGCTCCCGTCTGACAAGTCAACTGAAGTCCCGAAACTACCCTTCAGCACCTGTCAGACCAGGGATAACTGCACTTTTTTTCCGCTCATGCCTCCGCCTCTCGATCAGCCCCAAACGTCGTGCCACGGCTTGGAGGGTCATAAAAAACAAAGGTGTGAGTGGACAAAAATAATATCATTTAAAACGCATTTCAAAATACATCATTTACCCTCCAGTTTATAAAATCATGCATGCATAGGATAAAACATATGTATAACATTCACCGGCTTTCCAACCAAATCACATAACAAGTATCAAAATCCCGGCTCTCAAGCCAAAACATGTGAAAACATAATCACCTGGCCACACAGACCAGAAACTCGTATTCAATACCAGTACGCAATCAAAATCAACATCAAACAGCACTACTCACAAGTGCACAATCAATCAATCAATCCATCAATCAATCCGCACCATTCAAAAGTGCACAAACAGTTACACAATCACATCCGCACTACGCGTAGGCCAACATCCAGCCACACTCTCGGGATCAGACACCTCTGGGCTCAACCCTGGGGCTTAGTCACATCTGGGCGAACACATCCCCAGGCTCAGACACATCCGAGTGGTACATCCAGGCTCAGTTGCATCCGAGAAACTGGCTTACCATAACAACTCACAATCATACCATCATATCCCCCAAGCTCCAGTCGTCTGGGTGATCCCCTAGCTCCGACCGTCTGGGTATCCACAATCACAATGAAAATCATCCCGGGATTACATCCCAAAACATGTCAATCAAATCCGTGACTTCAAACCATGTCAAAATCATTTTTGACTAGGTCTCAAGCCCCAAATACCATTTACACGTAAATCCATAAAATCTCATTTGAAACATTAAAATAATCCAAAATCATCCTTGACTCATCAATTAAGTCAAAACATCCATTTTGAAACCATTTTGACTCCGGGCCTAGCATAAAATATCACTTGCACATTTCTAGTAAAACGTGCCCGAAATACCGATTAAAATAATTATTAAATCACAAATAATCGTGCCACATCATCAGGACATCATTGCAACTCAAATCATGCAATCAATCATGTAAAACATTTAACTATGCATGCATTATGGTTTATAAAACAAACGTCCACTCACACAACGTCCAAACCGCTCGCTTTCCGATCTACACGCGTTTCCGTAATTTCTGGAAATCCTGAATCCTGTCAAACAACATCATTATAGGTCACTAATGAATCCAATAATAGCATATGAATTTTCCACATTTTTTTGGGAATTAAATATTAATTTAAAACATAACATAATCTTTCGGACCCTCGAAACATTATCGAGACGATGTCCGATCGACTCGAAACCAACGCCAAAATGTTCGTTACATCGATTACATGAAAAAGTATGTTGAACACTTCCCCAGAAGGTCAACCACGCTCCCTCACGCGCCGATGAACAGTACCACTACTGTTCATCGTCCTAACCCAAATTTCTGGTAAACGGGTCTGCAACATGCGGTGCAACCCGATCTGTTCTCAGTCAATTTGACCCCAATTTCTTCATTTCGTTCACTGGTTTTCATATATTCAATCCTAATTAGGGATCTGTATGCTCAATTTCATGAAATGGGTCCTCAAATTACTCGACTCGAAGTGAGTACCCGATGGGTTCTTAATTGGGTTCCACCCAATTTCAAGTCGTTTCCTTAAATTAATCGCACAAGAAGCATCATATATGCATTCTAAACATGAATTAGAAACCAGTTTCAAGATTTCTTACCTCCAATTACTTGAACTCAACCTCCACAATTCGAGGATGTCGCAGGGTCTGTTTGTTTGTTCATCAATTTCCCTCGAATTCAATGGTGGTTCAACTCGTTCCTTCCTCCAGAAGCTTAATTCAAGCTGGGCTTGTCCAATTAACGTCTCAAACTCAAATTCGATTCTCAATTTCAAACACACCTTCTCGGGTTCTTAAGGTATTTCCAGTCTTCTCTTTTCTCTTCTCTCCTTTCTTTTCTCTCACAAATTCACCCTCTCAATTAAGCTCAGGTTCTCATGTTCTCTTAGTAAGTTGATGGGACAATCGATCAAGCTCTCTTTTGGTTGTTCTCTGTTTTTGGTTTTGAAGAAGACACATTTTAAATGGTTTAGTTTTGTAATTCAGATATATGAATCACCAATTGACACCCATCCCTCACTTATGGTGACAAATGTCACCAGATAACAAATCCTCATCCAATTTAGTGGGCACATGTGTCCTCAACTCAATTTGACACAACATTAATCAATTTCCCTCGAATTCAGTGGTGGTTCAACTCGTTCCTTCCTCCAGAAGCTTAATTCAAGCTGGGATTGTCCAATTAACGTCTCAAACTCAAATTCGATTCTCAATTTCAAACACACCTTCTCGGGTTCTTAAGGTATTTCCAGTCTTCTCTTTTCTCTTCTCTCCTTTCTTTTCTCTCACGAATTCACCCTCTCAATTAAGCTCAGGTTCTCATATTCTCTTAGTGTGTTGCTGGGACAATCGATCAAGCTCTCTTTTGTTTGTTCTCTGTTTTTGGTTTTGACGAAGACACATATTAAACGGTTTAGTTTTGTAATTCAAATATATGAATCACCAATTGACACCCATCCCTCACTTATGGTGACAAATGTCACCAGATAACAAATCCTCATCCAATTTAGTGGGCACATGTGTCCTCAACTCAATTTGACACAACATTAATATGGATGCATCACCAAATCACCAAATTCCAGCGCCAAATTACCTTTTTACCCCTGCCATAACAAATTACCAAAATGCCCCTAGCCTTCGCAGACCCATAACTTTCACATCCAAACTTCGATTGACGCATGCCGCCTGTCTACGGATTCAGCGTCCCGAGACCTATCCAACGGTACTTACAAAAAGTCCAAATAAGGTCCCAATCAAAAAGTGAACTTTTGCCCCCCTAAAACCTAGGGCAAAATCTTCATTTCCTTCAAATTTTCCAAATTTTCCTTTTTCGAATTTCCGGGACGTTACAACAAATACTAAAGAATAGCAAGGAGTAGGAAAAGGGGCTCAAACACTCTTCTGTTCCTAAGCCTCATGTCCTCCTTAGCCGAAACTTGAATCCAAAAGCATAAAAATAATAAAATACGGCTAGACCATGTAGATAAAATAAGTATGAATTTTGACAGAGTTTCGGGGACCTTTAAGAGGTAAATTCGGTCTCCCTTCATAAACCCTAATACTTTTATTTATAAGAGAATAATTAATCCTCCAACAAATAGAAGTTTACAATTAAATTCTATAAGGAAAAGCCTTCCTAAATAATTAAGAAGTCTAATTAAAACCTTTCCTACAAGTAAATGAATTAAAAATAAGAATACAAAAGGAAATAGGACTAAAATCCTAATACAATATGGAGATTGGGTGTGAAAAGAAGTTCGAATTATCATAAAAATAACCCAAACTCGAAATTAAACCTTCAGGATCAATTTTCGGTGGTCAGCCACCGAAATAGGAGGGTCAAAGGTGCGGTCAACGCCTGGTCAACGCACCAGGGCTTCAGTTCTGGAGTTTCGGTGGGCGCGCACCGAATTCGAAAGGACGGCTTCAAAACGCGCGCGCCAAGAAGCATAGTCATTTTTCAGCCGCCGCTTACCGAATGGGGCAAGCGCTACAGTAATCGCAAAGCCCAATTCTTCATTTGTTGGTCATCCACCGAATTTTCTGTGCAATCTTCTTTCCTTCCTAACTTCTTCATTACAACATCGATTTAGGTAACGACGCGATTCTCATAATTCCAAGCTCTATTTGATCTACACATTTCTCAAAAAATATATTACTTTCTCCAATTGCATAGAACGAAATATTAACAAAACATAAGTAAAAGGGTATTAAATCATGGATAAAACATGCATAAATTATGACCTAACACTTATCTTCTCATTGTTTTCATGATGTCAATTAAAAACTTGTTCAAACTTTACTCCAATTTGGTATTCATTCAGTTGTTGTATATCCTTAGTGTTCGCATGAATTGAAATCCAAGAATTCATTTGTTTCTAATATTGATCATACATTTTCATTGGGGATTCACTTCATCTTTTCTGGGCTTTATTGACCTGTAGTTTAATATCGCATTTCACACCACGGATCGTGTAACGACCCAAACTTTCAACGAGGGTAAAATCGAAAAGTCGAATGGAATTGACCATTCTGCCTATGGAAGTCAAAGGTTAACTTTTTGAGAAAAGTCAAAGGTTAACTTTTTGGGCAAATTCAAAAGTTGATCTTTTTGACTGGAATGGCTTTTGGAAATTTCATAAATGTCGTTAGAAAGGTTTCGGCCTCCCGAATATGTCGGCAGGCGACATGCTCAAAACGGAGCTCAAATGATTTTTCTTTGGGTCTAACTCGTGTAGGGGGTTTTTTTTATAGGTAATTTGGCTAATAGGGGCATTTTGATAATTTTCCTTTGGGAGATATTTTTTTTGGCTGAAATAGATAGTACCAAGTGTCACTTATCTCTTATACAAATGTGTCATCGACTATGTGTGATTGTGTATGTTGTTTATGTTGATTTTTGTGTGTGTGTGTGTGTGTTCTCGGCCAAGATGAAAAAACGAAGAAGAAAAAGGAAGAAACTAGAGAAGAGAGAGGGATAAATAGAAAAGAGAAAAGAGAGGAGGGGAAGAAGAGAGTAGGAAGAAGGAAAAGAGAGGAAGCATAAGGGTGGTGGAGGTCTTCCACCCGAAGCAAACCCAAGATGAATATTGGTAGGTTTGAGCTGTACGATCACATTTCAGGCTGCAAAACCTTAATATGAGCTTATTATTGTCCTCCTCAAGTTCCTATTATCTTAGAAGGCTACTGAGTTGAGGTTTGGATGCTAGAAACAGCCCAGACAGAGAACATGACAGTCAGCCGAAAGTTTGATAATTGGTGAGTGATTTTCATCGTGAGTTTTTGAGTTCTATGTCCATGGATCTTTGGTTAGGATAATTTAAAGACATATGGTCGAAGATGAATTGAAAAGGGATTGAAAACAAGTGAGATAGGAACGAGTCGGATCGCCGGGTTGAGCGACTTGGAAAACAAGTCATCAAGGGGTCAAGGGATGTCACTATAACACTTACTATAGCTGGCATGTGGGCTTCACGCGCAGCCACTTCAGGCGGCGCATGGGGGCGTGTACTAGGGAATCTAAGGATGCACCCAACATCTCTTTTAATGTTTTTAATGTTACAAACATTTTGGCTTAGGTTTCGAGATGTTCGAATACCGTTTCGAGGTAGTTTTGACTATCTGAATGATTAAGGGTTATTTTAAATTCATTTATAAATCCCAAAAATTTGTGGGATTAAAATAGAAGATATATTAGATGGCTAGTGACCCTTAGGGTCGGATCCTGACATATTTGAACATTTTGAGTCACTCATTTGTCAATGGTATAAGCGACTCACTTCAAAGTTCCACATTCCCACTAATTTCAATATTTCAAAAAACTCATTTGTCAATAGTATAAGTGACTCACTTTAAAAATTTAACATTTTCATGAAAATTGTCAGTTCTTGCTTGAGATGAGGAATTAAATTTACAGTTCAATTTTCTATTCAAATTTTTCTCCATTCGTGAATGAGATGATGTTGATCAATGTTCATGTTGTCCAAATTTGCAATTGTATTAGATTGTCAATCTGAAGTTCATCCCAAGAAAACACAATATTTGACCTCCAAATCACCAACTGCCTTATCTTCTTATTATTTCCATGATGTCAATTGAAAACTTGTTAAAACTCTGCTTACAATTTGATGTTGATTAAGTTATTTTATAATCTCAGTGTTCGCGGCCGCTTTAATTTCACAGCGGTTCGATTGTTAACTCCCAAAGATCTTGCATTCTGGTGAGTCACTACCTCTGATTACGCTTTTCTCTAGCTTAGCAATGTTCAAATTTTGTTCTTCATTGTTTGTTCCCGTTGACGCTTATGGTATTATCATCAATATTATCTTATTGTTCGTATTTTACTGATAGATGTCGTTTAGGTTCTAGCATTTTTAGTTGGGGCTCAAAAAGCCCAAGTCGGTTTTATAGGGATTAGTTTTAGTTTCAATGACTTGAATTTAAAGTTGATTACGTTTTGTTACTAATGAGTTAGTAAGGGAGAGACAATTAAAGTCTGTCAATGATCTATCTGAATGGTCGATATGTAGATGAATGAATATTTTGGTCCTCGAAAACTGTTAAGAGTGCATTGATCTCTATAATTCCTGCATTTGGTGCTATGCAATCTGGGCTTCAAATTAATGAATTAGTGTGGATATTCATTTATTTACAATTTGTGGATTCTTTTGAGTTTATCTTAATTATGAAGAAGAGGTAAATTGGCTCATTAACAAACTATTTATGAATGTGTTTCTAAAATGTGGATTTGTAATAAAGTGAAAACAAGGAAACTTGATTGGCTTTATAATAATAGAGATGATATTTCTGCTATTCTACTACAGGTAGAGAAGATGGGTTTGGACTATAGGTAGAATTTTTCCATTCATTCAATTTTTCCGTTAGTTTTATTTCGTCTTCTTTTTATATTTATTTCAATTTGTGGGGTGCCGTTTTATTCTACAGATGTAATGCCAATTGAAAATCAAGGTGGAAGAGTTACCATGCTCCTATTCTATTTTTACCCCTACATTGTCTACCTATTGATTCGATTCATTTCCTGCAGGGAGGACACACAAAATTTAGAGCTTTTAGAAGGCGGACGATTCTGAGGTTGGTTGATGTGAGTACACATTTTTTCATTCCAATTTTTCTTAATTTCATTGGCTGATCTTTTGGGTTCGGGAAATTGTATGTCTAAAATTCCCCTCAATATGTCATCACTTTTAGGTTCGTTCATGAATTTATTTTCTATTTTTTCTGCATATATAACTGTGTGTTTAGTATTGTGGATGTCGATTTTACATAGATTGCTTTTGTTTGCGTTATGGGATGACTAGGGTCAAAATGATTGCATTTCTTTGAGGAATGCCAATTTGTGAACCATTTGGATAAGATTGGGACTATGAACTTGGTGCCTTTGTTTCGATTGTTTCATGAAGATATGTTGCTTTGTTGGAATATTTGTGAGCCATGCTTTGTTGTTCGGTCATTTGTAGTAATTTTACTAATGTTCTGCCTATGAATGTATGTTGCTGTCGATATTCTTAATCTTAGGTGTAAGAAATAACTGACTAATAACATCTGCTTTTACATATTGCTGTGTTTTCTAATGAATTTCTTCATGTTTGTTATCTTATTTGGTTTTCGCTTCATTCATTCTTAATTCTTATGTTTTTTAAAGTCGGATAAGGAATGTCATTGGTGATGATTTTTAATTATTAGAGTGTGACTCCATTTTGATACAGAATTCCATTTCATTACCACAATAGGAGCTTCTAGGAGTTCTACTCGACCCCTTCATAGTCAAGTATTCAATTTTCCAATTTATCAACGTACATTTGATTTTCTTATTATCATTATTATTAATATACATAATATACATTACAAGCATTTACAAGTTCCACTCAATCTCATCAAGATAATGTATTCACTTTCACGCTTTATCAACTTACGCTTATAATTATTATTATTGTAAAATAAAAGGAATTTAATATTTTTATAACCATACAAGGGCTAATTATGATTCATTCTTCTTAAAAATAAGGTGGCAATAATACACAAGCAAATGACCACCATGGTGAAAATAGGGCACAAGAAAGAAGACAAATAAGGTCCACTTTTCAAAGAGAAAGACGACAGGCAATGAGTTCTTCCCAACGAGCAGAATATTTAGCACGAAGACGAGCTAACTATCAAGTGCAACGAGTAATAGGAAATTTAAATGCGGAAAATCAATCACTTACAGCTGAGAGAGCCGGTAATTATTTAACTTTTCGCACATGGTGGTTGCATTTACAACTCCACACAAAGTATTATTTCCAATTTGATTTCGTAAATGTAGTATTATTATTGTATTAGATTCACATAACATTTATTCATTTTTGTAAGATAAATATTTTTCCAGTTAGTATATTGCTCATCCACCAACAAAACTACATATAGGCAAACTAATTACATATTAACGTTAAAAAATACTACATGTTTAAAAGCGCTAAAAATAACAGACAAATCTTACAGACGTTGATATTTATAATACAACATCAGATGATGATGTCGAAACATAAAAATATAACAAGCTACATATATGTCAAACTTAAAAAAACAACACACCTGTTATCCATAATGAGATGAAAGGAAAACATTTCGCCATATCTAATTTACCTAAATGCAATGTATGTTTTTCATATCAATTACATTAGATAAAAAATTTATTGTACATTAAACCCAAAATTGAAATCACCTTATTCTTAATTTGTAATATTTTACTTGCATTAAATCATTTTGTTACCATAAATAATAACAGACCAAAAAACCGAAGATATTATGGAGATAGATAGACAAATAGAGACTCATCAAAGGCAACATTTGAGTAGTCAAATGCACTATGATGAATTCTTAGCACGTCTGCGTGTTGGCTATCGGACTCGGGAAGCTCAACATCAAAACACACAGTCTATTCACGCCATTAGTGTTGAAGTTCCAAGCGGAATGCGTTTGAGTTGTATACGGCAACTGGCACGCTCTACTGGGTTACACTTGCATGCTTCACCTCCTCACCACATTTCCGAGGATAGAATGGCAAATGCTAACCAAGGTAACCAATTTTAGACCCAAAAATAGAAACATGACACCAAAAACACTTTTATTTTAGTAGACCATGCACCTTGCACCCTCTAATGGTTTATTCTAATACAGAAGAGAATTTTGATTCCACGGATCAAAATGACGTGCTACAAAGCAGCGGTGTTGCTCAAGGTCACCATTTTACTACACGGAGAAGGAATCATAATTGTGCAAGGAATTATATTGAAAACATTAGACACGCCAGGAATCATTTGCCACCACCGACCATATGTCGAAGTTGTGAAGCCCGTTTGTTTCATCATGAATCAAATGACATTTGTTGTTTACATGGAAAGACAAACATTCCAGTAGTTCAATCTCCTCCAGAAATGCGTGAACTTTTCTCTGCTCAGTCTTCATAAGGGAGTCATTTCAGGCAAAATATTAGAGCATATAACCACGTATTTTCGTTCACTTCAATGGGCAGCAGGTAGTGGTATTTACACATTTCGTGCCCAAGGCTCTATATATCATAAAATGGGAAGTCTCTTACCAGTTGGCGATAGCAGACTGAGATTCTTACAAATATACATATATGACACAACTCATGAAATTGACAATAGGATGCGGGAAAATGATTCACTAAATTGAAGCGTGGTTGAAAAGATACAACGTATCTTAAATGAACATAACCCATTTGTGCAAACGTTTCGTCATATTGCGCAAGTACAAGAATTTCAGGATTGTAGGTTGATTATAAGTGAACAACTAGAAAACCGACTACAATATAGTTTGCCATCAGCCTCAGAAGTTGTTGCGGTGATAGTAGGTGGTGAGGAAATTAACGAACTTAGAGGCCGAGACATCGTTGTGCAAACAAGGCAAGGGCACCTTCTAAATGTTCAAGAGTCAGCTGGCTACTATGATCCTTTACAATATCCATTGTTATTGCCGAATGGAACATATGGATGGGTTGTGAATAGTACAAACGATGGTGGTAGGAGAGTGACATGCCGCGATTACTATGCTTATATCTTACAGGTAATTCAAAAACTAATTATTTCAAATTAAAAAAAAAATTAATCATCATGTCAAATGACAAACTTTATCATTTATTAGATTCGTGTACATGAAGATTCACTTCTCCTTCGTGGAGGGCGATTGTTGCAGCAATACATCGTTGAAAATTTCGTCAAGATTGAAGCACAAAAACTTAAATGGGTTTGGTTCAATCAAGACACAATTCGATCTGAACTATATCAAGGCTTATAAGACGCAATTATTGTCGGAGAAAATAATGCAGGTACAAACTTTATCACCCATCCACCAATCCTTTTAATATACTAAAATTTCAATTGTTAACAACATAATAATGTGAAAACAGAAAATGTTGGCCGGAAGTTCATATTGCCTTCTTCATTCATTGGAAGCCCGCGTGATATGTACCAAAGGTATCAAGATGCAATGGCCTTGGTCCAAAAATATGGATGACCAGATCTTTTCCTCACAATGACATGCAATCCAGCTTGGGAAGAAATAAAACAAGAGCTATTGCCCGGAAAAGCACCACAAGATCGACCTGATTTGCTGACAAGGATATTCCGTGCAAAATTTGAAGAGCTAAAGAATGATGTTATCAAAAAAGGTGTTTTGGGTAAGGTTTCTGCATATGTGTATGTCATTGAGTTTCAAAAATGCGGTCTCCCACATGTGCACATGCTTATCATCCTAGATGAAAATGACAAACTTAATAACCCTGATGATTATGACCACGTTGTTAGGGCTGAGATACCGAGTCAACATGAAGAGTCGAGATTATACGATGCAGTATTAAGGCATATGATACATGGTCCATGTGGAGTACAACACTCACGTTCTCCCTGTATGAAACGTGGGGTTTGCAAACGAAATTATCCAAAGTCATTTGCGCCAACTACAATTCAAGAAAGTGATTCGTATCCCATCTACCGTAGGCGCGATACTCATGCTCCAGTGCCATCACACCATAGTTCAAATATAATGGTGGATAATTGTTGGGTCGTTCCATATAACCCATGGCTTCTCATCAAATATGATTGTCATCTTAATGTGGAAATTTGTTGCAGCATTAAAAGTGTCAAGTATTTGTACAAGTACGTGTACAAAGGACCTGATAGGGTATGATTTGAAGTACGCCCAGAACCTATACAAGATGAAATTAAACATTTTGTGGATGCAAGGTGGGTTTCTGCACCAGAAGCTTTGTGGAGGATATTTAAATTTGTAATGAACCGAATCTATCCATCTGTGGAAAGGCTTCAAATTCATCTTCCTAACATGCAATTTGTACGTTTTGACGCAAACTAGAATATTGCTGATATTTTGTTAGATGATACCCACTTAATGACGATGCTCACTGAGTTTTTCACCAAAAATGCATATTATCCACTAGCACGGCAATACTTATATTGGGAATTCCGAGAACATTTTAGATGGATTCAAGCAAACAAAGAGTGGGCTATAAGGCGGTCGAACCAAAAAGTTATTGGACGGATATATTCAATATCACCTTCGGAAGGTGAAAAATTCTACCTACGCGTCCTTCTTAATCATGTTAGAGGACCTACTTCATTTGAGGATTTAAAGACTGTTAATGGCATCTTACATCCCACATTTAAAAAATCAGTCAAACATAGAGGTTTATTAGAAGATGATGATAGTATTAGACAATGCTTACGCGAGGCCTCTGACATTAGGATGCCGTTAGCTCTAAGAAGATTGTTTGTCACGATCTTGGTATATTGTGAACCCCATGGAGTATGGAGATTGTGGGATAAATTTTATTCATTCATGGTAGAAGATTATCCTTCTTCAAGTAACATGAACACCTCTTCTTTGCTCAACAAGCTTTTAAAAGATTTAAACGGATTACTGGTACAACACAGTAAATCTGTGTCTGATTATGATCTCCCACAAATGACACGAAATTGTGTTATAGACTCAGAACTTCCAAGGATAATACAAGATGAAGTCTCAGTTACGATTCCTGAACAAGACAGTGATATTGTTCAACATTTAAATGCAGATCAATTGTCTGCATATACCTCGATTGTATCTGCGATTAAATGTCATGAAAATGCAATCTTTTTTGTTGATGGTCCTGGAGGAATTGGAAAAACTTATTTATATCGAGCATTGTTGGCAAGTTTGAGAAAAGGGGGCCATATTATATTAGCAACAACGTCTGGAATAGCAGCAACGATATTGCCTGGTGGTAGGACAACCCATTCTAGATTCAAAATTCCAATAAATACGAACGCTTCTTCCACTTGCTCTATTAGCAAACAGTCTGATTTAGCAGAGTTGATAAGAAGATCATCAGCCGTTATTTGGGATGAAGCAACAATGGCACATCGATTTGCATTTGAAGCTCTTGATCGAACATTTAGAGACATAATTGGTTGTCGAATTTCCATTTGGTGGAAAGGTAATGATTTTCGGTGGAGATTTTCGACAAGTTCTTCCTGTTGTTCCAAAAGGTACAAGATCTGAATTGATTCAAGCAAGTTTGATGAATGCTTCATTTTGGCCACATGTGAAAATCCTTCGTCTTAAACAGAATATGAGATCCATCAACGATCAAGAGTTTTCAGAGTTTTTACTTAGTGTTGGTAATGGAGAAAACCCAACTTTGATTGAGGATATGATGGAATTTCCATCTTCCATAGTCATACCATGGGAAGGTGAAGCATCAACTAATCAACTGGTTACTTATATTTTTCCTGATTTGGAAGGTCATGTACATGATGCAAGATATATGGTTGAAAGGGCATTGTTAACTCCTAAAAATGAAGATGCAGACAAACTAAATGAAATGATTATCAATAAGTTTCCGGGGCCAGAACAAATCTTATACTCTTTTGATTCTGTTGAGGATGATAGAAGAAATTTGTATCAACAAGAATTCTTAAATTCTATTTCCCTTGGTGGTATGCCTCCTCATCAATTGACTCTTAAAAAAGGTGCTCTGATAATGCTTTTGAGAAATATCGATCCGAAGATGGGGTTGTGCAATGGTACAAGGCTAGCATGCCATGGAGCTTATAATAATCTTATTGATGCTGAAATTTTATCTGGCTAATTTGCTGGAACTAGGGTGTTCTTACCCAGAATCTCTCTAAAGACTGCTGAGAGTGCCGGACTTCCTTTTGACATGATGAGAAAGCAGTTTCCTGTGAAATTGAGTTTTGCACTTACCATAAATAAATCACAGGGCCAAACATTACTAAATGTGGGTATTTACCTACCAGATCATGTATTTAGTCATGGCCAGTTATATGTGGCTTTATCAAGAGGAGTTTCAGCATCTTCAACGAAAGTCTTGGTTAAGAAAAGGAACTTAGCTGGTCAAGAAGGGGTTTTCACCAAAAATGTTGTTTATAAAGAAATTCTGCTTCCGCCCAACTAACGTTTTGTTAAGCTTTTCCTGCTTTTAAATATGGAAATCTTCTCCATTATTAAGATGTACATGAATAAAAAAAAATTATTAACATTTTTTCATTACAATTTCAAGTTGGAAGTGATGCACGCATGTGAATACTCGAATATTAGTTATGGTTGTGTTTTGTTCTTTAATATTTTGTGCAAGTCATCAGGGTACTCTTTTTCCTTTCTCTGAAAAAAAAAACAGTAAATACTCGCGCCCGCACGAGACTTTTCGGCGCGCTCTGTGCGCTATTTTTTCTTTACCCGAGATTACATTTTTTCCTATTTACAATTTTCAAGTATAAAAATGACTAAATTATATAATAAAATTGGATTATGTACAATCTAAATTTACATAACAAATATTCCTAGTTAGAGAGATTTTGATTTTTTTTTGCTGTACGCATTTTTGTAGGTAAAGGAAAAAATACAAAAACACTTTAGAATTGGATCAGATTCTTAAGGTTAGTAAGTTTGTGACAATTATTAGTCATGTTAGTATCACTCTAGCACGCTTTAATTAAATTTTTCTCTCTGTTGTGAAGGAAATCCGGTGGATGAATGCAGAGAGAATATGGAGAAGCAGGGAGAAGAAAATAAGACGTCTGATTATTATGAGATTAGAATTAGGGTTTACAAGCATTAATTATCCCTTATATATGGGAGGGTAATTAATGAATACAAAGGACAAAACTACCCCTAGTACCTATTACATAAATAGACATAACCCTTACAACTATTTACAACACTCTCTTCATTCGTTATTTGTTATATTATACATATACTAAAACGGAAGCGCTTTTCACTGTTCATTTAACATTGTTTTTTAGTAGTAAATTTCTGTAATTGCCAAAATTTCCCTTTATTTTCTCTCTTTCTTATGTTGTTTGTATAGTGTTCTGCCCAAAATACTCCTCCAGTTTTAGTAGACATGCATCTGCTTCTTTCTTTCTTTGATGTACGTATGCCACTTTAGAGTCTACGTTGACCACAATGCTTCTCCATTCTTTGGCACCTATCTATTTGCACAGCTTCTCTTCGACAGTTCCATAGGTGAAACGAAACTAAACAAAGCCAAAGAAATCAAATGTTAGCCCAAGAAAAATTCCCATCGGTAACCGAAAAATCACCATTGCCTTTCGAAAGGCTTCTAATAGATGAAGCTTTCAACTTGTGGTCTCTTCCATTTTCATTTTCGACATAATAAGGTTCTAGGTCATTCTCTTTGACTCCATCTCCAAAAGTTCGAAACAACGACCGATTATCATCGACTTCAACTAGAGTTTGGAGACCACTCATGGTGCAAAGCCTGGATTCGCTCCTTTTTAAACCCCGCCTATTTACCTTTGTTTCACTTTGATTTTTTTTTTTTATGTTTTTTGTTTATAGTCTTTTTTGGAGATTTTCCTTGATTTATTCTCTTCAATTTTCTTATGTTCTTTTTTATGCGCGTGGAAGAAGGAAACAGGATTCGGAGAAATTTTGTAACCGCCCGGAAAGTCAAAGAAAGAGAATTTGGGAAAAATTAGATAAAAAGACGATTTTCCCCCTGTAAAGTCATATAGTTGAATTTTCGATATGAACATTTTGTGGGTATTCTGAGAAGATCGTTGTGAAGGTCTCAAACTCCTGAGTCTATAGACAGGCGACACGGTAAAATCGGAGATCGGATGAAATTGTTACACGTCTAAAACGGTCATGGGCATTTTGATTATTATAGAACCAAGGGTATTTTGGTCATTTCACATTGAGATATTTTGTGAAAGAGACACTTGTCCCGGAAATTATGGGTTGTTCCCTCTTTAATTGTCCACTGAGTCCTCTAATTATTTGTTGTATGTGATGTTTTCGAAAATTCAGTTGACATGGACCGAAAGCATGAAACACCATGAACAAACCACTGTGAGGGGGAGGTGGAACTAGTGAGACATGGGGATAAGGGAGAGATCCAAGGAGAGAAAATGAGTGACAAAGATGAGCAGAAAAACTGAGAAAGAAGAGAGGAGCTGCTCAGACCCAAGAAGCAACTATGAAACCCAATTAGAAATTTTGGGTTTCGAACACCAAGATGGTGTTTTCGATGTAGAAGCTTGAAACTATGCTTGCTGGTTAATCCTCCTTGGTCATGCGATTTCAACAAGCCAAGAGTTCATAAGTTTGGACGTGAGAATAAACTCAAAAACGAGTTTTGGGTGAACCCGTGAGAAGAAGATTGATCATCATGAATTAAAGGTAAGTTAATTTTGTTTTGAGATCGTAGAACCTTTCCTCGTATGATTTAGTGTGATTGGGATAAAGAACTGAAAAAGGTTGAAAAAACCTGGTTCTAGGGCCGGATCGCGATTGCCCAGTCGGACAACCCATTTGCAAAAAAAAAACGAGTCCGAAGCCCTGGGGAAGAAGATGAATTGTGGTCGCGCATGATGCCCATGCTCATGAGGCCCATGCTTAACTACTTCTGGTGGAGCATGGGGGCACGTGCCTCTGCATCTCATCTTTTGGTTAACAAAGTTTTATAGATTTTGATGTAACGAATCCGACGACACAAGTTTCAAGACGATCATACATCATCTCGGGGTAGTTTCGATTGTTCAAAGGTTTAGGTGTTTCTTTAATTCGTTTAAAATTCCGAAAAAAATGAGGGATTAAACATTAGGCTACTTTGGGACGATTAGTGACCTTAGACGTGATTTGTGGTAGGAAGGGATGTTCTCGGATTTTACGGAAAGGCATGCAATTTGGTTTGATTGTGTGTACAGTACGTGTGATTAGACTTTAATTTTATGAAATTATTATGCATGCATATTTATATATTTTAAATGTTTTCATATTTTTTTTTTGATAATATTTGGTTGGGTTTTTTTATATGATTTTTAGTAATTTTATATTTAATTATTGTGTTGCACGTTTTACGAGATTTTCTGTAAACTACATTTTTGGATTTCGTTTCGATTGTAGATTTGGATTGAATATGCTTTATGACATAAGATATTGTGATGTTGTATTATTGATAAATTTCATATGATTTTTGCATTGTTTTACGGGCGTTATGTTGATGACACATTTTACGAGATTTGTGTTTGAATTGTGGTTTTAGGCTTAGGCCTGGGTTTCAGATGGAGAATTTGATTTATGAATTTGAGCTGTGATATTAGTATGTGAATTCTCAATATTCGTGGTGTGTGAAATGTTGTGATGATTGTGGATAACCCTCATCGAGATGCGTGTTGGTTGGTTAGTCTCAAACGTCGTGCTGAATTCTGATTTCTGAGACTTGTATTGTGATGACTCGGATGTCGAGCTGGGCTTCG
This sequence comes from Prinsepia uniflora, assembly GCA_032719365.1. NCBI lineage: Eukaryota > Viridiplantae > Streptophyta > Magnoliopsida > Rosales > Rosaceae > Prinsepia > Prinsepia uniflora. The sequence goes on along the minus strand of CM064861.1, from coordinate 30,623,346 downwards.
GTTCCTGAGTAAGTGGTGTGCCTACCGATAGTGCAGTGGGTATAGTGACTGATATTGTGCATCGATGATGGGTTGGATGATGAATGGCTATGTGTGGATTTATGTGATGCTGGACTTGGACTGGTTATGTGGTTATGTTATTTGGATTGATGTTTTCGGTTGGATTGAATTGTTGCTAATGAATGTTATGAGTAATTACACGTATTTCGAGGTTTTTGTTTATTATTTGTTTTTACTCGAGGTTTTTCGACATGTATAGTTTTAGAAAATGGAGGGTAAAATTTTGTATGTTTCCGAACTATGTTTTTAAAATATTTATTTTAGTTCACTCACATGATTTTCATGGTTTTTGTAACCCTCCAGGACCGTTGCAAGAAGTTCGAGGCTGAATGAGAGGTGGAGGCATGAATGATAAGACGAATATCCTTTATCTAACGTGTTAGGGGTAATTTTGGTATTGTGGGTTACTTGTCAGACGGAAGTAGAGTCCGGGTATGATTTATGAGGTGTTTTCAGTGTCGGGTCCGGTCAAATTTGCATAGTAAGTTGGTGTTTTACTTGAGGGTTTACTAAGATGGATTTTATAGAAATTAGTTTAAATTCCAATGTCAGGATTAGGCTTCATGTCGATAGCAGTTTAAAATTTTTACAAGAACGAGGCAATTTTGTCGGTCCTTTTGAGATCTCTTTATTTTCTTAGTCTGAATTCCAATTTAAAGATTATTTAGTGCTTTCATAAAGTTTGTATGGGTTTTTTTCAATTGAGTATTTGTTTCATGGAATGAGCAATAAAATATTGGTTTTTTTGCTCATTGCTGATAGGGTTGAGAATTGAGGGTACGAAGAAGTTTTTTTTTTTTCAAGGCAAGATTTAGTATTTTACCTTAGAAGTTTTTGAAAACTCCTTTAAATTAAATTTTGATGAAAGGTTGGTTTTGGTGCTTCATGTGGAGTTTAGGATTAATTTAAAAAAAAATTGATGCATGTAAACACGTTGGTATGTAAATTTATAATGTGTTGGTTAGGATCAATACATCTAACCTTTTGAAACATCTAACCGTAAACATGTGCCTTTCTTACCAATTCGATGCCATAGTATATTAATTCTTTCATACTTTAATTATGTTTTTGTTAATGGATTTTGTGTTTGATTTTGTTGCATGTAGCTTTTTTTAAGGATTCAAGAAGAAGAAGAAGTTGTGTCACTACGAGAAATGTAGGCATGCCCGGCGAGGGAGCTCAGTCAGTATAGCAAAACATGATAGTCACGATGCATTTACCATTGACAACTTTTGGCCACAAATGTCGCTGAATCCCCATGTCTTACATAACCAGACGAGTTTTTTTTTTGTGTCTTTCGACATGTCTTCTGACAGGACCCGTCCCCGAAGGACATAGATAACCATTCCCGGTCCTGCTCCCATCTGACAAGTCAACTGAAGTTCCGAAATTACCCTCAGCACTTGTCAAACAAGGGATAACCGCACATGTGCCCACTGATGCGTCCACCTCTCGATCAGCCTCGATCATCGCACCACGACCTTGAGGGTCAATAAAAACATAAAAGGTGTGAGTGGTCAAAACAAAGTTTTAGAAATACATTTATCAAAATACATTTTTACCCTCCAGTTTCACAAACATGCATGCATATCATAAAACATGAGTAATAGTGTGCAATCAATCAAGTATGAACAGTGGACCGATAAAATCAAAACATGTTTTCCCATGGTCCATAAAACTCATGTTCATCAAATCAGTTCATGATATAAAGCATCTGGACACAAATATCAATAAATCATAATACCTCCAATCCTCAATATCTAATCTTAATATCCAAGTAACCCGTCACGATATCAATGCAACACGTGCAAACTCGGATGTCTCACGTCCGAGTACCTCCCCAGGATCTACGACGTCTGGGGTGATATCATCTCCAGGATCTACGACGTCTGGAGGATATCATCATAATCTCACACTCCTGAGACTGAGTCTCCCTCGGAGCTACTCATCTCCAAGCAGTGGATCGTGACTACTACAGGATCTACGACGTCTGTAGGAGACTATCAAATCACAGAGGATGGTATATGTGGAACAATCGCCAAAACCAGTAATCTCATTTTAAAACCATTCAAATCTCAAATCAAATTAAAAGCATTTCAACATGGCCTCTGCCCGAAACATAACTTACACAAAGCAAGTTCCACAAATCCATCATAAAAACAATTTCCAGAATTCACTTTATAAATCAAAATCATCAATTTAATCATATTCACATGTGATTCCAAATCCGAATCAAAATCACTATCCACTTGGGCCTCAAGTCCAAAATATCATTTTCACGCAAATCCGTGCAATCGCAACCTTAGTTGCCACTTTCAAATTTTTCCATAAAAGATAGCCAAAACCACTATAAATCCATCAAATCATTTCCCGACTCATAATCCGAGTCAAACCCAATCCAAAATCTCACGCCTTTGCCCAAAACAGGAATTTTATAGTTTTCTTGAAAATCGTGACCAAAATCATATAAAATAATATAATATTCCCAAAATCCGGAAATCATCATATTGAAACACCAATCATGCCAAATCATTTCAAATCATATCATAAAGCATTTAAAACAGATATGCATGCATTCTGGGTAGAAAACAAAAGTCCACTCACACACCGTCCATATCGCTCGCTTTCCGAGCTGCACGTTTTTTCGTAAATTTCGGAAGTCACCATTCCTGTCCAAAATCATTATCGAGGGTTACTAACATCTCAATATACTTCATATAATTTTCCACAATTTTTTTGGGATTTAAATACGTATTTTAAACGTATATTAAAACTTCGGATACACCGAACACTATCGAAACGATATCCGATTTCCTCGAAACCAGTACCAAAATGTTCGTTACATTAAATGGGACAAAAGTCATGTTGAACTCACCTCGGGATTCGTGCCCACGCGCCGCCGAAAGCGGCTGCGCGTAAAGCCCACGCGCCGTGCACAGTAACAGTTACTATTCACCTTCATCACCTTCTTCACATGTTTCCTCTGTCAAACGGGTCTGAAACCCGTGTGTTCGACCCGATTCAATGCTGTCAATTTCCAGTCGATTCCTTCAATTAATTCAGCTAATAGTATCGTTTTAACTTGAATTAGAGATCTGTAATGTCAATTATATCAATACTTACCCCAATCTATTCGATTCGAGGATGAATACTCGAAGGCTACCTTGCACTGTTCATTCTTCGAACTTCATCAATTTCAATTGAATTCGTGCATTTGATTCACTGAGAAGCTTCGCAGGATCCATTTAAACATATTTCCAAGAACAATTTCAATGTCTAACTCCTCTAATTACACGACCCAATCTTTGAATTTTCCAATTCTTACCATGTCTGTTCTCAGTCAAAATGACGTCCTTTTCTTTCGTTTTTGATTGGGTTCGACTCAAAATGACCTCAGGAAGATGAATTCAAGGTCAATTGAATCAAAGAGGGTCCAAATGGAGAAGCCCGAATTCGAAATTTAATAAAGGTTTGATGTTCGGGTTCCATGGTTTTCAGTTTTTCTTCCCTCTTTCCATCATCTTATTCTCACGCCTGCAAACTCTCTCAAACACCCTCAATTAATCGAACATGGAGTGCTTTTGGTTGCTTCAATTTGAACATACATCTCCTCTGTTTTTCATATAAACACGGCCATTTGAACTCAAACCACCGCCACCAATTTTGTTCATTACCACGAACCCATGTTCTGATTGTGACAGATGTCACTTAATAAGCTGAATGAGTCATCCAATTTACTGATTCATCAACATTAGCAAAAGGACAAATTTGCCCCCTTAAAACACAATTGACCAAAATGCCCTTTCATGGCTAATTACCAAAATGCCCTTGGCTCAGCATCTCGAGACCTACCCAACGGTCTTCACGGAAAGTTCAAACACGGTCTCGATCAAAAAGTCAACAAATGGCCCCTTTTTTTAACCAATTTACCAAATTACCCTTAAACTTCCGAACATCATAACTTTCTCCTCGAATGTCGGAATCGGGCGTGCCACCTGTCTATGAACTTGTGACGTCTCGAACTACGTCACAGTCATCGGTCAAAGTCCATTTCACCGTTCGAACCAAAAGTCAACCATTCGCCCAATTCTAGGGGCAAAATCGTCATTTGCTTCAAATTTTCCAAATTTTCCTTTTTCGAATTTCCCAGTCGTTACAACCTAACCCCCTTAAAAAATTCCGTCCTCGAAATTCCAATCAGCAGTACCATGATAGTTTTCCCAAGCAATATGTATATGAACCAAAAACATAATTAACCGCATACCCTTCTGGTTCAACCAAACCGAATATCAGTCCAAATCAAACTTATGGAACCTCAACAATCTAGTCCCCATCACTGGGTCAACATCGGGGCATATCTCTCTGTAAACCTGTGCCCCACAGGCAGTCATATCCATGCCTACTCGAAATACGGAGCCTCGCTCAACGTCCGAGTATACATAATCTAAAACTCACAACTATCACTATTATTATCCCAATCACATGCCATCCACTCATGACATAGTCCAATGGCTTAAATCACCACGCATATGCCACCAGGCCAATAACCTCATAAGGTCAAATAAATCGGGAACTCATTCCCCTCATCAAGTCGATCACTCCATACCCCTTTTTTCTAGGGTCACTCAATATCCTGAATTGAACCTTTCCTTTTGTTGTATTTATCCTCATATGCCTCACTGATGCCTACATCCTGCCAATACTTGGCATTCAGTACAATCATTCATACGATATCACGAATCACATCCATTCCTTAACCTCGACTTCATCCAACATCATACACCAAGTATGATCTTGCAGTTGGACTCCAGTAATCCAAATGATCAAGAATCATGTACTACTCCAATTCCATGGAGTTCCATCAATAACAGGATTTCACCTATCCTTGCGTTATCAAACATGTCAATTCTCGATCGGCTATCTTATTAGCCTTCCTGCGAATGATACCTGACCAGACAACGTGGTCATAATCTCAATGTATCTTGGCCATCGCCTCATCACACATTAAGCTTTTCTGTTCATCAATCATTGCTAATCCTGATGGTCGATATACAGTACTCGTACATCCCTTTCCAGAGGTATAACCTATGCATACTCGATCCATGGGTCACTATGGTCCATCCCAAATCATGCAAGGAAGGTAAAACTCCTGAGGGCTCAGCTAGCATCGGCAATCCCAGCCCCATGCTACCAAAGCACATCGCACCAAATCCCAAATCTCATAGTGACACAAAAAGGTCACATCAAACATAAGTCGGGGTTTCTCCACTTGTAATCATTCTATTTCAGTTCTCATTTCCAATAACTCTGACCTCTTTCCGGGTCAATCACCATAACTGGCAAAACATTGTAGAGAACCCCTTCTACAATCCCCTATGGTATCCATCCAATCTCAAACAACTAATGTTTCCCAGTGACAGTTTCCATTGGCCAATACATGACAGGACCCACCCCGATTATCCCCCTGATAACTGGGACGAACCCTGCTTCCGTCTGACAAACCAACACAAAAGACCAAAACGACCTCACAAAAGCCCACAAGTAATACATTGCCAGACCAGGGAGAATTTAAAATACAACAAGTCCACAGTAGCACAGGGCATAGTACAGTACAAGAGAAAACAAGAATCCTACTAGAAGTTGGCTACACGCACAACGGGAAAACTCGCAACGGAAAACTCTATAACTCTACCTCTGCCTCAACGTTAGACCCGACACTAGCACCACGACCTGGAGGGTATTTAAAACCAGAAAAGTGTGAGTGGACTAAAAATAAATAAGAGTTTCAAAAAAACATTTTCATAAACAAACCAGGATTTTGCCCTCCGTTTTTAAAAACATGCAAGCATAACTCAGTATCAGAAAAAAAATATATAAACCGTATGGAAACATTATCATAAAAACATGAAAATACCAAATATCATCACCCGATCAAACCTGCTGGATCTATCCGAGTCTTTAAACTCCCGAGTCTTTAAACTCAATCCAGGCCTCAAATATAATCCGAGTCTTTAAACTCAACAGGCCTACGGGGGAAATATCATAATATCCGAGTCTTTAAACTGCGGAGTCTTTAAACTCAATCCGGGTCTTTAAACCCAATCCGGGCCCGCCGCGTCATAATCATAATCCGAGTCTTTAAACCCAATATCCAGATCCATCAAATCCAATCCAAAACCGTTTTTAATCATTTCTAAATCCACGTCCAAACCTGAATTCGAAATCACTATTTCGAAGCCCTGCCGGCGTTCAGAACCATCATTCCGAATCCAAATCCGGAAATCCCTTTTCAAGCTTTAAAACTAAATCTCGATTTCCGAAATCCGATTCTAAAACCGAAAACCTCGATTATCAAATCATGTTTCAAAACCCGTTTATAATCATTGAAAACCAATTATAGATTTAAATCCCCAAATCCTAGCATCATAATCATAATCGAATCATATCTCGTAAAACGTGCCAAAATACGTATAAAGCTAAGAAATACCTAGAAAAACGTGCAATTATGTAAAACAGATATAGAATAATCAATAGAATAAAATCATATTTAAAAACATAAAACAAGTAGATAAAAAACGGTTATGCAAGCTCGGTTAGAAAAGAAAAGTCCACTCACAGTTCCGGACACGTCACTCGCGTCCTGTACGTTCTTCGGTTGCCTCAAGTATATCCCGACCTGTCAAAAGTCACCAATCCGGGTCACAAACACTTCATTTAAGCTTACCCTAATTTCCCCAATTTTTTCGGATTTTAAAACGTAATTAAACGAACCCTAAACCTTTGAACACTAAAAACTACCCCGATCCGGTGTCCGATCGACACGAAACTTGTCCTAAAATGTTCGTTACATCGATTAGAGTAAAAATCGTGTTGAACGTTTCCCCGGAACAGTCCCCACGCACCCTCACGCGGCGCTTAAAGGGGATGCGCGTGGGAGCCACTCGCCTGCACTATTCATCGTCTCTACCTCCAGCAAACCTGGTTTAGACCGGTCTAGTCGAACCGAGCCGACGAGGCCGGTTCTCACTCAAATCGAACCCATTTTCAATCCTATCTAATCCTCTAGTTTCATCCTCTTCCTAGCAATCGATTCATGTAATAAAAACATGAATTAGAGTCCTGGAACCTTACCTCCCAAGTTCGAACTTAAACCCAGAAAAATCCAACTTCGGATTCCGGCCACCCGTCGTCCTTCCAGCCACGATTTCAATTCCCAAACATTACAAACACCTTTCTATGACTGTTAGGATCAAGAAAACGAGTCAACAACCATCCAAAATCCACGACTTTCGATTTGAACCCAAACTAGAAAACAGGGGACCTGAATCTTTACCGTCTGTCTGCTCACCGCCATGAGCTCCGCCGTGGGTCTCAGGGTCCCCAAAACACTCCTCTGGTCCTCTGAACACCAACACAACCCAACTTCGACAGGTTTGATCGATTAAGCTCTAAGCCGTGCACAAAGGTCCTTCTCTGTTTTCCACGGTTTCCTCATCTTCCCCGTCTCTTCCTCACTCGACAAACATCAGGAAACACTCACCAGTCCCCTCACACTTCTCTGAACACTCACAATTTAACTTAAGGACTCACACTTCCCCGAAAATGGATCGATTTCCTCACTGCTTCAGTCCCTCTGTTTTTCTCTTATGTGCACGACTAACAGCCAAGTTATAATCGTGTATAGGCTAGAAGCCACTAGACACAAGCCAGGTGTCCCCCATTCTGTGGTCCAAGCCTCAAAATATCCAATAATCACTGCACACATGTCCTTATCTGATTGTACAAAACCCAAGGTGTAAAAAGACCAAAATGCCCCTGTAAGTCCAAATTACCATTTTGCCCCTCACTTTTCTAGAACCACAACTTATCTGTTTGATGTCCAATGAAGGCATGCCGCCTGTCGTTGTATTCAAGACGTTGAGACCTATCTAACGGTCCTCGGTTTGCATGAAAACTAATGTTCAAACAAAAAGTCAACAAATTCCCCTCTTTTAACCAAATTACGAAAATGCCCTCGACCTTCTGAACATCATAACTTCCTCCTCGGATGTCAGAATCGAGCGTGCCACCTGTCTACGGACTCGTGACGTCCCGAACTGCTTCACGATCATTTGTCAAAGTCCTTTTGACAGTCCGAACTAAAAGTCAACATTTTACCCATTCTAGGGGAAAAATCATCATTCTGCGCCGTCTGTCCAAAAGTTTCCAACTAATCACCGATTCTCTTCGTTAATCCGTCATTAACTAGTAAACTAATCCCGACTTCCGGGACGGGTCGTTACAATACATCTGTTTCTCCTGGAATTCACACTAACCCCAACTGTTCTTAGCATATGTTCCACAAACCTACTCTGGTCGACCAGACCTAACACTTATTCAACCATATATTTTCTTTCTGAGGGCATTCAATACATCTGTCCAGTGTATCACGCGCCCATCTGTACATGTGTGTACACCAACCAATCATCAATCATGGTACCATACACCATCCAAATGTGGTCAGAATACCTGACTCATCAACTCATAAATATAACCGTTCCATTTGGCCATCCAAGGGTATCACCATCAACTAACCTTAGCCATATCAAATTTGAACATCATCTTTATACTGTTAGCTATCACCATGTTAGCCTCTCTCAATAGGCTCAATAATCACATATTTCCAACAGAATCACAAATCATTAGCTCATGATAATGGATACTTATCCCATACCGTTATCCTATTAAGTTGTCCATGATCGACATGTAAGCTCAGACCATCATCCCTTTTTCCTCGTTAATACCACTGGATTCCCCATGACGACACTAGTCGAATGAACCCGTGTCTATCAAGTTCTGTACTTGCACCTTCAGTCCTTAGGACTCTATAGGTGCCACATACCAGGGCATCCGAGAAACAACTCGTATACTCAACATGATCGCCATGATCAACTCAACCTCATATTTTGAAAATCCGTACATCTTCAGCCATCACTAGGCATCTCATACACTAATCACATATTCCACACATCTGACCAGTGAACTTTGATTACCCCATACCAACAGTCCATCGATTGTGAGGTTCAATATCATTCTAGAGGGTAACATCCTCGAGTATCCATGAAATACAACCTCTAGTAATCCTGGACTCTACACATCACTCTCTAATCGACATACGCGATAGAGGTATCACGTGTTATCAATCAATCCATCCCAAGGATTACATCCAAATCATCTAAGTCCAGGAATACCCTAGGTCAGCCACTAGGTGAATAACACCTGTCATCTTGGGTAGCCTCACATCAATAGGTCTACCCCCCTTAGGTCTTACCAATTTCATATATAATTACCTTACCAAGGTTACCACATAAATAGCATCGCTTTTATCACATTCACAGCTCCAGTCGACTCACCGACTTCCATACCTTAACCAATCATACACATCTCTGTATCTGTCCAATGTACAATCTCAACACATGCAAGAGTGGATAGCCCGGGACCTACCAAATATATACGTCCTGGTCAAACTTATATCCATATCACCATTTCAGAGGCTACTCAGGCCTCCTGCCAAGTGACTGCAATCCTCGGGCATGTAGTCCCAATCTGACCACGCCCCTTACGGTCCATCACGGGCCTACCAACTTTTCCCTCGCCCGTCACGTCAACAATCAATGCAGGGGCCAATCCCTGCTCCATTGCACCCCAACTGGTGCCTCTATCACTTTGTCAATTGATATACCTTTTCTTTATGATGTGACCAGACGACTCACAATTATAAGAAACAATTAACCTTAACATTTTATCACTCAGTGGATCCAACTGGCGTCCCACTGCACTGGACCATCTCCTAAGTCCAAATCTCTATTTACTGCGAGTCTTGACCTGAACTTTCAATAACTAAATGAAATTGACACGACCCCTCTAATTCCATAAGTCTAGTAAACAGGGTTAAACAATACCAAACCATAAATTCACAACCCAATCAGTATTTGACCCTATCCCAATCTTTGGCATCCCAGATGCCAAACATTCCTCAATCAAGGGTCGGCCGTGTCAAAAACCATAATTATATTTCAACCTTTACGGCTTATCCCGAGCCCTGATACATTACCATGACTCATCTCGAGTCCTAACCAATATCCTGACTCACTTGAGTCCCATTTTCCTATTTCGACTCTTCTCGAGTCCAATCTTGACTAATTTTGAGTCCAATCTCATAACAATTATCCATGCCATTATTGGCATACTCGTTTACCGGGCAATTTCCGCTGGTGAATTACATCTTATACGACCTATAAGGCCTAAGGGATATCCCATCACATTCTAGACTCGTTAGACACACATTCCACTTAAGGAATCCACTGAGAATCATCTCATCCCAGGCCCAATCTGCCCAATTGTGCTACCTTTCTAGCCTCTGGGCTCATTCATCATTGGGACCCACACAAATCCGTGTTTAACAATTAGTATTTCACAATGTACATTGATTAACATCTGATCCCCAATCCAGGGTCAATCTCATTCCGAGGTCAATCACGAGGTCTCATATACCCTCGTATACCTGTCTCACAACCAATTCGCGGACGAGGCTTACGTTTCGGAGGCATGATGTAGCAACAGAATCAGCAACCTAGTGCTCTAATACCAATTTGACAGGACCCGTCCCTGAAGGACATAGAGAACCGTGCCCAGTCCTGCACCCGTCTGAAAAGTCAACAGAAGTTCCTAAATTACCCTCAGCACTTGTCAAACAAGGGATAACCGCACCTGTGCCCACTCATGCCTCCACCTCTCAATCAGCCTCGATCATCGCACCACGACCTGGAGGGTCAATAAAAACCTGGACAAAACAAAGTTTTAAAAATGCATTTATCAAAATACAATCTTACCCTCCAGTTCCACAAACATGCATGCATATCATAAAACATGAGTAATAGTGTGCAATTAATCAAGTATGAATAGTGGACCGATAAAATCAAAACATGTTTTCCCATGGTCCATAAAACTCATGTTCATCAAATCAGTTCCTGATAAAAAACATCTGGACACAAATATCAGTAAATCATAATACCACCAATTCTCAATATCCAATCTTAATATCCAAGTAACCCGTCAAGATATCAATGCAACGCGTGCAAACTCGGGCGTCTCACGTCCGAGTACCTCCCTAGGATCTACAATGTCTGGCGTGATATCATCTCCAGGATCTACGACGTCTGGAGGATATCATCATAATCTCACACTCCTAAGACTGAGCCTCCCTCGGAGCTACTCATCTTCAGGCAGTGGATCGTGACTACTACAGGATCTACGACGTCTGGAGGAGACTATCAAATCATAGAGGATGGTATATGCGGAACAATCACCAAATCCAGTAATCTCATTTTAAAACCATTCAAATCTCAAATCAAATAAAAAACATTTCAACAGGGCCTCTACCCGAAACATAACTTTCACAAAGCAAGTTCCACAAATCCATCATAAAAACAATGTCCAGAATTCACTTTATAAATCAAAATCATCAATTTAATCATATTTACATGTGATTCCAAATCCGAGTCAAAATCACTATCCACTTGGGCCTCAAGCCCAAAATATCATTTTCACGCAAATTCGTGCAATCGCAACCTCAATTGCCACTTTCACATTTTTCCATAAAAGATAGCCAAAACCACTATAAATCCATCAAATCATTTCCCGACTGATAATCCGAGTCAAAATCAATCCCAAATCTCGGGCCTTTGCCCAAAACAGCAATTTCATAGTTTTCTCGAAAATCGTGCCCAAAATCATATAAAATAATATAATATTCCCTAAATCTGGAAATCATCATATCGAAGCATCAATCATGCCAAATCATTTCAAATCATATCATAAAGCATTTAAAACAGATATGCATGCATTCTAGGTAGAAAACAAAAATCTTCTCACACATCGTCCATATCGCTTGCTTTCCGAGGTGCATGTTTTTTCGTAAATTTAGGAAGTCACCATTCCTGTCCAAAATCATTATCGAGGGTTACTAACATCTCAATATACCTCATATAATTTTCCCCAATTTTTTCGGGATTTAAATACGTATTTTAAACGTATATTAAAACTTCGGATACACCAAACATTATCGAAACGATATCTGATTCCCTCGAAACCATTGCCAAAATGTTCGTTACATTAAATGGGACAAAAGTCATATTCAACTCACCTCGGGATCGTACCCACGCGACACCGTAAGCGGCTGCTCGTGAAGCCCACGCGTCGTTCACAGTAACGGTTACTGTGAACCTTGTTCACCCGTTTCCTCTGTCAAATGGGTCTCCAACCTGCGTGTTCGACTCGATTCAATCTTGTCAATTTCCAGTCGATTACTTCAATTAATTCAGCTAATAGTATCGTTCTAACTTGAATTAGAGATTTGTAATGTCAATTATATCAATACTTACCCCAATCTATTCGATTCGAGGATGAATACTCGAAGGCTACCTTGCACTGTTCATTCTTCGAACTTCATCAATTCTAATTGAATTCATGCAATTGATTCACTCAGAAGCTTCGCAGGATCCATGTAAACATACTTCCAAGCTCAATTTCAACGTCTAACTCCTCTACTTACACGACCCAATCTTTGAATTTCCCAATTCTTACCATGTCTGTTCACAGTCAAAACGACGTCCTTTTCTTTCGTTTTTGATTGGGTTCGACTCGAAATGACCTCATGAAGATGAATTCAAGGTCAATTGAATCAAAGAGGGTCCAAATGGAGAAGCCCGAATTCGAAATTTAATAAAGGTTTGATGTTGGGTTCCATGGTTTTCAGTTTTTTTTCCCTCTTTTCATCCTCTTATTCTCTCGCCTGCAAACTCTCTCAAACACCCTCAATTAATCGAACATGGAGAGCTTTTGGCTGCTTCAATTTGAACATACATCTCCTCTGTTTTTCATATAAACACGACCATTTGAACTCAAACCACCGCCACCAATTTTGTTCACCCATGTTCTGATTGTGACAGATGTCACTTAATAAGCTGAATGAGTCATCCAATTTACTGATTCATCAACATTAGCAAAAGAACAAATTTGCCCCCTTAAAACATAATTGACCAAAATGCCCTTTCATGGAAAATTACCAAAATTCCCTTAGCTCAGCGTCTCGAGACCTACCCAACGGTCTTCACGAAAGGTTCAAACACGGTCCCGATCCAAAAGTCAACAAATGGCCCTTTTTTAACCAATTTACCAAATTACCCTTAAACTTCCGAACATCATAACTTTCCCCTCGAATGTCAGGGCATGCCATCTGTCTATGAACTTGTGACGTCCCGAACTACATCACAGTCATCGGTCAAAGTCCGTTTGACCGCTCGAACCAAAATTCAACCGTTGACCCAATTCCAGGGGCAAAATCGTCATTTCCTTCAAATTTTCCAAATTTTCCTTTTTTGAATTTCTGGGTCGTTGCATCTTCAATGGGTAAATTAGTTCACACAAGAATCTCGGTAACATTCTTCTCGATCTGCATTGGATCCGCGATGTGTTTGATTTTTAATTTCGACCAATACAATAGGAAGAATATACTTTTTTCGTCCAATTTTCCTGTTGAGAATGATTTGGGCCTCTTATGATGAATTTCGGGATACTATTTATTATAGTCAATATTTCATCACTGAACCTCTTCTTTGGTCGTGCCCATAACTCTATTTTACCATCAAATGAGCCAGACTGCATATGACGGTGATCCCAGGGTAGAAATCTTCTCATATCCAAGTAGCATACTTTTGATGCGTGCCAAAAGAACGTTGTTTCTAAAGCACATGTTAGACAAGAAAGATAGCCCTTGGTGCTCTACCGCGCCAATATACCGTAAGCAGAAAAATCATTAATTGTCCATATTATGGCCACTTGTCAAATGAAAATTCCTCTACTACACTTGTCATATGTTCGAACACCATTTTTTCACAAATTCACAAGCTCATCAATCAACGACTATAAATAAACATCGATGAAATTACTTGGCGATTTGAGACCCGATATCAAAGTATTGAGAATCGTGAATTCTTTCTTCATGCATCACTAAGGAGGCGAGTTATATAGAACTGTAAACACCAGCTAAGTACCATAGGGTCTTGAAAAACTCTCAAAAGGATTAAAACCATCAGTAGTAAGTCCTAATATGAGATTTCTTAGTTTCGTAGTAAAATCAGGATACATCTTATCAAATTCCTTCCAAACCTCTACATCGGCCAAATCCCTCAGTGGATTGCCATCAATAAGTTCATCCTTGTGTCAGCTTATGTCGAACAACATGAAAAATCATTGTAACCTTAGATTCAATGGAAAATAATACAACACCTTATTGATAATGTTATTCGTTCGAAACCTAAACTCATTTCACATGGGACAATTGTCAAGTTGCTCGAATTCACCGTAAAATAATGCACAGCTGTTTTTCATGCATAGATCATCACACCTCTAAACTGAGATTCTTCAATAGATTCTTTGAGCTATAATGATATTTAGGGAGACAATTTTCCTCAAGGAGCATATGAATGATGATATCCATCATGTGATCAAAATACTTGTTTCTTTGACTATACTAAACTTTTCACGTGCATCAACTCTATAATCGCCCATAGAACAGAAAAGGATTTATAATTGAGGCATAATTCAAGCTGAACTTCTTTCAACAACCACTCGTAATGAAGATCCTGCTCTTAGGGGTGAAATATGGATGCCTCGTCATTCATATCATCTGGTGTGAAAAGTAAAACATCGGTTAATATCTCAACGAATTGATCACTATCATATCGCCCATTAGAACACTGTCCTCCCAACAGGTCCCGAGAACTAAAGATGGTAGTGTAGTTATGTACAATCTCATTCCATGCTAGATGCATTTGGACATTATTCAGTGGAATATAACAATAGTTGTTACATTTATGATACGGACACATGATACGTCTTTGATCACTACAATGCTTACGTGCAAAGGTAATGAAGCTGTTAATCCCATCCAAATACTAATCAAAAGATCTATCCAACATTTGCTACTAGGCTCTGTCCATTGTGCATGTTTTCACAAAATAGAGTCAATGCCCTTAATTGGAACAAGTAAGTATTAAAACCAGCTCGTCTCTGTATGCCTCTAGTAATTTGGCCCTATCCCATTTGAGAGTGCACATTTCGTCTTGTGTAGTTTGTGACCTAAGTTTTGATCGAGAGAAATTTCGCAGCTTCTACTTTTAGTTCTCAGAGTGCACGGCTTAGATATTTTAAATTAATATTTAGTATGCATTCGAAGAACACAGAGGGGATATAAACCAAATTTTCCACAAACGAAACCTAACCTCATAAACAATGATAATCCTTTATTTTAGCTTTATTTTATATCGTTCTATACCCTTTATACTTAGCTTTTAATGTTAAAATGCCAAATAATTTGAGAAAATAATATATTTTGTCTGAAATGTGCAGAATTGGATCATGTTTGGCATTTTGAGAATTTTGGCAAAAGAATCATCCTAATCGGAGTTATAACAAAGAAATTATGATTAAAATAAGGGAGGTCACTGAATTAGACAAGAAATTTTGGCTGGGTGCTACCGAATCCAATAGCCCAGGAAGCTACAGCCCAAAAAAATCAAGTCCAGCCCACATGCAATAGCCCAAAACTCAGGCCCACTAAAACGACCCATCCCAATCCCCCCGAGATTAACGCGGGATGTGACATACTCGCGTCTGACACCAAGTGCCAAACAAGGGATAACCTAAGTCTTGACCCTCTCGGGGCTTCCAGAGCGCGCCAGGATCAGTGGAGGAGTGTGATGTATCGATCTCTGCTACAGCCCGTATCCATAATCAACCTTGAGGGTATTAAAAACCATAAAAGTTATGAGTGGACGAAAATAAATAGTTTAATAAAACACATTTCACGAAAAGACATTTATACCCTTCACTAAAAAACATGCATGCATTCGAAAACCAATTAACTCAATCATTCCTCAAATCGAATCAAAGTTAATAAAACTGTTTATCAATCAAAGTCATTTCCTTCCTCAAATCATTAGGGCCTTAGCCCAAAACCGTAAAACCAAACCATGTGGGAACTCAGCCCAAAACCAATCACATGGGAACTCAGCTCAAAATGAAGTACGTGGGTCACAACCCAAATCCTTTAATACCAAATAACCAATCCAGTGAAATACAATTTACCAATCTTTGGCATCCCAGATGTCTAAAAATGTCACGGCCTAAGGCTACGCGTGCCCCTCGGTTTCTAGCCCGAGTCTCCCCAAGGTCCACCCGGGTCAATGACCCTCCGTGGGGGCAGAGGTTTTAACCTCTAGCAATCCTGATCTTAAACCTCTCTACGGTATTTCACGTAGAGTGACCCCTCTCAGGCAATGCTCTGTGACTACTCTAGTGTCCCTGACACCTGGAGAAAAAAATCCACTCATAAGGATGACATATGTAACGACCCATCCTGAATATCAAGATTAAATATTAATTATTATGAATTTAGAATGACTAATCGGGGATTAGTTGAGTGAATTCGGACGGACGGTGTAAAATGACCGTTTTACCCCTCGACTTGGGCAAAATGTTGAATTTTGACTCAAAGAGTCAAACGTACGAGGATCATTACATAGATTGGGACGTCACGAGTCCGTAGACAAGCGGCACGTCGAAATCGGATGTCGAACGGGGAAGTTATGGTCACGAGAGCGGAATCGACTAAACTTACGTCCCGAGATTAGATTAAAATAATAATAAAATATTGAGGAACTGATGAGTGACAAGTGGACCCTTTGATGAGTGACAAGTGTCACTCATCCCATGGCCCAAATTCCACAAAAAGGGGATCTTGTCCCATTGGTTGTTTTTATATAATTTTAATATATATATATATATTTATTTATTTTATTCATTCTCTCATCCCAGCCGTCCATCTCTCTCTCAGCCACTCATCCTCACCGTTCATCCATCATAATTTACTTCATCATTAATCATCTCTGTTTCCTCCTAAAAACCGTGAGAATCCATTGCACCGTGAACCAAATTCCACACTAACACCCCCCTATCGTTATCATTTGCTTTTGAACCGTGAAGGAAGATGGAGAGAAGGTCAAGGCGAGTCTCCTGGTGGCCACGGCGAGGCACGACGGCAGTGGTAAGTGACTGCCCGTGAGAAATGCACTATTTTCGTTTAAAATGGCAACTTGTGTTTTGAGGAAGAGATGATCGAATTGGTTGCCTGGATGATGTTCTGGAGGTTGCTAGGAGTTGTTCTAGGGTGGAATGGAGGTCTTCCGTGGACGATGGGCGTCAAACCAGTGAAAGGTAAGTTTGAATTCGAAAATGGTAATTCATGAGTTCTTGGTGTTCAATCGAGTTGATGGATTGGGTAATGTTTTGGAGGTTGAAAGGAAAGGGTTGGGACTGAAACCACGGCTGGAGGTGACCGGACTCACGAGAACACAGAGGATGAAAACTGGACTTTTTGTTATTTGTTTGGAAGGTATGATCTTGACCTAAAGTTTGTATTTTGACCATGTAGATCGATAGGAAATAACTAGATGAAGCTATAGGAATTGAAATGGTTGAAATTGGACTCAAATTGAACAAAATATGGTGTTGAACCGGGAACGCCAGTTTGGGTTGGACTGGGTCAATCTGAACCTGGTCTCCTCCTGGTGTTTGGGACACTGGGGAAGTCACGATGCATTTCCTGCGAGAGGTCATTATACGGAGCGACTGGACCGTATAGTGATTCAGGAGCAAGATTTCTATGATTAGACGTCTAGGAAGTCAGACATCTGGGATGTCAGAGATATGGACCTGGAGAGACCCCGAGCAGCAGAGATATGACATCTGGGACGCTAGGCATCTGGGATGCCGAGGATGGTTATGTGGTAAATATGGATCATTGGATTTATGAAATGGTATTTCGGTGTTTTTGGATTTGTGTTTATGGATTTGGGCAGTGACACACTTGGTTTTGGATTTACGAATTTTGATATTCTATGGTTTTGGGCTGAGTTCCCACATATGTTTGGTTTTACGGTTTTTGGGCTAACGTCCTAATGATTTATTTAAGTAAACAGTTTGATTACTAGTTTTCGATTGTATGCATACTTTTTAGTGAAGGGCATAAATGTCTTTTTATGAAATGTGTTTTATGAACTTATTGATTTTTGTCCACTCACAGTTTTTAATGGTTTTAATGTTCTTCAGGTTGATCACGGATGTAGGCTGTAGCAGAGACCGAGACATCACACTCATCCACCGATCTTGGCGCGCTCTAGGAGCCCCGTATGAGTTGAGGTATGATTTATCCCTTGTCTGACACTTCGTGACAGATGGGAGCATGACACATCCTGCGTTAATCCCAGGGGGATTGGGATGGGTCGTGTCAGTATATGGAAAACATTTCACAAATCATCTCAAAACCACTCAAAGAGGCCCACACCTGGAATATAGTTTCATCCATTATGTTTCCATAAAACCATTGTGAATCCACAAATGGGTCTCATGCCCGAAGTATAACTTTCATAAACTATTTCCACATATCATATACGTAAACCACAACTGGGACTCAAGTACGATATCATAAACCAACTGGGCCTTAAGTCCAATACCTTGCTAAATCAAATGGATTTCAAGTCCGATAATTCATACGTCAAATGGGTCTCAAGCTCGATTCCATATTTCAAAATCCGAATTCATTCCATGAATCCATTATTGAAAACACAAGCATGTATAAATCCATTATAAAACCATAAACCTCGAAATACGTGCACATACATAAATATCAAATACCGCAATCATATGCACTTAAGGCATTTCAAATCATAGATATAAAACATATAAAACAGTTATGCATGCATCATATTTAGAAAGCAAATGTCCACTCACAGACCGTCCTTACTGCACCTCGATAACCAGGCCACAAGCCTCTCTAGGCTAATCCAACCTCTCTGGGTCATCCAGACCTATCCAAATCACACTCAAAGGTTACTAATCATCTATACAAGTCCTAATCATAAATCCCCAAGACTCCAGGAAAATTCAACGTGTCCCAAACACACTTCCCTAGGCTAAAAACCTCAATTTGACCAACATACCGATTTTCGATCGACTCAAAATCACCACTATTGGATTCGTATCGTCGAAACCTTTAAAATGGTATTGATCCCACCACGAAATTCGTGCCCATGCGCCCCCACGCACGGGTCAAATTCGCTGGTCAAAAATTCAACGCTGACGTTAGTAAAGTCAATAGAATTTGATCCGTTTTTGTTCCTATCGATTCTTCCTAATTCCTAGAACAGTTACATGAACCCAGAAACACAATAAAAGACACAGAATTTACCTCCCATGCTCGTTGATTTTGGATGAACTTTCATACCTTCCCCAGGTCGATTCTGGCCACCAAGATCCTTCCAAAACATTCCTCTAAGTTCTTCTAAATCCTAGGAATCACGTCTGACCAACCAAACAGACCAACAAATCCAAAAATCCAAAAATTGAATTTTGAATTAAAAACCTTACCTTCATGGGTTTCTAGCCACCATCCACGGTTGCCCTCGCTGTTTCCACCACTGTGATCATCCCCTCTCACTCTCTCCCATTCCTGTTTACACCAAAAGCAAAAGATGAAGATTAAGGAGGTTTAGGGTGGTTTGGGCATTGGGGGTTTCAGGTTAATGGAATGAAACAGAAAAAAGGATGGGTACATGTATGAAAAGGATTGGGCAATGGATGAGTGACACTTGTCATCCATCTATTAGGCCTGAACAAATATCTAGGTCCCACTCAAGATAAAAGTCCACTTGTCTCGAAATGCAATAGTACCCGAAATCGTTCTAGACCCGTAATTTTCCCGTTCGATGTCCGATTTCGACGTGTCGCCTATCTACGAACTCGTAACATCCTAATCTACGTAACATGGTCATCGGTCCTTATGCATTTGACCTCTCGAGTCAAAAGTCAACTTTTTTCCCATTCTTAGGGCCAAAATTGACAGGACCCACCCCGATTATCACCTCGATAACCGGGACGAACGCTACTCACGTAAAATCGTCATTTTACACCGATTGTCCGAAATTCCTAGACTAATCAAGGATTAGTCCCAATAATACTCAATTATTCCTTAATTAATCCTGTAAACTCGGGACAGGTCGTTACACATGCGGCCAAATCTGACGCGTCCAGCCTAAAAAAATCATTTTAGCACACGCCTGCTGACCTAGCCATGACGAGTTCGACGCGTGTGTACTGAACACCATTTAATCTACCTTGTGTGTTGACTTGTCCACTGATCGCAGAATGCTTCCACCCATTTCACCGCGCGTGTGCCAAATCATGCTTATCATCCCAACCCATCCCACCCTTGTCATCCCAACCGATCCCACGCTGACCTAGCCATGACAAGTTCGACGCGTGTGTACCGAACACCATTTAATCTACCTAGTGTGTTGACTTGTCCACTGATCGCAGAATGCTTCCGCCCATTTCGCCTGGCCCGCTTCACACCTCACCAACCCACCCATGCTACTCCATCTGCTGCAACCCAGTCCGTCCACCCACCCTAGTATGCTTTGGGTAAGCTTTTCAGACCACTTGCCTAGTTTTCCAGCTCAAA
Organism: Prinsepia uniflora; assembly: GCA_032719365.1. Classification (NCBI taxonomy): domain Eukaryota; kingdom Viridiplantae; phylum Streptophyta; class Magnoliopsida; order Rosales; family Rosaceae; genus Prinsepia; species Prinsepia uniflora. The sequence continues at coordinate 30,602,666 of CM064861.1, read as the reverse complement.
TCAACCCTAAAATTCAGCCAATTCCATTATTTCTTTAATTAAATCTTTTGTTTAGTTTTTTTAGTGTGTCATCTCTAAAAATAGAGAGGTCATTCTCATTGTTGGGAGCTCCTCTGTTTTACCTTCTCTTTTATCTTTCTTTTAGACTTTGTTTTTAGATTTCTTTTTTAGATTTTGTTTAGTCCTTCTTTTTACAAAATTTTATGTTTTCCTTAAGAAAAACCTAGTTAGGTAATTTCGATACAATTCGAGAGTCTTAAGTCCGAATTTCTCATGTTTCGTCTTCCATCTTCACAAGTTTCCTGCCATTGTTCAGTAATCCTTGTGAAAAACCATTTTTATCTATTTAAACTCTTGTTTTTGTTTCAGTTTTACTATTAATTAAATATATATTGGTATTTTCTTTCAAACATTTGTAAATGTGAATACAATCTCCTTATTAGTTCAATATAGTTTCATCCATTATGTTTCCATAAAATCATCGTAAATCCACAATTGGGTCTCATGCCCGAAGTATAACATTCATAAACTATTTCCACATATCATATACGTAAACCACAACTGAGACTCAAGCCCGATATCATAAACCAACTGGGCCTTAAGCCCAATACCTCATTAAATCAAATGGACTTCAAGTCCGATAGTTCATACGTCAAATGGGTCTCAAGCGCGATTCCATATTTCAAAATCCGAATTCATTCCATTAATCCATTATTGAAAACACAAGCATGTATAAATCCATTATAAAACCATAAACCTCGGAATACGTGCACATACGTAAATATCAAATACCTCAATCATATGCACTCAAGGCATTTCAAATCATAGATATAAAACATATAAAACAGTTATGCATGCATCATATTTAGAAAGCAAATGTCCACTCACAGACCGTCCTTACTACGCCTCGATAACCATGCCACAGGCCTTTCCAGGCTATTCCAACCTCTCCGGGTCATCCAGATCTGTTCAAATCACACTCAAAGGTCACTAATCATCTATACAAGTCCTAATCATAAACCCCCAAGACTTCCAGAAAAGTCAACGTGTCCTGGACATGCTTCCCTAGGCTAAAAACTTCAATTTGACCAACCTAACGATCTTCGATCGACTCGAAACCACCGCTATTGGATTCGTATCGTCGAAAACTTTAGAATAGTACCGATCCCACCACGAAATTTGTGCCCATGCGCCCCCACGCACGGGTCAAAGTTTCTAGTCAAAAATTCAATGTTGACGTTAGGAAAGTCAATAGAATTCGATTCGTTTTTGTTCCTATCGATTCGTCCTAATCCCTAGAACAGTTCTATGAAACCATAAATACAATAAAAGATACAGAATTTACCTCCCATGCTCGTTGATTTTGGATGAACTTTCGGACCTTCCCCAGGTCGATTCTGGCCACCAAGATCCTTCCAAAACATTCCTCTAAGTTCTTCTGAGTCCTAGAAATCACTTCTGATCAACCAAACAGCCCAACAAATCCTAAAATCCAAACTTCAAATTTTGAATTAAAAACCTTACCTTCACGGGTTTCCAGCCACCGTCCACGGTTGCCCTCGTCGTTGCCACCACCGTGATCATCCGTTCTCACTCTCTTACGTTCCTGTTTACACCAAAAGAAAAAGATGAAGATTGGGGAGGTTTGGGGTGGTTTGGACGTTGGGGGTTTCGGGTTAATGGAATGAAACAGTGAAGGGGGTGAGTACATGTATGAAAAGGGCTGGGCAATGAATGAGTGACACTTGTCATCCATCTATTGGGCCTGAACAAATATCTAGGTCCCACTCAAGATAAAAGTCCAATTGTCTCGTAATGCAATAGTACCCGAAATCGTTCTAGACCCATAATTTTCCCGTTCGATGTCCGATTTTGACGTGCCACCTATCTACAAACTCTTGACATCCTGATCTACGTAACACGGTCGTCAGTCCTTATGCATTTGACCTCTCGGGTCAAAAGTCATCTTTTTGCCCATTCTTAGGGGCAAAATCGTCATTTTACATTGATTGTCCGAAATTTCTCGACTAATCCTCGATTAGTCCCGATAATCCTCAATTATTCCTTAATTAATCCTTTAAACTTAAGACGAGTCGTTACACCTGCGGCCAAATCTGACGCGTCCAGCCTAAAAAAATCGTTTTGGCACGCGCTTGCTAACCTGGCCATGATGAGTTCGAGACATGTGTACCGAACACCATTTAATCTACCTTGTGTGTTTCCCTGTCCACTGTTCGCAGAATGCTTCCGACCATTTCGTTGCACGTGTGTCGAATCACGCCTGTCAGCCCAACGCATCCCATGCTGAGCCCATGTCCACCTACCCGGCCCACTCCTATATAGCGCCTGGCCCGCTTCACATCTCACCAACCCACCTATGCTGCTCCACCCGCTGCAACCCAGTCCGTCCACACACCTAGCATGCTTTGGGCAAGCTTTTCAGACCACTTGCCCAGTTTTCCAACTCAAATCAACCCTAAAATTCAGCCAATTCCACTATTTCTTTAATTAAATCTTTTATTTTTTATTATTTAAATTGAATATTTTGTTTAGTTTTTTTAGGGTGCCATCTCTATAAATAAAGAGGACATTCTCGTTGTTGGGAGCGCCTCTCTTTTACCTTCTCTTTTATCTTTCTTTTAGACTTTGTTTTTAGATTTTATTTCTTATATTTTCTTTAGTCCTTCTTTTTACAAAATTTTATGTTCTCCTTAAGAAAAACCTAGTTAGGTAATTCTGATACAATTCAAGAGTCTTAAGTCCGAATTTCTCATGTTTCGTCTTCCATCTTCACAAGTTTCCTACCGCTGTTCAGTGATCCTTGTGAAAAACCATCTTTATCTATTTAAACTCTTGTTATTGTTTCAGTTTTACTATTAATTCAATATATATTGGTATTTTCTTTCGAACATTTGTAAATGTGAATACAATCTCCATGTGTTTTATTTTTTGAATTTTGTTTACTTCATACGTTTTAGTGCTTAAACTTCAATTCAACGTTAAGTGTTTATTCGTTATTCAGTGTACTTAGAATAGGATTGAAGAAATTTATCGTTTGAAGAAATTTATCGTTTGACGAGCATTCAATAAAAAAACGCAAGATGAATCATATTGTAAGTGTTGGTTGATCCGTTGTTCGGGACATTCATAATATTGAAAAATGTATGCATGAAATTGGGATAATGAAGGTCGGATTTTGTGTTTGCTTCAATATGTGCAAATACTAGAGTATTGGTAACATTTGTATTTGAAGAAAGTCCATTCTACAAAGTTTGGAGTATGAGTAGTTTAAATAATGTGATTGTTAATTTAGATTTACTTACGTAAAAGTGTCGGTTTTGCCTATGAAACTAATATATGGTTTGTAAGTTATAGTTAGCATTAGCATTTTAATTCTAGTTAGTTTTAAACCCCCCCCCCCCCCCCCCCCCCCCCCCCCCCCCCGCCAAAAAAAAAACAAAATTCATTTATTCTTTATTCATTTATTATTTTATTCTTTGATTACTTATTATTCTTTTTCGCTAACCATTTTTTTATTGTTCCCTAATTTCTCCAGTTAAGTGTTAAGTGTTACTTTGTGTAGACAAAAAGGGGTTGTAATTGCATATGTTTTTCATTAAGTGTTGAGTGTTACTTTGTGTTTACTTAAATGCTTAGTTTAAGCGTATCAGACTGCAAACTACACAACATATAATTGTGCACTCCCAAACTGTCCAAATAAATGGACAATTCAAGAGTCATCCAATCAATCTAATTCACTAACTCTCAAATGGGTCTAAAGTTTTCTAATGAATTTTATTTACGAAGTTAATCAACCCAATTAACTCGCATAATCACAGAGTTTACAATTTCTATTTTCCTAATTTAATAACATATTTTCTATTTTGTTAACATATTTTCTAATTTTAACAATTTCATAACATTTTCACTAACTTCCTAACATATTTTCTATTTTCATATTCTCCTAACAAATTTTCTAATTTTGTACACTTTTTCCACAAATACACATTTTTCACAATAAATTACAATTCCAAACATAATTACATCCAAAATTATTAGCAAAATTAAATTGAGAGGTAACACACATACTTTTTATAAGTATTCCTTCAAATCAACCAAAAATTTCCTAATTACAAAAGTTAATTAGTTTCCAATCAAAAATCAAAATCTCAAAACTAAAAAAATTAAAATCCTCAAACCTCAAAATTCGTATTGGTGATTCAAAGATAAAGGAATTTGATTGGTGGAGAAAATGATGATGAGATGATGTTATATGGCTGGTAAGAGAGAGAGGGAGATAGAGAGAGAGAGGGGGAGATAGAGAGAGAGAGAGACAGAGAGAGAGAAGAGAGAGAGAGAGAGAGAGAGAGAGAGAGAGGGAGATAGAGAGAGAGAGAGAGTGAGTGAGTGAGTGAGTGAGTGAGTGAGAGAGAGAGAGTGAGAGAGAGAGAGAGAAGAGAGAGAAGAGTGAGTGTGTGTGTGTGTGTGTGTGTGTGTGTGTGTGTGTGTGTGTGTGTGTGTGTGTGTGTGTGTGTGTGTGTGTGTGTGTGTGTGTGTGTGTGTGCGTGTGCGTGCACGTGCGTTCGTGCTTGCATGCGTGCGTGTGTGAGTGAGTAAGAGAAAGTGATGAGAGGTGTGAGAATAAGCAGAGAGGAAGAAGAAGAAGAAGAAGAAGAAGAAGAAGAAGAAGAAGAAGAAGAAGAAGAAGAAGAAGAAGAAGAAGAAGAAGAAGAAGAAGAAGAAGAAAAAGAGTTGCGGGTGGGGTTTTAATGTGTTTAGACTTTTATCCGGCAAAGTTCTCTGCCGGGTAAAATTTAATTATCCACCGAACATTAATGGTAATTAAAATTTTCCTGACGGAGAAGATGTGTTAGTTGATGATAAACAATGAACAAAAGCTGCATTACTTGTCCAATCTAATAGCTCTCTATTGGAGAAAATAATGGGCCTACGAGGAGTGTTAACAAATTTAAATGTAAGACTGAGACTACCAATTGGTACCCAACCAACAAGCATCCATCAAAGAGGACCATACAAAAACACACACACACACACACAAAGTAGGTAGTCCTTATAGTACAAATCATTATTCCATCTTCTAAAGCTCTCTAGTAGTAACAGTGGACCCTACAAGAACTTAGAATGAAACCCTAAAAGCCAACCAAAGTGGAGTGCTTAGCTAACTATGGATGTTTTAGACATTATCTTAGTATTTTCCTACCATCCACATTTCACATGACATGACCCCACCCGAATTATATAAGAAGAGTACACTCGAGTCTTACTTCCGTCTGATAGAAACCTTATTAGACAAAGGATAGACGCAAATCTCGCTAGTTCATGCCTCCGCCTCTCGAGGCCTTGATTTCTGTGCAATGGTCCTGGAGGGTTACAAAACCAAAGAAACATGTAAATGGACAAAAAAAATGGTTTAAAATCATAAATTGAAAACATTAAGCTTTTACCTTCCGTTTTCCAAAACCATGCATGCATACAAAAGCCATTTCACTTCGTTTAAAAAAAACACAATTTATATCCTCAAATCTAGAAAATCTTCGTAAAGCAATTAACCAGAAAATAAACTATCACATAATCCATACATATCATAGTCAATCCATCCTCACGCACATCATCAATAATCAATACCACTGCATTACTGGCAGGCACATCACCCACTCAGGATCTGGAGCCCAACTCGACGTCTGAGTGAGAACCAAACCAGTCAATAAGCATCATAACATACTTCAGGCATCACACAACACCATATCAACCACATTCAATCCATCCATATCCAATATTACCACATAATTCACATATAGTAAACTCAGCGTCATCATAGTACTCATACACAATCAACACATCCAAATCATCCTCGGAGCACAAGCATAATATCAATCATCACATGCACCACAGCAATCATCATACCAATCATCATATCACAATTGCACTACCAGTAGGCAATCTACTCGGGAACTGGAGCCCTACGCTACGTCCGAGTGACACTAACTTAGGAACTGGAAACCTGCTCGACATCTGAGTCATCACAATACAATCTCACACAGTACCAGTCTCAGGATTCGAAGCCCCTGACTCGACATCTGAAACTAACCAATCCACAATCATTACAATATATAATTTACTCAAGTCTACATCACAATCATACACAATACTGGTTTCAGGATTCGAAGCCCCTGGCTCGACGTCTAAAACCATCATCACAATGCCATAACTTATCCATATCAGATATCACAATCACAATCTCACACATCACGAGTACCGAAAAACACATACTCACATCATATCTTATTAACACACCTCCAAACCACAATTAGAACCTCGGGCCTAAGCTCATAACATAATCGACATCATTCTTGTAAAACGTGCAATTAATTTTCTTTCTGTAAAAACCATTCAGAAATCATTAAAAAAATCATAAATAATCCAAATCACGTTATTTCATGTCATAATCCACATTCAACTCAAAATCACATTCGAAATGGTGTTCAAAACATAGTTTACCAAAACCTCGTAAAACATGTAATAAAATATTAGTTAAATATTCGTAAAATCACTAAAATTCATATAAAATCTCAAGTAGTCCAATATAATTCAAATCACATAGAGACACATTTGAATCATGTAAATATACATGCATAATAGTTTAGAGAAAGAAGGTCCACTACATATCGTCCATATAACCGAATTCCGCTTTGCACGCATTTCCATAATTTTTCATAAATCTCGAAACCTGTCATAAATCACATCTAGATGTCATTAATCATCCCATAAATCTTCTATTTTAATCCCATAACTTTTGAGATTTTTAAATGGATTTAAAACAAATCCTAAACCTTCAGATACCTAAAACTACCCTGAAACGGTGTCCGGTCGACTCGAAACCTGTGCAAAAATGTCGCCGACATCGAAAGATGAAAAACATGTTGGTCGTGAGCTCAAATTCCCAGCCACGTACCCCCACGCAACCCCATAAGTAGCTGCGCGTGGAAGCCACGCGCCAGTTATAATGAAGACATTGTTCACTTCTCCTTACCCAATTTCTCTGTTATTCAGGTCGCCAGACCCGACGACCTGACCCGGACATTTCTCCTTTATTTTCCATCCTTTTTCAGTCCTATTTCGAGCAACACATTCTAATCTAAATTAGGAAAGGATCTATATAAATACAACTCAAAGAAAACATGTCCAAATCCGCTACTTAACCACTCACCTCTTGGCCAAAATACACCCAAGTTGTCTAGACGATCCCAGCATCCAAGCTCACAGTTGAGCAGTGTGTCACGATCACATACCCTCTAGGAAGGTGTTCCTAACCTTTTTCCAAGGTTCTTGGCCAAAAACTAGATCAACAGTTCCAAACTCAAAAACAATCCTCACGAGTTCACCGTTCTTCTCCCCTTCTCAAATAAAGACCAACCTCTCATCTTCTCTCTAATTTCCTTCCTTTCTCTCGTCTCACTCTCTCCTCCTCCCCTTCTTCTTCTTGCCTGCCTTTCCTTCTTGTTTCCTGCTTTTTTTCCTTTCCTTCTCAGCCATGCACTCTCACACACACACACACACACACACACACACACACACACACACACACACACACACACACACACACACACACACACACACACACACACACACACACACACAAACACACACACACACACACACACACACACACACACACACACACACACACACACACACACACACACACACACACACACACACACACACACACACACACACACACACACACACACACAACACACACACACACTAACACACTAACTCACACCATTCTAACACACACAATCACTTAAGGACAGTGGCACTAGGATTTAAGAGATAAGGACACTTGTCCTTCTCCTATTCATCCACCACAAAATATCTCACAAAGAAAATGACTAAAATAACCTTTCTTTGCAAAATTACCATATTTGACAGGACCCATCCAATCCCCCCGGATTAGTGCGGGATGACCTCTGCTCCCGTCTGACACGAAGGTGTCAGACAAGGGATATTTTCGTCCTTTGCCCTCCGGGGCTATCAGAGTACGCCAGGATCCGGAGGAGGCATGTGATATCTCGGTCTCTGTTACAGTCCACATCCGATGTCAACCTGAAGGGCAGTCAAAACATAAAAAAAACTGTGAGTGGACAAAACAAGAGTTTAAAAAAACATTTTAACGAGAAGACATTTGTACCCTCCACTAAAAAGCATGCATGCATTCGAAAACCATTTATCCAAAACAAACCATATGTGGGACTAAGCCCAAAAGCAGATATAAACTAAGGTCGAAAGGACCATAATAAAAACGACCATACGGGCCACTGCCCAAATCCATAAAGGACTCGGCCCCAAACCATAAAGAAACCAAGTACACGAGCCACTGCTCAAATCCTGTGCACACCTGTACACACCACATATCATATATCATATATACATCACATACATATATATAAGTCACACAACCAATCCTGTCACGGTATCCAAAGCCACGCGCATGCTACCCAGGTCTCCATCCGAGTCTTTCAAAGTCAAGATCAATGTCCGTAGACCACTGACCCTACCCGAGGTAATAGTAATCATAGCCTTCCTGAGAGTAAGGAACCCAACTGGGGGGTGACTCCACTCAGTCGGTGCTCCGTGATTACTTCGGGGTCCACCCAGGCCAACGACCCTCCCCGGAGGAGATAATAGAAGTAAAGGAAGGTAGACGAACATATATATACATAACATAAACATTCATGACCGGTTCCCCTGAATCGTCATGATCCATCATATCATAATCAGGTAACATGCCGGTTCCCATAAACCGTCATGTACCGTAATAACATAACAAGGGTTCATGCCGGTTCCCATAAACGTCATGAACCACGATACCACAACAAGGGTTCATGACAGGTTCCCATAAACCGTCATGAACCTGGAATCCATTTAAGGTTCCCTGACCTGAAATCAAAACCGTAAAGTGACTGGGTCTCATACCCGAACATAGGACACCAACTGGGCACCGTGCCCGGAATCTGAGGTCATATGCCCGAGACAAAACCAAATGAGGTTTCATACCCGAGTTTAGCCTTTTAGAAATCCAACACCATTTCATTTAAATCAATAAAGAAATACAGACCCGTATAAGCACCGTATAAGGCCGAAACCTCGAAATAGTGCTTATACGTAACCACATAGAAATGCCACCCATGGCATCATCAAACAAGTAATAAAAACATATAATAAACATTTATGCATGCCAATTTAGAAAACAAGGTCCACTCACAGACCGTCCGAGCTGCCGCCTCGATTTGCCGTGCCATACGGCTCCCCGAGCCGATCACCGTCACCGGGACTCCCAAACCTGTCCAAATCGTATAGAAGGTTACTAACTACTTAATTAACCTCCTACCAAAGCCCCGTAATTTTCCCGTATTTTTAACTATTTTTAATCCCGAACCTAAACCTTCCGATGCCCCGAAACATCTCGAGACGGTGTCCGATCGACACGAAACTAGTCCCAAAATGTTCGTTACATCGAATAGATGATTTCGTATGTTGGAACCTTCCCAGATTCCCTGCCACGCGCCCTCACGCGCCGCCTGAAGTGGCTGCGCGTGGGCTTCACGCGCTTGCTACAGTACCTGCTGACGTCATCGCTGACGTCAGCATGACGTCATCACTGACGCCCCTGACAGTGACACGTGTCACGCTCCCATTGGCCCACTGTCTGACATGTCAGTTGACATTGTCAGATCTGACATGATGACGTCATCCCTGACATGATGACGTCATCAGGATGACGTCATCAGTCATCCCCCTACATCAGTCAGACCGGTCCGAACCGGTCCGGTCCGGTTTTTTCCTGCACTTGGACCGGCGTAACCGGTCCAGGTCTCCTTCTCCCTCAGTTTCGGTCCGTTTGCTTCCATTCCAACTCCTAAATTCCTATTTCTTCATTTCCTATCAATCCTAATTAACTAAACAACCTAAAACCTACGAAATCCGACCGGTCCAATTTGAACCTCACGGTTCAATTTTTCCCGATCAGTCTACACGGCTTCTCGGCCGTCAACCACCACCAAAACCTTCCTAAAATGTCCCTAGCAACCTAATGGACCCATTAAAACCATTAAAAACTAACCATAACAACGAAAATGGAAAAATGGATCAAAATGGGCTAACCGGGGTACCCGTTCGGGTTTCTCCTCCTCTCGCCGCCGTGGGCGGCGGTTCAGGCCTCCAAGCCGGCCACCTCGCTCCCTCGATCTCCCTGGTCCTCTGCCTGGTCATGGGGTGATGGTTGGCTGGGTTTGGGTTGCACCGGGAATGAGAGAAAATGGTGAGATCCGGGTGGGTTGTGTTTGAACGAAGAAAATGAAAATGCACGGTGAAGTGCATGTATGTAATGTGTTGTCTAGTGGATGAGTGACACTTGTCACTCATCCATTGGTTGCTAAAAAGCAACTGGTCCCACTAAAGACAAACTGCACTTTTTGTCTCGTAAAACGTGCCGTCATGAATAGTAACCGGGAACTTCCGTGAACCGTAACTTCGCCGTCGAACGTCCGAATTCGACGTGTCGCCTGTCTACGGATTCGTATCGTCCTTATCTACGTAACGGTCTTCGGCCCTCGGCCATCGGACCTCCCGATCAAAAAGTCAAACTTTTGACCTCCTATTCACCCAAATTACCAAAATGCCCCTAAACTTCCGAACGTCATAACTTCTTCCTCGAACGTCGGAATTGAACGTGCCACCTGTCTATGAACTCGTGACGTCACGAACTACGTCATGGTCATCAGTCAAAGTCCATTTGACTGCCCGATTAAAAAGTCAACGTTTTGCCACCATCAGGGGCAAAAACGGTCATTTTGCACCGTTCGTCCGATTTCGCTCTACTAATCGCGGATTAGCCTCACTAATCGTGATTAGTCACTAATCTAATCTAGGAATTTGGGACGGGTCGTTACAACCTTCCCTCCTTAATTATTTCGTCCTCGAAATTCAACCAGACCCTAATCTAACCGTTCTTCCCTCCTTAATTAGTTCCGTTCTCGAAACTCCACTATCCTGATTCCACAACCTCCACCTCGTGGAAATAATTCGACCTACCACGCAACGCGTGTACGCTAGTACACCCACTAACCAGAACAATACTTACTCGTCTGCAGCCAGACGTACCGCTAACATCCATATCGTATCGACTACGTTCGACCACGTCGAATGACAGTAGTCATGCGTTCTGAATTGACACTACTTGTCAAACCTACCGTTTCGTTGACACAACCAACTAGACGTTCCGTTCTCACCGCTAACTATCCTGACATCTACTCCACTGGGAGTCACCAAAACTCACTAACCGATCCACGATGACACCTCCGACAAATTGTCACCACTTGACAGTCGTCAATCGAAATCTGTCACTATACTCACTCGTGGTTACACTAACCAACAATTCACCCGACCTGTGTGTAACTAGACCCATCAGGAAATACCATGACCCAATGCACGGTATCCAATCTCCAGTTCACGACCTCGACTAATTCAATGGATCGGACTAAGCCGACTACCAATACGCTCTCCAATGTACCACTGGTATACCCTATATATCGTCACCAGACATCACCAGTCTTCTGGTATCATACCTCGAACAACGCACAAAGTACGTACATCTACCCATCGACATACCACAACAATAACCAGACCACCTAGGTCGTAGTCAAACATGTTTCAATTATGGAGTTTATTTGTCAATCGTATTAGACAATATCGAAACTCCGACCCATTATCCATTTCCAAATCCGAATCCGAATCCGCAATTTCGTATGAAATCCCAAATCCAAATCCAGAAATCATATCCATAATCATGTCCAAATTTGAATCCAAAATCATTATTCCGTAAGCTAGCATTTGGAATAACTATTCCGAACCCAAATCCATAAAAGAAAATCCACAGTCAAGCTTTAGAATCAAATCCTGAATCGTCACCCAGAATCCGATTCCAAACCCCAACTCCAGAAATCCTCTTTCAAGTTCCAAAATCAAATCCTAAATCGTCATCTAGAAATCTGATTCCGAAACCTGAAATATCGTTCACGTCTACCGAGACATACCAAAACCAAACCTATCGGTTACTCGCTCAACCGATTACCACAATACGATCGATTGACTTCATAGGGAAGTCAATCCCAACATCAACACAACACTAGGTCAGACAAAATCCGACCTCGTCAGACACCTACTCATCGGACAACTACTCAGGCGAGTAGTAAGCCATATGGGATTTACCTCGAAAAGAAGTTCAGTCCCAACATGCTCCACTCAACATCCAAGTAAGAGTAATAACTCTCCACCTATCTGGATATCCAAATCATGATTCAGATCCAACACTACGTCAACGACTATAGACGTCACGATCGAGACTGTGGGTCCTCCCAATCACCTCGTATCGATCCTTGGCATTCCACTGCGGAAAACCAAGAATGATCGAATAATCCATCCTACGTGAATGCAAACAACACTCGCTGCACTCACCCCGTCATGTAACCTAACATCGTCTGCCACCAAGTAAAAAAATGAGGAATCTCAGTCACCTAACTTCGATATACTCATCTCCTCCTGATGGTCCAGAACAAATCCCGGGGTCCACCAACCAATACACAATCAGTGTACTAGAGGCAACCAACAACATCTATATCATCAACGTCATCTACCATCATCAATCATGGTAGAATCCGAGAAGTCACCCAAAACGACTTCGACATACCCGTTACCAATGCGGAAAACCCGCATTCCACTCGTCACTTCAATCGCAACCTCTCGCGATTCCGAAGTTCCAACAAGATTGGAAACAACATACCCGGACATCAACCACGTGTCCCCTAACCAGTTTAACTCTATCTGAGTTCCACTCCTGAACCACAGATACCGAACATATGCCCATTACGACGGAGTCACACCCCGATCCGTAACTCATCGTCATCACGATCACCGGCACCAGTTGACAGGACCCATCCCAATCCCCCCGGGATTAGTGCGGGATGACCCTACTCCCGTCTGACACGAAGTGTCAGACAAGGGATATTTCCGACATTTGCCCTCCCGGGCTATCAGAGTACGCCAGGATCCGGAGGAGGCATGTGATATCTCGATCTCTGCTACAGTCCACATCCGCTGTCAACCTGAAGGGTATTAAAAACAGAAAGACTGTGAGTGGACAAAAATAAAGATTTATAAAAACATTTCCATAAGAAGACCTTTATACCCTCCACTAAAAAGCATGCATGCATAGTAAAACCATTTATCCAATTATATATGTTAAAACATCCATAAATAGGGTCTCAGCCCCAAATTCTGTAAATACAAGTCACACGGGCTCCTGCCCAAAACCAATTTACAGAAAACCTGAACATAGTAAACATGTGTGGGATCTCAGCCCAAATCCATTTATCATCATAAAACACAGTTTTCCCAAACCAATTGAAACCATGTTTATCCAATATATTCATATCCAGAACCTGTCACGGTAAAATAAAGCTACACGTGTGCTAACCGGGGTCTCAAACCCAAGTCTCTCCAGGGTCCACCCAGGTCAATGTCCGTAGATCAATGACCCTCCCTGGAGGTAACGAACCATGCCCATCCTGAGAGTAAGGAACCCAACTGGGGGGCGACTCCACTCAGTCAGTGCTCCGTGACTACTCCGAGGTCCACCCAGGCCAACGACCCTCCCCGGAGGAGACAATCATATATATAGGATGGAATATGAAAAACCTTTTGAAACCATTCTTGAAACCTTTCAAGGATTCATGCCCGGCCCCCATAAGCCGTCATGAACCATAAAATCCTTTCATGGGTTCATGCCGGTTCCCATAAACCGTCATGACCCGTAAAAACCATTTGTAACACATAGCTGGGCACTAGGCCCGAATTCACATAGAAACTGGACCCCCGGTCCGAATCGTAAACCAATTGGGCCTCCGGCCCGATTCCGTAAATCAAATGGACTTCAAGTCCGAGAATTACCTTTTCAAATCCAAAATTATTTCATTAAATTATTTCCAAGACCATAAGAATGGAAAATCGGAGTAAAACCGAAAACCCTCGATTTACGTGCAAGCACGTAAATCGCCTCGAAATACGTGAAACCATATAATTCACAACTATCCAAATCAACATTATCAAATCAAATTCATTATCCTTTTGGAAATCCAAAACCATTTCATTTAGACCAATAAAGACCTACAGCCCCGTATAGGCACCGTATAGGGCCGAAACCTCGAAATACGTGCCTATACGTAACCACACATCCAAATGCATTCATGGCAACACAAACAAGTATTTAAACATATAATAAACATTTATGCATGCACCAATTTAGAAAACAAAGGTCCACTCACAGACCGTCCGAAGCCGCGTCTCGATACGCGTGCCATACGGCTCCCCGAGCCGATCACTGTCACCGGGACTTCCAAACCTGTCCAAATTAATTTAGAGGGTTACTAACTACTTATATAACCCCTCACTAAAGCCCCGTAATTTTCCCGTATTTTTAACTATTTTTAATCCCGAACCGAAATCTTCCGAGGCCCCGAACATATCGAGACGGTGTCCGATCGACTCGAAACCAGTCCCAAAATGTTCGTTACATCGAATAGATGATTTCGTATGTTGAACACATCCCCAGAAACCCTAGCACGCGCTGCCACGCGCCGCCCAAAGGCCCCTGCGCGTGGGCCTCACGCGCCGCTACAGTGCCGTCGTCCTCCCTCGATCGAACCGGTCCGACCGGCCCGGTCCGGTCCAACCTCTGCAACTGGACCGGCGTAACCGGTCCAGGGCTTCTTCTCCTCATTTTTGGTCCGATTTCCTCCATTCCAATTCCTAATTCCTATTTTAATGTTTTCTACCAATCCCAATTAACAAAACTATCAAAAACCCACCGAAACCATGGTTCCAAATGAACCTCACGGTTCTGTTTTTCCATTTTCCTTCCATGGCTTCCCAGCCGTCCTACACCATACAAACCCTCTTAAAACGCCCTAAGAAACCTATTTAAATCAACCAAACCATCTAAATCGTTCCATAATCATTAATCGAATTTAAATGGGTTTGGGCCTAACCGGGTGATCTTCTCGGTTTCAAGGCCGCCGTCCACGGCGGCGTGGCTTCCAGCCGGCCACCATCGTCCAGTCTTCATCCTCTGCTCGCTCCTGACCTCTCAGTCATGATCAGTGGGTTCAGTTTTGGATTGGGGAGGGAGAAATGGATCGGTTTGGTGTTTGGTGGAAGGAAGATAAATGATCGATGAAGGGATGGTATGCATGTATGGGTGAGATTGGCCAGTGGATGGTGACAAGTGTCACTCATCCATTGGTTGCTGAAAAGTAACTGGACCCACTAAAGACAAACTGCACTTTTTGTCTCGTAAAACGTTTGCCATCGTGAATAGTAACCAGGAACTTCCGTGAACCGTAACTTCGTCGTCGAACGTCCGAATTCGACGTGCCGCCTGTCTACGGATTCGTATCGTCCTTATCTACGTAACGGTCTTCGGCCCTCGGCCATCGGACCTCCGATCAAAAAGTCAACTTTTGACCTCCTATTCACCCAAATTACCAAAATGCCCCTAAACTTCCGAACGTCATAACTTCTCTCCTCGAATGTCGGAATTGAACGTGCCACCTGTCTATGAACTCGTGACGTCACGAACTACGTCACGGTCATCGGTCAAAGTCCATTTGACTGGCCGATTGAAAAGTCAACGTTTTGCCACCACCAAGGGCAAAACGGTCATTTCGCATCGTTCGTCCGATTTCGCTCTACTAATCACGGATTAGCCTCACTAATCGTGATTAGTCACTAATCTAATCATGGATTTGGGACGGGTCGTTACAACCTTCCCTCCTTAATTAATTTCGTCCTCGAAATTCCAACCGACCTAAATCCAATCGTTCTTCCCTCCTTAATTTGTTTCATTCTCGAAACTCCAACTATCCTGATTCCACATCCATCTCGTGGAAAGTAGAATCAACCCCAAAATACATGTACACTCGTATACCAACTAACCAGAGTAATACGTACTCGTCCGCACCCAGACGTACCCCTAACACTCACGTCGTATCGACTACACTCGACCACTTCGAATGACATTAGCCATATGCTCCGAATCGACACCACTTGTCAACTCGATGATTTCCTTCTCGAACGCTAATCTATCCTAGCGTCTGCTCCCACCGGGAGTCACTAGACCTCACTGATCGATCCACGCTGACACCTTCGACAAACTGTCACCACTTGACAGTCGTCAATCGCAAACTGATATGACACACACTCGTGGTTACACTAACCACCAACTTACTCAACCATGAGTATACACCACCAAACAATTCACTCGACCTGTGTGTAACTACCCATCAGAAGTACTATGACCCAATGCACAGTATCCAATGTCTAGTTCACGACCTCGACTAATCCAGTGGTATCTGAACCAAGCCGACTACCAACACGCTCTCCAACGTACCACCGGTATCACCTATATACCGTCACCAGGCACGACAAGTACACCCAGTATCGTACCTTGAACAACGTACAAAGTACGTACATCTACCCATCAATCAGCCTACAACCACCTAGGTTGTAGTCAATCACGTTTCAATTATGGAGTCCATCTGTCCGATCTAGACAAATCGAAACTCCAACCCATTATCTATTCCCCAAATCCGAATCCGAAATTTCGTGAGAAATCCCGAATCCAAACCCAGAAATCATATCCATAAACATGTTCAAATTCGAATCCGAAATCATCATTCCGTAAACCGGCATTTGGAATAACCATTTCGAACCCAAATCCATAAAAAGAAAATCCACAGTCAGGCTCTAGAATCAAATCCTGAATCGTCACCCAGAATCGATTCCAAAACCCAAATACAGAAATCCTCTTTCAAGTTCCAAAATCAAATCCTGAATCGTCATCCAGAAATCTGATTCCAAAACCTGAAATCTCGTTCTCGTCTACCGAGATGCACCATATCCGAACCTATCGGATACCTGCTCCATCGATTACCACAATACCATCGATTGACTTCATAGGGAAGCCAATCCCAACATCATCACAACACTAGGTCTGACAATATCCGACCACGTCGGAAAACTACTCATCAGACAACTACTCAGATGAGTAATAAGTCATATGGGATTTACCTCGAAAAGAAGTTCAGTCCCATCATGCTCCACTCAACATCCAAGTAAGAGTGATAAACTCTCCATCTATCTGGATCATCCAAATCACGATCCAGATCCATAACGATACCCAAAGTCCTAAACCAATTCCCACATCTGAACAGATTAGTCAACGACGAGACACGCCGAGACTGTGGGTTCTCACTGAGTACCTCGTATCGATCCTTGGCATTCCACCGTGGAAAACCAAGAATGATCGAATAAGCCATCCTACGTGAATGCAAACAACACTCGCTGCACTCACCACGTCCTGTAACCTAACATCGTCTGCCACCAAGTAGAAAATGAGAAATCTCAGTCACCTAACTTGATATACTCATCTCCTCCTGATGGTCTAGAACAAATCCCGGGTCCACCAACCAATACACAATCAGTGTACTAGAGGCAACCAACAACATCTATATCATCAACGTCATCTACCATCATCAATCATGGTAGAATCCGAGAAGTCACCCAAACGACTTCGACATACCCAATACCAATGCGGAAAACCCGCATTCCTCTCGTCACCTCAATCGCAACCTCTCGCGATTTCGAAGTTCCAAACAAAATTGGAAACAACATACCCGGACATCAACCACGTGTCCCCGTTAGACTGGTTATGGACACATGCCCATTTACGACCGTATATGTACATCCAAAAGGATGTCAATTCATCCTAATCTGATGTACCACTCTACTGAAAAGTCACAACAGACCCCTGCTGTGATCTGCAGCCAAATCTCTGCATACCGCCGTATCTGACCAATCCTGACCAATTCTGACCAACTGGTCGCTAAACCCCGCGACAGAACGAGTCTGACCAACCGGGTCACTAATCCGTCAGGATATTACTCGATCCTCACTCCTCAACTACAGCTGGATCCTCTCCAGTCCGTCACTATCCGTGATTCACTCCCGAACCACAGATACCAATCATAAGCCCATCACGTCGGAGTCACATCCCGACTCGTAACTCACCGTCATCACAATCACCGGCACCAGCACCAGCCACTAGTACCAGTACACCACCTGTCAGCATCAGCACAAAGGTGCCAATCAGACAACTCTGGATCTCCGCTCATACCGAACGATGATCCCGTACCTTTGCTCAAATAGGAGAAATTCTGCTCCTTCGTACCCCAACACCTCTGGGTATAGTTACCCTGACAACTCATACGAGAAGAGGAAACGTCCCCCGTACGTCCCGTCTCATTCTGCGATCGCACTCAACCGTAACCAAGTCGAATCCAGAATCACTACCCACACATATGCGTTATTCACGCACCTCGTACCATCGTCACGACTGACAATCCCATCGTCACAATCGTCACGACAACCTGAGTCTACTCAACCAGATAAAATTCGACTACGTCTATCGATAGTAGCGTCTGCCACAACCTCGTGCAGACCTAACGACTAGACATCCAGACTCCGCATCCAACGGAATCAACAGCCTGTACCAACTACCCTGTATCCCACTCAGGGATTCCATCGACAAGTACCAACCCTGGTAACTTGCCCAAACCATCTCTAACTAGTCGTAATTGACTAAACCAATGTCGTCTACCAGGTCACCACGACCTTAGTTGCACCAACCCACAACTGAAGTAGCACGACAACCAACTCGGTCTAACCGATACGTACAACCCTGACTGCGAAGTGCAGTCCCAATACAAGCTAACATGACTAGACCGACTAACGAATCCAAATCCGGATAGTCATCCAAGTCAAACCACTCGTCAACTCCCGTTTCCGAGCCATACACATACGGTAGGGTTCCACGATCACACCTAGAGTTCCTCTGAACCCACCTGCGAAAAGCAGTAAAAATCCATGATCTGACCGACCCCGCGGTCTGGACATCATAAGACGTCAATCCAATCCTACCGTAAGTCCAATCAGGATCCTCGAATCCGGTTGCTAACTGCCGACTGCAGTAAATCCATTTAACTCAACATAATCCGACCATTTAATGGTCACAACATCGAATCAGTCGTCGGAAACCGATCCTACGACATCGTGAAGACGATCCCAACTAACCGTCTCACGATCACACTCCAGAATACGAACACGTTAATCCCTCCGTAGGGTCCCACACGGTCAACCTTGACAGAACTATGGCAACCCCGGCATCGAGTGCCCGAACCAAGGCTTGCCAATCCTACTAACTATCGTACCGGCACCCCAACAATCAGGTTGACCACGAACTGCAGCTCCTTGAGATATCACATCCTCGACCAGCATACATACTCCAAGAGCTCCGCGGTTGCTCGAATAGAGACAACCCCGCTCTGATACCACGTTGACAGGACCCATCCCAATCCCCCCGGGATTAGTGCGGGATGACCCTACTCCCGTCTGACACGAAGTGTCAGACAAGGGATATTTCCGACATTTGCCCTCCCGGGCTATCAGAGTACGCCAGGATCCGGAGGAGGCATGTGATATCTCGATCTCTGCTACAGTCCACATCCGCTGTCAACCTGAAGGGTATTAAAAACAGAAAGACTGTGAGTGGACAAAAATAAAGATTTATAAAAACATTTCCATAAGAAGACCTTTATACCCTCCACTAAAAGCATGCATGCATAGTAAAACCATTTATCCAATTATATATGTTAAAACATCCATAAATAGGGTCTCAGACCCAAATTCTGTAAATACAAGTCACACGGGCTCCTGCCCAAAACCAATTTACAGAAAACCTGAACATAGTAAACATGTGTGGGATCTCAGCCCAAAATCCATTTAATCATCATAAAACACAGTTTTCCCAATACAATTGAAACCATGTTTATCCAATATATTCATATCCAGAACCTGTCACGGTAAAATAAAGCTACACGTGTGCTAACCGGGGTCTCAAACCAAGTCTCTCCAGGGTCCACCCAGGTCAATGTCCGTAGATCAATGACCCTCCCTGGAGGTAACGAACCATGCCCATCCTGAGAGTAAGGAACCCAACTGGGGGGCGACTCCACTCAGTCAGTGCTCCGTGACTACTCCGAGGTCCACCCAGGCCAACGACCCTCCCCGGAGGAGACAATCATATATATAGGATGGAATATGAAAAACCTTTTGAAACCATTCTTGAAACCTTTCAAGGATTCATGCCCGGCCCCCATAAGCCGTCATGAACCATAAAATCCTTTCATGGGTTCATGCCGGTTCCCATAAACCGTCATGACCCGTAAAAACCATTTGTAACACATAGCTGGGCACTAGGCCCGAATTCACATAGAAACTGGACCCCCCGGTCCGAATCGTAAACCAATTGGGCCTCCGGCCCGATTCCGTAAATCAATGGACTTCAAGTCCGAGAATTACCTTTTCAAATCCCAAAATTATTTCATTAAATTATTTCCAAGACCATAAGAATGGAAAATCGGAGTAAAACCGAAAACCCTCGATTACGTGCAAGCACGTAAATCGCCTCGAAATACGTGAAACCATATAATTCACAACTATCCAAATCAACATTATCAAATCAAATTCATTATCCTTTTGGAAATCCAAAACCATTTCATTTAGACCAATAAAGACCTACAGCCCCGTATAGGCACCGTATAGGGCCGAAACCTCGAAATACGTGCCTATACGTAACCACACATCCAAATGCATTCATGGCAACACAAACAAGTATTTAAAACATATAATAAACATTTATGCATGCACCAATTTAGAAAACAAGGTCCACTCACAGACCGTCCGAAGCCGCGTCTCGATACGCGTGCCATACGGCTCCCCGAGCCGATCACTGTCACCCGGGACTTCCAAACCTGTCCAAATTAATTTAGAGGGTTACTAACTACTTATATAACCCCTCACTAAAGCCCCGTAATTTTCCCGTATTTTTAACTATTTTTAATCCCGACCGAAATCTTCCGAGGCCCCGAAACATATCGAGACGGTGTCCGATCGACTCGAAACCAGTCCCAAAATGTTCGTTACATCGAATAGATGATTTCGTATGTTGAACACATCCCCAGAAACCCTAGACGCGCTGCCACGCGCCGCCCAAAGGCCCCTGCGCGTGGGCCTCACGCGCCGCTACAGTGCCGTCGTCCTCCCTCGATCGAACCGGTCCGACCGGCCCGGTCCGGTCCAACCTCTGCAACTGGACCGGCGTAACCGGTCCAGGGCTTCTTCTCCCTCATTTTTGGTCCGATTTCCTCCATTCCAATTCCTAAATTCCTATTTTAATGTTTTCTACCAATCCCAATTAACAAAACTATCAAAAACCCACCGAAACCCATGTTCCAAAATGAACCTCACGGTTCTGTTTTTCCATTTTCCCTTCCATGGCTTCCCAGCCGTCCTACACCATACAAACCCTCTTAAAACGCCCTAAGAAACCTATTTAAATCAACCAAACCATCTAAATCGTTCCATAATCATTAAATCGAATTTAAATGGGTTTTGGGCCTAACCGGGTGATCTTCTCGGTTTCAAGGCCGCCGTCCACGCGGCGTGGCTTCCAGCCGGCCACCATCGTCCAGTCTTCATCCTCTGCTCGCTCCTGACCTCTCAGTCATGATCAGTGGGGTTCAGTTTTGGATTGGGGAGGGAGAATGGATCGGTTTGGTGTTTGGGTGGAAGGAAGATAAATGATCGATGAAGGGATGGTATGCATGTATGGGTGAGATTGGCCAGTGGATGGGTGACAAGTGTCACTCATCATTGGTTGCTGAAAAGTAACTGGACCACTAAAGACAAACTGCACTTTTTGTCTCGTAAAACGTGCCATCGTGAATAGTAACCAGGAACTTCCGTGAACCGTAACTCGTCGTCGAACGTCCGAATTCGACGTGCCGCCTGTCTACGGATTCGTATCGTCCTTATCTACGTAACGGTCTTCGGCCCTCGGCCATCGGACCTCCCGATCAAAAAGTCAACTTTTGACCTCCTATTCACCCAAATTACCAAAATGCCCCTAAACTTCCGAACGTCATAACTTCCTCCTCGAATGTCGGAATTGAACGTGCCACCTGTCTATGAACTCGTGACGTCACGAACTACGTCACGGTCATCGGTCAAAGTCCATTTGACTGGCCGATTGAAAAGTCAACGTTTTGCCACCACCAAGGGCAAAACGGTCCACGGTCATTTCGCATCGTTCGTCCGATTTCGCTCTACTAATCACGGATTAGCCTCACTAATCGTGATTAGTCACTAATCTAATCATGGAATTTGGGACGGGTCGTTACACCAGTACCAGCACTAGTACCAGCACCACACACTATCACCAAAACTAGTGTCAGTATCAACACGCCGTGTGCAAAACTGACACCCTGGATCTCCGCTCATACCGAGCGACGATCCCGTACCTCTGCTCGAATAGGAGAAACTCTGCCTCACTCGTACCCGACAACTCTGGGTACAGTCACCCTGACAGCTCATACGGGAAAAGGAAACGCTCCCCGAACGTCCCCAACTCATTCTGCGATCGCACTCAGCCGTAACCGAGTCTAATCCAGAATCACTGCTCGTACATATGCGTTACTCACGCACCCCGTATCATCGTCACAACTACTTGAGTCTACCCGACCTGATGAGACTCGACTAAGTCCATCGATAGTAGCGTCTGCCACAACCTCGTGCAAACCTAACTACCAGACCTCGCTATCGAGATTCGCATCCAACGGAATCAACAGCCCGTACCAACTACCCTGTATCCCACTCAGGGATTCCATCGACAAGTACCAACCCCGGTAACCTGTCCAACCACACTCTAACCAGGCGCAACTCGACTATCCCAATGTCGTCTACCAGGTCACCCGTGACCTTAGTTGCACCAACCCACAACTGAAGTAGCACGACAACCAACTCGGTCTAACCGATAAATATAACCTCGACTGCGAAGTGCAGTCCCAACACAAGCTAACATGACCAGGCCGACTAACGAACCCCAAATCCGAATAGTCATCCAAGTCAAACCACTCGTCAACTCGCCTTTCCGAACCATACCTACCAAGGTAGGGTTCCACGATCACACCTAGAGTTCCTCGGAACCCAACTGCGAAAAGCAGTAAAATCAACAATCTGACCGACCCTGCGGTCCGACATCGTAAAGACGTCAATACAATCCTACCAACAATCCAACTCGGATTCCTCGTATCCGGTTGCTAACTGTCAACTGCAGTAAATCTATCTAACTCAACCAAATCCGATCATCCGATGATCACAATTCCTAACTAGTCGTCGGAACCAATCCTACGACATCGTGAAAGACGATCCCAACTAACCGTCTCACGATCACACTCCAGAATACGAACAAGTTAATCCATTTGTAGGGTCCCACACTGCTAACCTTGACAGAACTATGGCAACCCCGGCATCGAATGCCGAACCAAGGCATGCCAATCCTACTAACTATCGTACCAGCACCCCGACAATCAGGTTGACCACGAACTGCAACCCAATGAGATATCACATCCTCGACCTACGTACATACCCCAAAAGCTACACGGTTGCTCGAATAGAGACAACCCCGCTCTGATACCACGTTGACAGGACCCATCCCAATCCCCCCGGGATTAGTGCGGGATGACCCTGCTCCCGTCTGACACGAAGTGTCAGACAAGGGATATTTTCGTCCTTTGCCCTCCCGGGCTATCAGAGTACGCCAGGATCCGGAGGAGGCATGTGATATCTCGGTCTCTGCTACAGTCCACATCCGATGTCAACCTGAAGGGCAGTCAAAACATAAAAAAAAACTGTGAGTGGACAAAACAAGAGTTTATAAAAACATTTTAACGAGAAGACATTTGTACCCTCCACTAAAAAGCATGCATGCATTCGAAAACCATTTATCCAAAACAAACCATATGTGGGACTAAGCCCAAAGCAGATATAAACTAAGGTCGAAAGGACCACAATAAAAACGACCATACGGGCCACTGCCCAAATCCATAAAGGACTCGGCCCCAAACCATAAAGAAACCAAGTACACGAGCCACTGCTCAAATCCTGTGCACACCTGTACACACCACATATCATATATCATATATACATCACATACATATATATAAGTCACACAACCAATCCTGTCACGGTATCCAAAGCCACGCGCATGCTACCCAGGTCTCAATCCGAGTCTTCTCAAAGTCAAGATCAATGTCCGTAGACCACTGACCCTACCCGAGGTAATAGTAATCATAGCCTTCCTGAGAGTAAGGAACCCAACTGGGGGGTGACTCCACTCAGTCGGTGCTCCGTGACTACTCCGGGGTCCACCCAGGCCAACGACCCTCCCCGGAGGAGATAATAGAAGTAAAGGAAGGTAGACGAACATATATATACATAACATAAACATTCATGACCGGTTCCCCTGAACCGTCATGATCCATCATATCCATAATCAGGTAACATGCCGGTTCCCATAAACCGTCATGTACCGTAATAACATAACAAGGGTTCATGCCGGTTCCCATAAACCGTCATGAACCACGATACCACAACAAGGGTTCATGCCGGTTCCCATAAACCGTCATGAACCTGGGAATCCATTTAAGGTTCCCTGACCTGAAATCAAAACCGTAAAGTGACTGGGTCTCGTACCCGAACATAGGACACCAACTGGGCACCGTGCCCGGAATCTGAGGTCATATGCCCGAGACAAAACCAAATGGGTTTCATACCCGAGTTTAGCCTTTTAGAAATCCAACACCATTTCATTTAAATCAATAAAGAAATACAGACCCGTATAAGCACCGTATAAGGCCGAAACCTCGAAATAGTGCTTATACGTAACCACATAGAAATGCACCCATGGCATCATCAAACAAGTAATAAAACATATAATAAACATTTATGCATGCACCAATTTAGAAAACAAGGTCCACTCACAGACCGTCCGAGCTGCCGCCTCGATTTGCGTGCCATACGGCTCCCCGAGCCG
The DNA here is from genome assembly GCA_032719365.1 of Prinsepia uniflora. Lineage (NCBI taxonomy): Eukaryota > Viridiplantae > Streptophyta > Magnoliopsida > Rosales > Rosaceae > Prinsepia > Prinsepia uniflora. The sequence continues at coordinate 30,577,537 of CM064861.1, read as the reverse complement.
ATCAACGTCACCGGGACTCCCAAACCTGTCCAAATCGTAATAGAAGGTTACTAACTACTTAATTAACCTCCTACCAAAGCCCCGTAATTTTTCCGTATTTTTAACTATTTTTAATCCCGAACCTAAACCTTCCGATGCCCCGAAACATCTCGAGACGGTGTCCGATCGACACGAAACCAGTCTCAAAATGTTCGTTACATCGAATAGATGATTTCGTATGTTGGAACCTTCCCCAGATTCCCTGCCACGCGCCCTCACGCGCCGCCTGAAGTGGCTGCGCGTGGGCTTCACGCGCTTGCTACAGTACCTGCTGACGTCATCGCTGACGTCAGCATGACGTCATCACTGACAGCCCCTGACAGTGACACGTGTCACGCTCCCATTGGCCCACTGTCTGACATGTCAGTCTGACATTGTCAGATCTGACATGATGACGTCATCCCTGACAGGATGACGTCATCAGTCATCCCCTACATCGGTCAGACCGGTCCGAATCGGTCAGACCGGTCCGAACCGGTCCGGTCCAGTTTTTCCTGCAACTTGGACCGGCGTAACGGGTCCAGGTCTCCTTCTCCCTCATTTTCGGTCTGTTTGCTTCCATTCCAACTCCTAAATTCCTATTTCTTCATTTCCTATCAATCCTAATTAACTAAACAACCTAAAACCTACGAAATCCGACCGGTCCAATTTGAACCTCACGGTTCAATTTTTCCCGATCAGTCTACACGGCTTCTCGGCCGTCAACCACCACCAAAACCTTCCTAAAATGTCCCTAGCAACCTAATGGACTCATTAAAACCATTAAAAACTAACCATAACAACGAAAATGGAAAAATGGATCAAAATGGGCTAACCGGGTACCCGTTCGGGTTTCTCCTCCTCTCGCCGCCGTGGGCGGCGGTTCAGGCCTCCAAGCCGGCCACCTCGGCTCCCTCGATCTCCCTGGTCCTCTGCCTGGTCATGGGTGATGGTTGGCTGGGTTTGGGTTGCACGGGAATGAGAGAAAATGGTGAGATCGGGTGGGTTGTGTTTGAACGAAGAAAATGAAAATGCACGGTGAAGTGCATGTATGTAATGTGTTGTCCAGTGGATGAGTGACACTTGTCACTCATCCATTGGTTGCTAAAAAGCAACTGGTCCCACTAAAGACAAACTGCACTTTTTGTCTCGTAAAACGTGCCGTCGTGAATAGTAATCGGGAACTTCCGTGAACCGTAACTTCGCCGTCGAACGTCCGAATTCGACGTGCCGCCTGTCTACGGATTCGTATCGTCCTTATCTACGTAACGGTCTTCGGCCCTCGGCCATCGGACCTCCCGATCAAAAAGTCAACTTTTGACCTCCTATTCACCCAAATTACCAAAATGCCCCTAAACTTCCGAACGTCATAACTTCTTCCTCGAACGTCGGAATTGAACGTGCCACCTGTCTATGAACTCGTGACGTCACGAACTACGTCACAATCATCAGTCAAAGTCCATTTGACTGCCCGATTAAAAAGTCAACGTTTTGCCACCATCAAGGGCAAAACGGTCATTTCGCACCGTTCGTCCGATTTCGCTCTACTAATCGCGGATTAGCCTCACTAATCGTGATTAGTCACTAATCTAATCTAGGAATTTGGGACGGGTCGTTACAATATTGCCCATATGTAGTCTTGATCTGGAACGTAACTGTCCGATCTCCGTTTCTAGTATGCTGCATGTCAATGTACTTGGGAGACCGAGACCTATCTAACGACATTTTTGAAATTGCAAAAAACTATCCCAGTAAAAAAGTCTACCTTTTTACTTAGGGGCAAAATCGTAATTTTCTCCTTAAATTTTCCAATTTCACATTTCCTCGAGATCCGGGTCTTTACATCACACTACACATCAACCAACCTACATATTATGAGCCTAACTAGTTATTCAGGTATGGAGCATTTTTCTTTCCATTAAATAGTCATTTGGATTTGTATTGGGTTGGGTTGAAATATTATTCCTAATTAATAATTAGTTTATATATTCGGGTTTAGGGGCCGGGTTTATACGGGTGGACCATGCTGGGCTTATCGGGCCTATCAAGTTTGAACACCCTAAGTCCAAGTACAAACCATTAACTTTCGAGTCAGGCTGGCTCATGAATCATAGCGAACTAGGTTGGATTTTTTATCAACAGGCCTAACGGGTACCCACAAGTCCATAAGCTTTGGCCCAAATGATAAGGGTTAATCAAAGGTGGGCTTGGCCGTTCGATAAGGGTGGAACATGCAGGCAATCCCAATCCATATATGGATGGAGGGCCGCGGGTACGTTTTGTCGACCCCATTGGCAACTGATTTAAGAACTGCGCGCATAAAAGTTGGTTTAATATTAGTACATATGCAGGGGTGGAGTCATAAATTTTAATAGCATGGCCAATAAATTATTTTGAATGAATGGCATATACAAATTTCAATATTAAAAATTTAAATTGTACACCTATTTATGTATACAAGAGTAATTTCAAAGAATTGAAATATAATTAAAAAGGACGTACGGAAATCTACAATAATTCCCTTTTTGAAAAAATATATATATAATTAAATTTAATAAAGTTTAAAAAGATTATTGGTAATTTTGATTCTAAATTTGAAAAGTATGAATTCATATTTGTTTTTGCTCATCAGTCGTAATTAATAGTGAATATTACCATCGTATTTGATTATAATGATTATTAGTTTATGTGCTATATATATACGTACATGAATCTTAAAAAATTACACATCCAACGTCTCAATTAATTACTTTAGTTTTCAAACTATTATGATATACCAGATCTTGGTCCATGAAATCCACCAAGATAAGAACTTCCCAACTTGTCGATGCTTGGCCAAATACAACATACAAGCGTGGGACCTGCATTATGAGAAAAAGGAGAAACATATTTCAAAATATCAAAAATCAAATACATAAAATACATTGGAAATACCAAAGCCAATTGACGGGCATATATATATATAGGTGTGTGTGTGTGTGTCAATATGAAGTTCAAGTAATTGGGTATATATATATATATATATATATATATGTACATGTTGAACTTGTTATTCTTTGCTAGCTAGCTAGTTAGTAGATACTTGGAGTTGGAAAGAGAAGCCAAGTTAACGTACATTTCAAAATTTTAAGAGGCTTGCAAGGATTTGTTGAATGCCTTTGACCTATCAAAGAAACTTTAAAAAGAATTGAAGGGCCACCCACCCTTGATCCCTTCCCTTCTATGCTCCGCCCACATGTGTGGTATTTTTTTGTTTAGATAGGGTTAAATTTCCGGTAAAGTTTTAATGAAAATTATTCTTTTTTACTTGCTTATAATTTTTTTTTAATGAAAATTGCGCTTTGGGTATATAATATGAGTGAAGCTAGCTAGCTGCCGCGCGCAGAGAGAAGGAGCTTGATTACTACTCGATCAGATCACAAGATATTTTTGTAGGGATATATATTCTGGGATATATATAGTACAGTTAATTAAATAGTGATCGATCAATTATTTTCAAGTAGCTATAGAAAATTATATACATGTCCATAATATATATATATATATATATATATATATATATTCCAAAAACTTGATCTATCTATATCTATCTGGTGATTTATAACCGAGTCATAAAAGCAAACTAGATTCTGCAGGTTTTGCAGAACAATTTAGAAGAACTATATATATATATATATATATTATATATTGACTTACGTCAGATTTTTGGCACAGTTTTTTAAAAATGGAAATACGATAATCTAATAAATATAAAATCATACAAATTAGGTAACGCACATAAAGTTGTGGCCTCATTAAAATTTTGTCGGAATTTACAACTTTGTCTAATAAAAAAGACTACGACACCCCCATCATTAGAGACCATTTGAATCCTCCGAAAAAACATCCAAAATTATATCATGTGATTTTTCAAACTATAAAACTTCTGTGTCTGTGGAGATGTGAGGAAAATGTCCTACATCGGAAAAGTACAACTACAATTTATGTTTTATATGATCTTGGGCTACTTGTTCCATTACCAATTGGTTTTATGGCCGAAATCTTGAGTCTATTGTGGGCGAAACCTCAACTTCTTACTTAGTATTAGGGTTATCTCACATGAAAACTTAACCGCCACACGTGTCACACGTACCCATTCAAATCGTCACGTGATAGGTTGAAAAATCCCCACACGTGAGGGGGCGTGCTGATATGTGAGAAAAATATCCAATATCGGAAAAAGTACAACTACAATTTGTGCCTTATATGATCATGGTCTACTCCTCCCATTGCCAATTGGTCAAAACGTCACGTGATAGGCTACTCCCCACATTGCCAATTGGTCAAATCATCACGTGATAAGCTGAAAAATCCGTCACACGTGAAGCACGTGTTGAGATGTGAGGAAAATGTCCCACATCGGAAAATCACAACTATAATTTGTGCCTTATTGCCAGTTGGTCAAATCGTTACTTGATAAGGTGGAAAATCCGCCACACATGAGGGGGCGTGTTGAGATTTGAGGAAATATCCCGCATTGGAAAAGTACAACTACAATTTGTGTCTTATATGATCTTGGGCTACTGCTCCCATTACCAATTGGTTTTAAGGCCAAATCCTGAGTCTATTGTGGGCGGAACCTCAAGTTCTTATATGGTATCAGAGCGACCTTATCTCATGTGATGGTTCTATCGCCACATGTGTCACACACACCCATTCAAATCGTCACGTGATAGGTTGGAAAATCAGCCACAAGTAAATGGGCATGTTGAGATGTGAGAAAATTATCCAACATCGAAAAAACACAACTAGAATTTGTGTCTTATATGACCTTGGACTCCTCCTCCCATTGTCAATTAGTCAAATCATCAAGTGATAGGCTAGAAAATCCCCCACACGTGAGGGGTGTTGTGAGATGTGAGGAAAATGTCTCACATCGGAAAAGCACAACTATAATTTGTGCCTTATTGTCAATTGGTCAAATCGTCATGTGATATGCTAGAAAATTCGCCATACGTTAGAGGGCGTGTTGAGATGTGAGGAAAATGTCTCACATCGGAAAATTACAACTATAATTTGTGCCTTATATGATCTTGGGCTACTGCTCCCATTACCAATTAGTTTTAGGGCCGAAATCCTAAGTCTATTGTGGGCTGAACCTCAACTTTTTACATGGTATCAGAGCGGCATTATCTTACGTGAAGGCTTAACTGTCACACGTGTCATACATGCACATTCAAATCGTCACGTGATAGGCTAGCAAATTCGTCACACATGAGGGGGCGTGTTGAGATGTGAGGAAAATGTCTCACATCGATATGATCTTGGGCTACTTCTCCTATTGCCAATTAATTTTGAGTTGGAACCTCAATTTCTTACACGAGTTGAAACCTCAACTTTTTACACACCTAACTAGAGTTTGCCTCACTGTGACTGAATCTGAGTTGGACCTTGGCATGGTTAATTAATCTACAAAATTAACAAATCACTTGGCGGCCGGCTTTCACCTTAATTATCTATGTGAAAATGATGGGATTAATTGCATTAACAAAATTATCGAAAGATATACCACAATCAATTATTTTAATATCACAGTTAATATATAAATATATTTACAATACGTCAAAAGTTAAATTTCATCCATGCATCCTAATAAAATTATTAATTATTTTACGATCGCCGTTAATTTATATAAATGTATTTACAATACATCAAAAGTTAAATTTCATCCACGCATCCTAATAAAATTATTAATACCACAATGAATCTACATACAAAATGAACGGCAGATTAATAGACACAAAATAAGAAATGATAGCCAGCATACATTTAATTGGTAGCCAGGTTGGTTACTATTTTTATTTAATGTGATATTGTTCTAATTAAATCCGAATCTTAATTGATTATATATATATATATATACACCGTTAGAAATATATACCGATAACACACCCACAATACAATTGACGGTCAATTCATTTCTTTAAGGTAGGTTACTTTTTCTTAATGCCCAGATTAGGTTGCCGATCTCAGATCTCCTTCGTCTTCTTTTTTCTTTTTTCTTTTTCTTTTTAAAAAAAAAAATCTTTTTCGAGTACTATTTACTTGAATTGAGCTGCGGTTCAAGGTTCAAGGTTCAAAGTTCAAACCCTCCAAATAATCAAATATGAAGCTTTCATTTCCTTAGGCGGAACGTTAATCTGAGAGTTGAGGAGCAGCTGATCGAGAGCAGATCGACAGAGTCCTTGGGTCGTGGAATTGTTACCACTTTCTTACCTGATATAAATTAAGAATTGGATATTTCTTAAATCACTAATTAAAAATAGAGATCTGTGATTATTCTATATATATGCATGCTGACAAGGAAACTTGGAGAGGGCCCGATCTCTTGTCACCCTTCAGATCGAGTTACAGTTTCTCAAGAGACATGTCGACGTTTACCCACCGACTTAACACAGATCACGATGGTAAAGTCTAGTAGTCTACAGTGCACCCATGAGCCATGCCGTATATTATATATATATATATATATATATACATGGTTCTGTAATTAACTAGATGTATTTTGTTCGGTGAAATATCATTAAATTATAGTATTATTAATAATCAATGTAGTGGGCATATTGTAAATTTTATATATGTATTTAATGTAGGTAAGATTTGTGATCAATGTAATTTAATATATGGCAGGTTTAATAATAAATATTATATAATTTTTCTAATAATTTTTCCATTCTTATTAACCGTGAACGAAGATGAGTTAGGGATGGAGTTTCCGATCACCTACGTACGATTATTTTTAGCCGGCTACTTACATAGTTTATGGCTTAATTTGACGCAAGAAAGAAGGTATAATTAGGTGATGTTAGCTGGAAATATATTATATAATTTCATCATGATCACCGGCCGGTCTATATACTATATTGGTTTAAAATCATCTTCAGCGCGCCATGATGGAAATGATGGTTTGTTCTTTCTTGTATATTTAAGAATTTAATTTTTAAGTAAAAGTAAAAGTAGATTTCGTTATCTCTATAAAAATAAATAAATAAATTTCAAGCGGACGAATTAGAAGTAAATTTAAAGTTATCTTTGTTATATTGATTAAATATTAATGGTGAAATGTCTTGGATTTCTATGGAGAATGAAGAAATGAGGGAGTGAAGGGAAGAAGAAGAACTGAGGGAGAATGAACGTGAGAGAATTCAAGAAGAAGAGTTTTTCAGAATAGATTTTCCTTAACTTACAATTGTGACCTTGCACAATATATACATGTTCTGTATGGATTCTTGACAGCTAGGATATTCTAACTAACAACTAACTACTAGCTTAGCTGTATAACTAATCCTACTAACCGTCTAACTTGCTGAGCACTTAACACGATGGAGTTAGGGTTTGTTAGGATTTAACACGTGTTTACAGCCTCTCTCAATCTGATGCTAGAGGCACGGTGCAACAGATTGGCGCGATAGAACTCAAACTTGGGTAAGTGTAAGCTGTGAGTCATGACATCAGCCAATTGGTTACGGGAGCAAAAATGAGCTAAGCGAAAGAACTTGTGTTTGCACTCGCTTGCGGATGAAGTGGACGTCGAGTTCAACATGCTTTGTACGACCATGAAATACTGGGTTGTGAGCGATTTGAATGGCAGACATGTGTAAAGGTGTTTGTGGAAGAGTTAGACGAAGATCCTGTAGGATGTAGGTGATCCAATGTATCTCACATGCTGTGTTTGCTAAGGCCCGATACTCCGCCTCAACAGATGATCGAGAAACAGTGTGCTGTTTCTTAACACCCCATGAGATAAGGTTTCGACATAAGAAAATGATATGACCTGAAGTAGATCGTCTAGTGTTTGGATCCCCTCCCCAGTCTGCATCCGAGAAAGCTTGAAGGTGTAGAGGTCTTGAGACATTGCTGAGCTCGTAGTCTATAGTCCCTTTGACATAACGTAGGATACGTTTAACTGCCACCATGTGTGTATCTGTGGGAGCATGCATAAATTGACACACCGTGTTAACGAAAAACACGATATCAGGGCGGCTATACGTCAAATATTGAAGAGCTCCCACCATATTACGGTAAAGAGTGGGATCAGAGAGAGGGATGCCATCACATATGAGAAGTTTGGAGTTTGGGACGATTAGTGTGGTGACTGGACTACACCCAGACATGCCTACCTTAGTCAAGAGTTCACGAGTATACTTGCTTTGGTTGATGAAGAGCCTGTTTTCATGATGACAGACTTGGAGACCAAGGAAATATGACAAGGTACCGAGATCGTTCATGTCGAACTTAGTATGGAGAGCTTGAATTAATCGGGACATGGCCTGAGAGTTGTTGCTAGTAACTATAATATCGTCAACATACAGCAAAACAATGAGAAGAGTGGAACCAGTGTGCAACACAAAGAGGGCTGTGTCAGACAGAGATTGAATGAAACCAAGCTTAAGCATGTGATTGGTGAATCGAGCATTCCAAGCCCGAGCTTCTTGTTTCAGTCCATAGAGCGATTTATGTAATTTGCATACGTAGGAAGGAGTATGTGTATCTTCAAACCCTGGTGGTTGTGCCATATAGACCTCCTCATCAAGATCGCCATGAAGAAAGGCATTCTTGACATCCAATTGCTTAAGAGTCCAGTGATAGTGTTCTACTAAGGCAAGAACCAATCGGACTGTGGTGTGTTTAACTACAGGGCTGAATGTCTCACCATAGTTGACCCCAGCCTCTTGAAGATATCCCTTAGCAACCAAACGGGCTTTATGCCGTGCAATTGATCCATCAACATTCCTTTTGAGTTTGAATACCCATTTTCAGCCAATGACACTACGATGAGGTGGTAAAGGGACCAAAGACCAAGTATGTTGGTGCTTGAGGGCAACTAATTCTTCAATCATAGCCTGATGCCACTCAGGAACCTATGAGGCTTGCCGATAGGTGACTGGTTCAATGAGCAGAGTGATTGTGTTCAAAGTAGTGTGAAGGGCAAGGTATCCATGGCGTTTGGTTTTGATGATACCTCTCTTGGATCGAGTCACCATGGGGTGTTGAGAAGTAGTGGTAAGAAAAGTTGTAGCCTGTGTGCTATCTACAATCAAGTCAATGGAAAGCTCTGGGGTGCCTGAGGTGGAAAGAGTGGGTGAAGACACTGGGGACTCTCTTACACGCCCATGTGTATTTGTGTTTGTCTCTGATGGAACATTAACAGGTGGTGTATGGACATTAGAAGGACCACCAGCTTGTTGCATACTTACTAAGTGATCTAGACTATGCTCAGATGGTAACTGGCCTTCAGAGGCTTCACAAAACTGTTGAACACTCTTTGTACAAGCAGGATCACATGAAGATGGTGAAACTAGACACACTTATGGAACTCGAGGCTCTTGAGAATCTGGTGCAGTTAGTGGATCCACACTAACGATGGTGTTCCTGTTCGAGGAAGTGGGAATATAGTACAACGGAGTACATCCAGGGTGGTTCTTAGTACCATGATTAGGTGTGAGATGTGTTTCCAGACAGTGAGGTGAAGATGCAAAAGGAAAGGTGTGCTCATCAAAGATAACATGTCGAGAGACAAAGGTTTTCTTAGTAGGGATATGATAACACATGTAGCATTTGTAATCATGAGGGTAACCAACAAAGACGCACTGCTTGGTCCTTGGTTCGAGCTTATGACTATTATAGGGACGTAGGAAATGATAACAAGCACAATCAAATACCTTTAAAGACAGAAGAGAGGGATGATGGCTAAACAGCAGGAAGTAGGGTGACTTCATATGCAGGGTTGCAGTTCGCATTCGATTGATGAGGAAATTAGAGGTAGAACATGCATGGAACCAGAAGTCCAAGGGCATAGAGGCAATTTGAAACAGGGTGATGGTAGTCTCTATGAGATGACGATGTTTCCTCTCAGCTACTCCATTCTGCTGAGGTGTATAAGGACACGACTTATAGGTATAATGCCTTTAGAAGACAAGAACTCAATCATTGCTTTGTTCACAAACTTACCCCCTCCATCTGTCAGGACCCGACTCTCCTCGGTCAGGACCCGATTCATCTAGCACCATATTGTCCGCTTTGGGCCTCGCCCTCATGGTTTTGTTTTCGGGAGCTCATGGTTCAACTTCCCAGGGGGTCACCCATCATGAAATTGCACCAGCCTCAACTCGCTTAACTTTGGGGTTCCAATCCCCCCCAAAGCCACTTGAGCTCCCAAAAGGCCTAGTGTAGATCAGAGATTGCGCAACGGCCAACCCTATCTAGCACTATATTGTCCCCTCTGGGCCGCACTGGGATAACACCTCAGTATACGCCCGCAGGGTTTTGTTCCCAAGATCTCACGTGACAGGACCCGCCCCGATCCCACGGGGACCACAAGGGGACGTGCCCTGCTCCCGTCTGACACCCAAAATAACATACCAATTTTAACCTCAAATGTTCAAATTAATAAATAACCAAATAAAGTTATACATCAAATCCAAGTTTAACAGATGTCAGACAAGGGATGGAAACCAAATTACAAATTGCGAGCACGACTCTAAAATAATCCTGCGGGTCAAACCACCCGACAGGGGTTCAGATACGCAGAAGTAGATCTATGCCTCCGCCTCAGGATCCTCCTCTACCTCAGTAGTACAGCCTGAAGGGGTTACCAAAACATTAAGGGTGAGTGGGCCGAACTCAAGTTTATAAAAACAGTTTAATAAGTAAAACATATAATTTACCCCTCCATTTTCCAAACATGCATGCATCAGAATTTAAAACCATAAATCATATAATATGAATCATAAGGCATGTAATAAAACCATAAACATAATGAAAGCCACTGCACTATACACTCCAATCCTGACATCCCCGATGTTTGACGTCCCTGACGTCCAATATGGTCACAGTCTCAAGGCTACGCGTGCCACTCGGGGTCTCAATCCCGAATCCAATCCTTGAACCCTGTTCGGGTACGGCATCTCAAATGCCTAGCGTCCTAGACGCTCAGCGTCCCTGACGTCAAATAATCAATCCTGCTCCTGAGTCATTTTATGGTCCGGTTCCTCCGTAGAATGACCCCTCGCAAGCAATGCGCCGTGACCACTCCGGGGTACCACATCCGGAGGAGACAGTATCACAAGAATGGATCTATACATTGCAGTACCAAATACATTTTATTGATATCCACATGCAAAACATATATACATAGATAAAATCCAAACCAATCTTTAAGTTTCACCAAAACGGGTCTTAAACCCAAATACCGTGAAACGTGCCATAATCATAATTTCAATATCATCAAAACCATTTCTTGATTCCAGCATGTGAATATAAGTAAATCAGAAAACATTTAAGCATGCAAGAGTTTAATGAAATCGGGCCCACTCACAGTACGATCCCGCTGCGAATTTGCGCGTACAGACCTGTACCGGGATTATCGTACAATTCCTGTCAGTCCAAATCACACGTAAGGGTCACTACAAGTCTTAAACATTTATCCAAAAAGTCCGGAACAGAAACCGGCTCGGGGAAACCGTCCAACAATTTCCCGAGACAACCGGCCCTAAACTGACCCATCAAACTATCTCAGATCAACATGGTTAATTCACCAAAAATGTTCAGAATGATGAGAGGAATAAAAGTCATGTTCATCGTGATCAGAGATGAGGCTTAACGCGCCCTCACGCGCCACCCAAAGTGGCTGCGCGTGAAAGTCACGCGCCTGACACTGTAGCTACAGTGTCACCACTTTCACCCGAATGTCTGTAATACGGGCCTGCCACCCGTGGCTTGACCCGGTTGATTACCCATCAATTCCTACTCGATTTCAATCCAATTTGATCCTAACATGATATTAATCATCTAATTTAAGTTCCGAGTCAATAATTAGCCAAATCAAATCCTTAAATGGCCCTTCGACCCGTGATCATCCAAACGGGTTGATCACCCCAACTCACTGGTTTTGAAACCATAATCAAATTAACCTTACAGGAAGCATCATAGGATCAAAACGAACTAAAACACACAATCAAAACCAACACTCACCTGGAAGTAGTCGTCCAAATCTCTGAAATTTCTCTGAACATAGCAGTCACTGTCCCAACTCACCCATGGCTGGTTCCCTTCGATTTTGATATGGATGTGTTCTAAACACTCTCAAAAAGCTCACTCAGTGCTTAGATTGGTCCAACAAACCGTATAAATTGAAATCCGAAATTCCCTCCAATTTTCCCTGAAATGGTTTCTCTCTGGTTCCTCACCAATTCTCATTTCTTTCAACGGTAGAGTGAAGCTCACACAATTCCTATTCTGTTTAAAGCAAATGAGCCGTCTCAGAAGCTCGTGGAAGCCTCACTGTCCACTGAGATTTTTTCCCCGAAAAGCTTCGATCGAAAATAAACAATGTGGCCGTGCTGGGTGGATGAATCAGACCACGTTCTAAAGCTTTAAACATTCCTTTCTTTCCAGCACACACTTGCATAAACAATTCGCACTCAGAACCACCGCACATGGTGGTTCCGCCCATGTTCCCCCGCGGTTGCTACAGTAACCAGGGGTAAAATGACCAAAATGCCCCTAGTTCAAAAATTACCAAAATGCCCTTCACTTTCCAAGCCCGTAACTCAGCCATCCGAAGTCCGATTTCAACGTGCCGCCTGTCAACGGACTCAGGGCTTCGAGACCTACCTAACGGTCCTCAAGTCGTGTGAAAATTAGTTGCCAAACGAAAAGTCAACATTTTCGACCCCATCGTCCAAATTACGGTAATGCCCCTGAACTTCCAATAGTCATAACTTTTTCCCTGATCGTCCGAATTGGACGTGCCACCTGTCTATGGACTCGTGACATCCCGAACTACGTCACGGTCATTGGTCAAAGTCCATTTGACCCTCCAATAAAAAAGTCAACAATTTGGCAATACCATTCATAGGGGTAAAAATGTCAATTCATACATTAAATTACAATATTAAAATCCTCGAATTTCCGGGGTGTTACATCACGCCTGGGATAACACCTCAACCAGTGCGGCCAAGGGAGGCCTAGTCCTAGATAGGTGTGTGCCTACACCTTTAAGGCACACCGCCAACCTCTCCCAGACTATTCCCCCTCGCAAGAATGTGGGATCGTTCACCGTTCCCTCCAAGACACGGGTCTTACAATCCACCCCCCTTAGGGCCCAGCGTTCTCGCTGGCATACTTCCTGGTCGGGGTCTGGCTCTGATACCAAATTGTCAGGACCCGACCCTCCTCGGTCAGGACGCAACTCATCTAGCACCATATTGTCCGCTTTGGACCTCGCCCTCACGGTTTTGTTTTCGGAAGCTCATGGTGCAACTTCCCAAGGGATCACCCATCATGAAATTGCACCAGCCTTAACTCGCTTAACTTTGGGGTTCCAATCTCGCCCCAAAACCACTTGAGCTCCCAAAGGCCTAGTGTAGATCAGAGATTGCGCAGCGGCCAACTCTATCTAGCACTATATTTTCCACTCTAGGCCGCATTGGGATAACACCTCAACATGCGCCCACAGGGTTTTGTTCCCAAGACCTCACGCTTGGGATAACACCTCAACCAACGCGGCCAAGGGAGTCCTAGTGCTAGATAGGTGTGTGCCTACACCTTTAAGGCACACCACCAACCTCTCCCAGATCATCCCCCCTCGCAGGAATGTGGGATCGTTCACTGTTCCCTCCAGGACACGGGTCTTACAATCCACCCCCCTTAGGGCCCATCGTCCTCGCTGGCATACTTCCTGGTCGGGGTCTGGGTCTGATACCAAATTGTTAGGACCCGACCCTCCTCGGTCAGGACCCGACTCATCTAGCACCATATTGTCCGTTTTGGACCTCACCCTCACGGTTTTGTTTTCGGGAGCTCATGGTGCAACTTCTCAGGGGGTCACCCATCATGAAATTGCATCAGCCTCAACTCGCTTAACTTTGGGGTTCCAATCCCCCCCAAAGCCACTTGAGCTCCCAAAAGGCCTAGTGTAGATCAGAGATTGCGCAGCGGCCAACTCTATCTAGCACTATATTTTCCCCTCTGGGCCGCACTGGGATAACGCCTCAACATGCTCCCGCAGGGTTTTGTTCCCAAGACCTCACGCCTGGGATAACACCTCAACCAGCGCGGCCAAGGGAGGCCTAGTGCTAGATAGGTGTGTGCCTACACCTTTAAGGCACACCACCAACCTCTTCCAGATCATTCCTCCCTCGCAGGAATGTGGGATCGTTCACCGTTCCCTCCAGGACACGGGTCTTACACCATCACTTTAGAAAATTTTGATTGATTTATCAAAGAGGTTAAGTACATAGGCTTGAAACTTCATGAAGGTAGGATAGACATCAGATTTATTGACTAGGGGATACAACCATGTGTACCTAGTATAGTCATCAACAAAGAGTACATAGTACTTGAAACCAAAATTAGGGGAACACGGGCTAGTCCCCATACATCAGAGTGAACTTTAGCAAAAGGTTCAGTTGATCGATGATCTGAAGATGTGAAAGGTAACCTAGATACCTTCCCTTGAAGACATGGTTGACACACCTGAGTAGAAGTGACTGAGAAGCAAGGAATATGAGCCTGAGTGATCATTGAGTGAAGGACTACATTGGCAGGATGTCCAAGACGCTGGTGCCAAAGAAAAGAGGGGATATTCTGACCCAAGCAAGCAGCATAGTGAGGAACAAATGCAACAGGTGTAGAAGAAATGGTTTGAGGCAGTGGATACATGCCATCAATGCTGGGAAGTTTGTGCAGTGTTCTCCCTAAGTGATCCTGAATTCGAAGGCACTTAGCATCAAACAGTATTTGGCAGTTGTTGTTCAAGAAAAACTTATGCACAGAAAGAAGATTATGCACAAGCCTAGGAATGTGATACACCTCTTTCAACTCAAATACACGATCCTGCAGTGGCAGTGTCAGTGATCCAACACTAGAAACAGATAGGACAGACCCATTTCCTACTGCTATACCTGGTTTTGAAGCATATGCTTGAGATTTTTGAAGTGAAGAAGCATCTAAAACCATGTGATTTGTAGCTCCTGAATCTGCAAGCCAGAAATTTGGGTCACTAAACTCATAGGCAGTGTTGGCTGATAAGGGTTGTGGCAGTGCTGAAGTAGTGTAGACTTGAGGGTGAGAGTTGACAGCAAGTGCAAAACTTCTCTGTGAGCAATCAGGTGCCTTATGACCGGCAGTCTTGCACAATTGACAAATAGGAGGTGTTTGAGCTTGCATATAGTGTGGTGGAGGACCTAGGACTCCGCTGCCACTGCTTGAGTATCCCAAGTTATGATTGGTGTTATAGCCAAAAGGCTGCTGATAGCCATGATTACCCTGCTGATAGCCCTAACTGTAGGTGTTATTATTGTATCCTCCACGACTATTTCGACCAGTGTTCCACTCATTGTTGTAACCTCCGCGGTTTCGTCTTCCATTGTGCCAACCTGCATTCCTATAGTTACTCCCATTGTTACTCCAGTTCCATTGACCTCTTCCATTGTTCCTACCTCGGCCACGGTTGTTGTGCCAGTAAGTGTTGGTCCAATTGTTGTTCCCTCGATCATTATTCCAATTCAAAAATGACTGAGAGGGGTGAACAGCATCTGATGCATGATCCGAAGGTGCTTCCTTGGTTGCTGACATAGCAGTAAGTAGTGAGGTCTGCGAGGCCGTCTGTGCTGCAAGCTTGGATAGATCAGTCTCTTCGGCTAGCAACAAGGTTCTTAGTTTTGGAAGAGTGACAGGAACAGGTCTTGCACGAATTTGTGACTTGAACTGGTGATAATCACAAGAGAGACCATTAAGAGTGATGAGAATGACATCTTTATCCGATACAGGTACACCAGCACTGGCTAGTTTTGTCTTGTGGATCGGATCTTACTTAGAAAAACCTCAATCGAATCTGAGCCCTTCTTAATTGTTTGGAGATTAGTCTTCAACTGCATAAGATTGGCTTCTGATAAAGATGAAAACTTCTCTTGCAGTGTTAGCCATGCACCTCGTGCAGTGTCACAATGCATGATTTCAATGAATGCTTACTCAGATATGGTAGCAATGATCACATTCAGTAGTGCAACATCGACATCCAGCTAGTGTTTAGAAGACAGATCAGTAAACAGTGGACAGGTATTGGTGCCATCAAGATGATCAAACAGATGATAGCCTTTCAATAAACGTTGAATTTTTGCACTCCATGATACATAGTTAGTGTCATCGAGTTTCATGGACATGAAATCAGTAATGTTCTTGAGAATATCCATAACAGCAGGCATGATCAATCAGATGACGAAAAGTTCAGAGACCAAGACCGAGAAGAAGAGAAGGTTACTTATCTCGAAAAAGACTGCGAAGAGATTAAATGAAACAGGAGCAAGATCGTAGTTGCAGGCAAAAACAGATAAGCAGAAACGAGATCAGCAGGAGCAAGATCGAGGTTGCAGAAATGAGTAGGATCGAACAAGGAGCAGGAACAAGAACGAGATGAACTTCGTACAGAATCACGATCACCAAGAGGAACACGAACAAGGAGCGCTAGTGAAATTGCGTCCAGGATCTATGAGCAGTGAGCATCTTGCTCTGATACCATCTTGGATTTCTATGGAGAATGAGGAAATGAGGGAGTGAAGGGAAGAAGAAGAACTGAGGGAGAATGAACGTGAGAGAATTCAAGAAGAAAAGTTTTTCAGAATAGATTTTCCTTAACTTACAATTGTGACCTTGCACAATATATACATGTTCTGTACGGATTCTTGATAGCTAGGATATTCTAACTAACAACTAACTACTAGCTTAGCTGTATAACTAATCCTACTAACCGTCTAACTTGCTGAGCACTTAACACGGTGGAGTTAGGGTTTGTTAGGATTTAACACGTGTTTACAAAATGCTCACACTAGAGTAAAATATGAGAATTCCGGCCGTGTCTAACTTTTGAATAAAGGACCTATCGGTATATAAATTGGTTTAAAGTGAATAAATTAAATATGTATTATTAATTTTTAAATTTTAGAAAATGAAACCTTAAACTAAATTGCCTACCCTTACTGATTGCCAGTTAATAAATACCCAATCCCGAGGGAACATGTATATAGTAGTTTTGACCCCAAAAGGAATTATATATATATATAGACGTTCTTCAAAAACCCACAAAATTACGACACCAATTACTGAGCTTAATAATGTACGACACGTTTGGTTTTTAATTAATTATATGCGATGCATATAACGACGTGAGTTGTATAAATCAGCGAAAACCTCCATCATATATATAATGAAGGTGATTAGTATAAACCATATTTAGATACAAATAATCAGATTCATTAACCCAACAAATTAAAAAATAGGGTTGGAAATTAAATTACCATTCATACAAAACCAACACAGAATCCGATTCGAAAGCCCATCATTTGCACGTACGCTACAATTATTATTATTATTATTTCGTAGGAGCACGCTACAAATTAATATGGAAATGCATGGCATGCAAATGTACGTGCAATAGCGAACTTTTCTTCCTGCATGCATATATTATATTTATCAACCTATAATTTTCTTCCTTCTAATTTTTGTATTGAGTGAAAACGAGTTTATTGATAATCAAGAAGGATATTAAAAAAACGTATCTATATATATATATATATATAGATGTTGAAACAATATTAATATTTTTCGTGTTTTATTTCTTTCTTTTTTATTAATTTCTGTTTATTTCTCCTCTTCATACATAATCATTTTTTCATTAGCCCTCGTTTATAGAATTATACATAGTACTATTCCCAATATGTATGTCGAACTACAAAATAACACAAATTATTAATAGAAATGATCGATCATCGATGGATTAGCATGAATGCACCAATGAATCAATATATATACGATGGAGTGAAAAGATGGATAGATCGAGTGAAGTGATAAGTAATCGTGCTAATTAATAACGCATGCATTAAATTGAGATCGACAATATATAAATTAACGTTGAAGCTCAATATTAATTAATTAAGACGTAATTAGTAAGAAAGTGGGCTAATTCCTCAACCTCATGGGATATCTTGGGCAGCTAGGTACGTACGTAGGTAGCACGTTGGCAACTGGCAAGCACATACATTTCTTTTGTTAGGTTCGTTTCAACGTACAGGATCGATACTAATAATAAGTAAGCAATGCATTCAATTTTTTGTTAGGTAATTCCCATTTCTAGCAATCATCATGGTTCTTAGAGAATTAATCATCGATCACTTCAATTTCTGCATGACGGACTAACCGGCGGTCCCAGTAGGGGGCTATCTCGCCCATTCCTTCAGTTTCTTAATTATACCTTTTCAATATATATATACACACAAATAATCTGGTATATCCTTGCATATATTTAAAAAAAAATATTGCGCGCACCATCCAAAGATTGAACCACTTAATATATTATTACTACTACGTACATGGACAATAAAAAAGTTGTTTCTTCCTTTTAATATAGTCTCTCTAGTTAATTAATATTTTACAATTTCCTATTCATATAAATATCCTTTACATTTCTTCTCTCATAGTCTAAGAAGCAAAATTAGTACATATGCCATACGTTGTACATGGTATCTCTTTTTTCTTTTTCTTTTTCTTTTTTGGGATTTATTTAATTTGTTAATTAGGATCATCGATCTTAGATTTCGTCCATAAAAGTAAAATCTATGATATATCCAGTCAACCTATTGTATAAGTAAAATTTAAATCTGGCTATATGTTTGTAACACTTATTGTGTACGTACAATTTGCATCCATAGGTTGTGTGAAACATGTTTACCATACACACACCTATAGAGTGCAGTTACAAAGTGAGCGTAATTAACAAAAAGTCTACGAAACAAATATAATATGTTGTCATCGAAATGCTTGTTATTTGATAGTCAAAATATTCATTAAATAAAATTTAAAACATAATTAAATCAACATAATTTCGAATATTACCGTAAAATATAGCAAATATATATAATGTCTCATTTAATTATTTCACGTTATCAAAAAAGGTTTCAACCAGCACGTACCATCCCCCCGTTTGCCAATTTTTGTTTCCCTCCCTTTTGAATTTGTGGGGTAAACTCTCCCTCCCTCATTTTTCTTTGAAATGAGAATGTCCTAGCTAGGGTTAGATACCTTCATTACCCACAAGAAAAACCTAGGGCTTCATACTCTACCCCACTCACACTCTCCATTCTAGCGGTTGAAAGCCACGCACCAATGTCAGCCCACTAATGTGCAAATGCATCTTTAGCCCTCCTTGACACGACAGGTACAAATAAACTATGCGCTCTCCTAAACATCGCGTGCAAGGCACGCGCAATGAACAGTAGCATTGTTTTTACCTTCACTAGGGTTCCTTTTGATTCGTCCGAAACCGATAAAAAAAATAATGGACTGTGATAAGAGCCGCACATCTGTGCCACGTGTCGGAAGTCCATTGCGCCAACGCCATTTCCTGCAATAAATTTTTATTTATATGTATGTTTTTGGACATGGCATGTCATATGTATGGTGATGTCTTTTTAATACATCAAAAACCTCTTCCCTACATTCGACGACAAAAGAAAAATTAGAACTCTCTCTTCATTTGCTCACACCCCTCTCTCTCTTCTCAAAATTCGAAACCTTCTTTCTCTATCTAGGGTTTTGCGATTTTTCGCACTCTAATTCTACTCATTCAGCTCCGAATCTCGGCTCCGACCTCGGCCTCCGATCTTCGCGGTGCGGCGGTGTATCTCCCAGTGCCCTTTTCCGGACCAGCCGAGAAGAATCGGAGCTCACTAGAGCCGAGGACGTCGTACGACACCGTTTTCAGGTATTTTCCGTGGGTTTGAGGTTCTACGTTATTTTCATTTTAATTTAATTGGCTTGTTGATGAGGAATACTGGGTTGGTGTTAATTTGGATAAAGTTTGAGTCTTTGAGCTGGGTATGGAGCTGCTTATTTATTTATTTTAAAAAGTTTGAGCTCAGTTTACTGTATATGGAACGTCAAGAATGGGGCTTTACTTAGCGTTTCTTTATCTGGGTTTTGTTCTAATCATTTTCGTTCCGTTTTGAGTCATTTTTATGTCATTTTACTCTACTGACTACTCACTTGATTGTTTAGTGACTGAATTTATGACTTGTAAATGTATGAACCCTAATTTTCTTTTTTCCTTTTCTGGGTTAGTGTGCATGCTTTTATTTTCGTTTCGGTTCGGAGTCTCTGAGACGGGTTTCAAATGGGTTTGCGGGTTTTTGCACATCTTGGAATATGATCAACGCTTTTCTTCCTATGTGTGGGAACAAAACCCTAACATGTGCTTTTGTCTTATTGATCATATTTTGTGATTTCGTTTGCACCTTTAATGGCTGAGCTGCGTGAATAATACTGAATTGTCCATTACAGACTTGTTAATTAATTTGTGTTGCTTTTTATGGGAAGCTAGGGTTTTTAATTTAGTGATCATCCTAAGGTTGTTATATATATATATATATGTATATAAACTTGTACATTAAGTGGGGGTTGTTATTTTATGTGCAATGATATTGTAAATGAGGAGGTGTTATAGCTTCTCGATTATTTCTCTGATACGTGTGGCGATGGCTTATTTGTTGCGCATGAGATATCTAGGTTGTTTAGAATAAACCCTAATTAATAACACTATTATTAATGATTTGGACCAAGGTTAATTTCCTCAGTCGCATGGTTTAGAATGTTTAGGCTCTTTGTTTGCATTCTTCTCGGGTTTTCATCCTCGCATGGTGCTTGTTTGGAATTATTCTTTAGCATATGATAATGACTTACATAACTGAAATAATTGTTGATTTGCGTGAACATAGGAATTACTATATTGTGCTTGGTTAGATGCTAAGCCATGGAGCGAGGTAGTCTCATGCATGGAAGTCCTATTGCCTCGAAGTCGGTGGGGTCATTTGTTAAGATTGACTCTATATCTATAGATCTTGCTGACGCAATTGACAAGAGTAGTAGTCATGTGGACAAGTGCGAGCATTTTACCATACGGTAAGCTTTAGAGCCTTGCTACCTCCTTTTACCATAGATTATATATATTGTCGTCTACTTTGATCAGTCATGGAAGGAGATTATCTTTGATTGAAACTTCTACTTTGTGTGTTTGAATCCAGTGGTTATGTATCTGAAATTCGCAAAAAGGACTGGAAGCTGTGTTGGCCATTTGATTTTGATGGTGATCATGTGAACAAGAAGTTTGATCAGGATCAGCAAACATCTGTCGTTCCTCCTTTGAAGACACCAAATTTAATCTATTGTTCTAAGAGCATTGCTAATGTTAATGGTACAGGCATTTGTTGCCGCGATATTGAATCTAATTCCAATAATATTCCGACGCTTCTGTCAGATTTTCAGCAAGGCCCAAAGTCAAAACTTGGTGAGGGAAAAATAGGGGAAGCTCATGCTTCTATTATTCGGACCGATGAAGCTGCAACTGCTACTGTTATAGGTATGATTGAAGACAAGCTCGCTTAATTGATTAAACTGAATGCATTGTTGTCTATATTATAGTCTTCTGATTTCTTTTAATTATTTTTTGTGTTTGATCCAGCAAATGAGAAGGCCTTAGAACATCGTGTAAGTCCTGAAATGCCTAAACTCGATTCTGTTGAGACAGAAGTTAACCCAAAAAGGACGGATGGGAGGCACAAAGGTGACACAGGTTTGCTTTCTTTTAATAAAAAAATAAAAAATTTGGTTGAAAATCTACCTTCTAGGATGATTTTTAACAATCCTCATGTCTACAATTTGGAAAACAGAAGCTCGAAAACTGGAGGGCAATGGACCGGTTGAGCATGATATCGCCGAAAAAAATATCTGGAACAAGAATTCCACCCAGAGTAGTGAAGCTGCGTGCCAAGCTTATAGAGAACACAATCACGAGGAGTCCATGAACGGTTCTGGGACATGTAAGATTCCCGGGATGGTTGACAAGGAAGATAATGGTACTAATGTTCAGACCAATAATGTTAAGTATCCTCTAGTATTAGGTGAGTGTGATTATACATCATCTGAAAGTCAAGAGAAGTCATTTAGTGGTTTGAATCGTAAGAAAAGTCGGAAAAAGGTGCGTCTGCTGAGTGAGTTGTGGAATAAGGAAGATGCAAAGACTGATTGCGTCAGGGTAGAAGAATCTCCATCGATGAAAATTGGTAATACATCTGGGGCAGTAACTGTTTCGCAAGGTCAGGTCTCGGTCCAAGAAAAGGCGAGAACTGGTTTAGGTGAGAATTGCAAAAAGAATTGCACCAGAACTGAAGATGTTTCCCAAGGTCTGTTGTGGTCGGTACACGAAAATGGTAGAACGGGTGTCAGTGACCATAAAAGGAAGTTTCCAGAGGAAGCGGAACAGGGGGGATGCCTAGAGATTGGCCCTCCTAAAAGTTTGAATAAAAAAGTGAAGGCCTACCGACGGGATGAGGAAGCCACCAAGATTGTTAGAAATTCTGAATTGGAAGAAGATGCTGTTGCCAGAACATCTCTGCAGACTGATGCGAACAGCAACTGGAATCGATACGAAAGTGAAAGAATCCCTACCACAGGTAAGAAGAAGATTAAGACATCAAATGATTTTGGTGCATGTTCGTCATTCGTAGCCCCTCCCGGAGATAATATGCCAATAGAAGTCCTGGGCGAAGTTGGAAATTCTAGTAATGGCAATGCTACTAAACCTGCTTCTTTTAGTCTCACGTATGTTGCATCGAAAGTTAGCGAGATGGAGCAAATTCCTTTTCCTGCCGCGAAAGCAGAGGGAAAATCTGGTTTTGGTAAGAGGAAAGCAGATGTTGATAATGGACAGGATTCTCTATTTCCTTGGACTGGCATGCTCAGGAAAGGTTCGAAGCCTAGGAAAGATGTAGTATTCACGCAAACTGGACATCCATTTCATATGGCAGAGGACGCATCCTCTAGAAAAGGGCCAGATCTTTCTCTCAACAGCTGTGTGGCTGAACAAAGATGTGAAGGCATATTTCCTCCCTTGTCAAGTTGGAAAGACGGCAGTGGGAAGCTAGATGAGTTCATGAGGAGAAATGTGGAAGCAAACATTGCTGCAAATGTGAGTAAAAATTCTAAATCTTTGTCACATGCATATTCTGAGAATGCAGTCCGTGGTGAACATAGTAGTAAATTTTACACCTGTAGCATGCCTATTATTCTGAATGAGAAGCAAACCTACAACTCCCGGGTTGATCACGAGAGTTATCCTTTGCAGAAAATGGTAAGAGCTTTTTACCTTTTCTTATTACTGTAGGGATGAATCTTCTTATTATGAGAGTTGCGTGATATATGTCCAGAGAAATGTATGACTTTTCTATTTCTATGGTTTACCATATGCAACAATGACATGTGAAATTTGTTGTGATATCAACAATCCCGTATCTTTATTGAAATTGTCAATCACGTATCTTTACTGAATAATCACTGACACAATTGAAGCATGTTTACGATCATATTACATATTTCTGATTTCTGTGGTCAATTATTTTTTTCATCTAGTTTTTTTTTTTTTTTTTGCAATTTGCTTCTGTGATGAAATCTGATTCATTTTCCCCTTCAGGATATGCCTCGTGCAAAAAACAAAGAGAAAGTTGTTGAGGTTCATATTCCTTCAGACCTGCCAGTTAGTAGGAAACGGGGCAACCAAAGAACTGAAAAGATGTCTCAGCAAGGAGTGGCAGATGACATACCGATGGAAATTGTTGAATTCATGGTTAAAAATCAGTACGAGAGATGTCTTCCTGATGCTGAGAAGAATAAGCATGTTTTAGAAACATCCAATCAACCAAGGAATGGTCACGTGATGATGGATCATAGTTATGGCATTGGTGACTTAAGAATTTTAGAGGAAACCAGTCAGAAACGAAAGCCTCAGGCAAGAAAGGGGAAGAATGGCATAGCCACGAGGAAAAATGATGAACCTGCCAAACAGAAGCCCGTTGATTATTCTGCTTACATCAACGGAAAAGATTTCAGTGTGAGCCGTCTTGATGAAATGCATTGCCCTTCAGGCTTCTTCAGTCAGGCTCAGAAGAAGCCAACTCGGGACCAAGTTTCTGCTGCTGGTTATGGCACCTGTAGTTGTGCTCAGAATTGCAAATGGACTGGGGATGTGATGGGCCACGGGTTCTCACACTTGCGGTCCTTAGCTGCCTGTAACTCATGTCAGTCTGTTTCACAATCTAAGGAAGAAGCAGCACTTCTTTGGTCAGCTGGAATGCCAGCTCATATGCCCGTAACGTACAGCAACCCTCAAATGTTTCCAGCTCAGGCTTCCGATGTCAATATGCTTTCACACTCACCTGGATCACGAAATGTAAATGGGGGATATGGCCTGAATTTCTTGAATCTAAATGCTCCCAACCGCGAAAAGCATAGTGAAAAAGCTGGTTCTGGAACTTTCACCAGAACGAATGCAGAGTACTCATTCAGTCGCAAACATCATGGGTCTGAGCCGCATCAAAATTCAATGGGCTCATTTGATCTGTATTCGAATGAAACTATTCCAGCAATGCATTTGCTCAGCCTTATGGATCCAGGTATGCGTTCAGGTGCGTCATTCAACATGGGTGGCAACCCGAAATTTCTCAAGAGACCCTTTTCTAATGATCTTTACTCTAAGGAGTATTCTGCACCAGACATTGGTGTTTACAAGGCTACTGATATTGTGAAGCATCATCCACCATCAAATTGTTTTGGTAAAAAACACAATTCGGAGAAATCCTTGGACCTGTTTCCTATGAGCCCCGGCGGTGCATCTACCTCGTCTTCAGTTCAACTTTCTAAAGGTTCCAAAAGGCCTTCAGATCTTATGAGTCAAGTTTCCTTGAGTTCTCAAAAGAAAGAAAAGGCACATAGCTCCAGAGGCCTCGGGCCCCACAAAGCGGCATTTACAGGTGGTGGTTTTGGAAAAACCCATGGAACTATCCCTGTCATGAAGAAAGGATTTGTTACGCTGTCAGATCCTATGATCTTTCCTCAACAAAGCCAAACCATTGAGCATCCAATGCGTAAAAAATTGGATGCTCATAATGCGTTGGGGAGCATGATGCCTCCTAACAGCAGTTCAGAGTCTTCAATCTGCTTAGTTAACCGCAACCCCGCTGACTTCACCTTCCCTGAACCAGGTAATGCATACATGATCAGTGGCCATGAGCTAAGAGTTGGAAAACAGTTCTCCGCTGAAACGAGGCCCAGATTAATCAAACTGGACCAGAAAAAGCGCCAGAGGAGCCAGAAGCAGCCTACTGGAAAGGAACGTGCTCAAAATTGAGTATATTGAGGTTCGTTATATGTTACACTGGTTAGTAAGTACTTTACGACAAACCTCGAAGCTGTTTCATAAATTTATGAGTCAGAGTTAACTTGTTTAATCTTGACAGGTGAAGATCTCCGCGGCTACTGCTAAATAAGGTTGTTACGAGCTGGTATCAATCGAGGGTTCAAGTAATCAGTCCTGGTGAAGGTGAAGGCGACTGTATATATCTTCGTATATGTCATGGTGACCTTCTCTGCAGCTGTTCTTGTTCGTTGTGTTAATCTGCTGTGTTTTTCTGTGATATATACTGTGGTAAGAAAAGGGTAAGCTACTTATGGTGACTGCTGATGAGTTATTTTCATCGGTTTTTCAGATATGTGTAGATTGAACTTTGAGGAATATCCATAAAGGGTAACCAATGGAGAGTTACTCACTGTTTTCATGGTTGATACTTAAAAGTTAAAACTGTAGTGTTATAGTGAAGAAAACACAGGTGAATTAGAGAATGTATGGGTGTTATGAATGTGAGTGAATTGAAAATAAGATTTCGCCTCATTGTCGAGTTCTATCGAGCAGTACTAGGCATAATTTACTGTAATGGAAATCATTTTATGGAAACTGTAATTTCCCCCAAGCCTATAAGTTTCAAATTGTAGGTTTATTTTTTCCTCCAAATTTTTTTTTTTTTTTTTTTTAAGATCTGCTCACTGAAGAAACAAAATGTATTGCATATTTTGCCAACACAGAAAACAGACGGGTTTTCTTTTACTTTTTTATTATTATTTAATTATGACATTTAAATTCAGAGTTAGATTAAGATTTGAATTCATAATTTCTTCCATTTTTTTTCCTAAAAATGGAGATAAAAAATTTGTGCAGTCAAATCAAAAAGAGAACCACAACAAAATTATGAAAGTCACTATATTCTAAATAATTATTGTTGCCATACAAAAGATTATTCTTTATTTAATTTAAATATACTTTACTTACAAATAATAAGAAATAATCCTAAATTATGGTGGCTATGATTTTAAAATTTTGAATATTTTCAATTTATGAATCTTGTGAATGTTGATATAGAAATTATCCGAATTGAAACTTGACATTCAATTCCTATATATAAAATAAGAATCGGAACAATTGACTCTCTCGCCCTATTTCGAGATTCAACCATAACTTCAAATGTTTATTTTTAATTTTCCTGTCAGAATTAAAAAGTGAATTTCAATCCTAGGATAAGTTCTGCATGAACACTTCGAAAGCGGATCTATAGCTAGCGCCTATATAACTCCAATATAAAGAGAGAGAACCATTCATTTTTCTGACACTTCATTACTTTATTACGTTTTTTGTTTGTAGTTGTAGGTTTGTAGCATATAATATATATATAGTAGTTATGTGTGTGGGCGTTTGTTTTTTTAATTAAAACCTTTAATTAGTGGAGTGATTAAAAAATGTAAGACTGATGATGCATCAAGCATGGGAAAAGTGGTCGAAGAAGAAATGATTATATGAAAGTGGGGGCCTGGCTCCTGCTAAATTATAAGAGAGTTGCTTATTCACCATACGGTAAGTCGGTAATTTTTTTTTTGTTAAATGGTAAGTCGGTAATTAAGTAACGAGCTGTAAAACCCTACATCGCACTACCTACAAATTTGGTCTAAAATTATATCTTCTATTTATCCATTTCTCTTCCTTCTTTCCATCTTCCTTCAATCCTGCCGGAGTTAGCTAGGGCCAGAAAATATGGGATGGTCTTCGATCTAGTACTCTTCTATAATAATGCAAATGCATGCACACCCAGATCAATGCTCTCTGACTCTAGCCGGCCTCCAGGTATGGGCGCGTCTTCTTTTTAATTAACAGTTAAACTAATTAGGTCACTTAAGTCAGCCTACAAAATAATAATGACTATAAGTTTATATAGATAAGGTTTATTTTATATTTTTTTTATGATAGTTTATTTTTATAATGATTAATAACTTTATTATAATTTTTTTTAATTTCATTAATATTCTCGTGTAACGAGAAATTTATATAAAACATTCTTTTAAAAAATTCTGACAATAGTTTTGAAACAACTCACTAAACAACTTATAATATGATGATGACTAAATGAAGCGTTAGGCAATTTGGTACTCTGATTAAAGAAATTAATTAATTTTGAACTTTGAAGAAAGGCAGACATGCATCGAGGAAGCCATGACATGCAAAATCGAGATTTTCACTCACTAAACATTAATTAACTTATATGCCTGTGTATACATATATATAATTATTGAGTAATTTTTAGTTTTTATATTGGTATGTGTTATTAATTACTTATCAATCTACTCGGATTATATATAATACAAAATAAAGTAATTTGTTTGATTAATTACTAGTTTGTACGTTAATGTCAAAGCATTTTGTTTGTTTATAATAATTAATTTGAGGATGGATCAACGTACAATTATTTAATGGAGAATATATAGTGATAGTTGCTTGTATTATCTTTTCGATTTATTAAATTAATATATATATATATATATATTAATTAAAACCCGTGCATTCTTTACATCATAATATCAAAAACATCTCTAAAAAATTCAATAAAATTAGAGAACGTTTAGTCATTCGTTATAACAATTAAATGGACGATTTGCCATGAAATTCTTAATTCTTACCAAAACCGTTTATAAACTTGGTCCATATGAATGTCTATACGATCTCTAATATTATTAATTTTTTTTTTATAGAGATAACCTTGATATGATGATTTAGAAAATAAACTGTTTCAATTATGATATATGTATAAAGATAGTTCGATATATTGAAATTGTGGTACGAGAGGTACGAAGAGATACCATCAGGATGGAATAAGTATTTTCCTTATTTTAATTTTCATGTTGACGGATGGATATATATGTTCAAGGATAATATTTGCACCCCACCCTAGCGATACTTCCTTGTACCATTCCTTCAATTTATCAAATTGTCTTTATACATATATCATTAGCAGAACTGTTCATTATCTAAATCGTCATTTCAAGATTATCTCTGTAAAAAATCAACAAGATTAGAAGTCATTTAATTATTCATATATATCAATTAAATGAACAGTTTTCCATAAGACTCTTAATTTTTATTAAAACTGTTGATGTATTGGATATATATGAATGACTAAATAATCTTTAATTTTGTTGATTTTTTATTGAGATGATCTGACATGATAATTTAGAGAATGAACAGTTCCGATTATTATATATGTACAAAGATAATTGAAAAGATGGCACAAGAAGGTATCAACAGGTTTGAATGCAAATATTTTCCTATGTTTAATTAAATCTTCCAGTCTTTCCTTTTGGATGTTGGTGATATATATGGGAATGGAATGACTCTAGTAGATCGATCTGCCATTGTCATGTATCAACCAATAAAGCCCCAGAACCATTAATGATTCCCCAAATCCCCAACTGTAGCCATGCTACTTAATACGAGCATATATACATGAGTTTTTTCTTTTTTTACATTGGAGAATTCTAACTTCGAACTTATTCTAGTTGTATAATTAAGAACAAACTACATAAGAGTATTTCAATTACAAGGTCGATTTCAAAAGGAACTCGAACTAAAAAAAACTTTTAATTGTGTACCTCATATATACTGTCGATTTCAAAATAGTTTTGTCGTCACTTATTCCGTCCAAATATCAGTCAAGTACATGCGTAGAAAATAGTGATTGCCACTCAACATCTGATGTGGCAAAATATCAATGGCATTTTGGGGATTTATCAATAATGCTGCCTGACCTCCCCTAAAAATCCCCAAATCAAAAGCAGCCCTAATTTTTCAAATCCAGAAGCTCTAGCAATGTCTTCTTCAAAAGTCGATGGCGATGGTGACGGTGAAAGCGAAGGTAGAAGCGGCGAAGGTGAAGACAAAAGAAGAAGTCTCGAACGACGAAGGCAGAAGATTTGAACGACAAAGGTAGAAGGCAGAAAGCGGTTGCATCCTATTCATCGAACAGAGACTGCATCTTCTACATCTATATCTTCATCTTCGTCTTCTGCAGCTTCGTCTTATACCTCTTATCTGCAGAAATTTTCAGTTTATGAAAAGGGGGAAGATGGATGTGGAAGCCCCCATTTGTCATTGTCAGAAACAATCGAAAATGATGACAAGTCTGACAGATGACAATCTAGGGAGAAGATTTGGGGTTGTGATAGATATGGTGTAATTTTTTTTTTCTATCTTACTTGGTAATTAGGTTTAAATCTGTAAAATATTGTAATTTTGATGTAATTTTGCAATAAAATTGGGCATTAGAAGAATCGTAGAAGAGGAGAAGATGGTGCCTACAATTTTTTTCAGTGGTACGACCCAAAGTTGAATGAGAAGTCTTGACCGAATTTGAAGATGAAAAGTGATGAAATCGACCGTTTGAATAAGCACATTAAAGCTGGTGTGAAGAGGCAGATATGTTTAATGCTTGTAAATGTTTTTTCATGGATGTTGGTTTTATTGTTTCTGGGAATGGTAATTGGTGGTTTAGGGGGAACTGATAGGGCCTTGGGCAATAAGAGTGTCAATTTAGCTCTTGAGTTTTAAGTGTATTATAGAAGGGTATCATGAATGTAGAGATATGCAGATATTCAAGTTGTACCATGTATTATACAAGTGTCTACATTATGAACAAGTAGTACTACTTTCTGAAATCAATGTACATATATTAGCTCTTGATTATGAATTTATGATATTCCATTCCAAAGCACAAAACAGAAGACATTTGACAACACATGTTTTATGAACTTGCATTCAAAATATAAAACAGAAAACATAAGTCATATTTGTCACAAAATAGAAGACATTTCCAAAATATAAAATATAAGACAAAATACATTTCCAAAACACAAAACAGAAAACAACATCCACATAAATTGCAACCATTCAAACAAATTGTCTCCGCATTCACACAGCTTCATACCTACTTAACCAAGCAAAATTACCACAAAAAACTGTGGTCCAAGCATTCAACCATTCAACCAGCAGGATCACATATATACATGGGAATCACAAAAAACTACTGGCCTCTATTATTCTCTACTCCCTATCTATTTCACAATTGTCAACCACTTCAAATTATTGCTGCTTTTTCCTTTTACTTCTTCTCAATTCACTCTCATTACAACTAGCACTTGTTGAACCTTGACTTGGATCCTACATAAAGAGAGATCATAAATATGACACACTGCAACAACACTACAACCAACAAAGAATTCAGTATATATACCGGATTTGATGCAGCTTCGTTAGGATGATTATTTTTCTTTTGTGTCTTTTGAGTTGATGTGGTTGATCATTGAGTACCTTTAGTCTAAATTGAAACAAAAGTAATTAGATATAAACCTAAATGTAAAATTTCATAAATAAGTGAAAAAATGGGACTTACATTTGGAGCAGCAATATGCATCATTCATGGATCTGCCTCGTGGTCTTGGTGGTAGTTTCTGCCTTCGAGGCAAGTGTCGATGATGGGTCCTTGCATTATGAGTTTGTGATGAACAAACACTATAGCACATAGGAATTCCCTACTTACCCAATTTTTCTTCCCCCTTTGATCTGTAGTTTCTTGGGGATAATTTGCTCAAGATTTTCTAGGCCGTCCCAGTTGCCTCTTATTTACCGGTGGCTTTATACACGGCTGGCCTATAGAATGCCACAACTTAAGGCCATTTGTAGCGTCAATTAAATTGTTGTAGCACTTCATGTATGTCTCCTTAGAGTATATAGGATCCACATATGACTCCACCGATGGGCCTCCCTTGTAATGTATGGCTGCTATCCCATGCACACATGGGATTCCCATTAGGTCCCAATTTTTGCATGAACAAGTGTGGGCCTCTAAATTTTCCACCACTTGGTCTCCTCTACGGCCATGAACCTCGTAGGTTCGTTCACCGGGCCATCTAACACTGCAATGGCCTGAATTCACTCTTAGCTTTTGGATTTGGTTAAAAACATTTGGACATATTTGATGGAGCCAAGTTTCCATCTTATCCCTTCTCCATTGAATCCTTCTCATCAATAAGAACCTAATCATCCCAGACCTTGTGATGATTGGCTTATCCCTATCTTGCATAATGGTGTTGTTGAATATCTCGCAATAGTTATTTTGCAGCATGTCTGTGTTTGACCACGTTAAAAAATGGGACGTAGACCACCGATGTGCTAGTTTATATACCAACCATTTCCAAGCTGCTTCATCTAAAGATCTGAGCTTCTCCATCCCATGTAGAAAGGCCTGCACTTTTGTAGCTCTTGCACAATCCCACAACGTATCCTTCAATACTTTTCCCTTGAAAGCTTGGTTGTAGTTGGCCCACAAGTGCCTACAACAGAACTTGTGCTCATCAAAAGGCATCAGGGACTCAATGTCTACTTCAAATCCCTTTTGTTTATCAGTTAGGAAGCTCCACATAATGCCATCAACCATTTCCAGGTCCACCTTTAACAAATCCAAGAACCAGGTTCAAGAATCCTTTGTTTCTGCTTCCACCACTGTCATTGCTATAACCCAGGTCTCATTGTTCACATCTATTCCAATTGTTGTTAACAACGGACAGGATCCACCCTTAATTTCAAGGGAAACATACCAAACCCGTTCCCATCTGACATTCCAAGTTAGACAAAGGATATTATCAAGTTTTAACTCTAAATAAACTTCAATTAATTACCCAAATATAAGTCACATGTCGCCCACTTCCAACCCATTTCATGTCAAAAAAAACATAAATAGACCTTATTTCATTTTGGCCACAAAAAGTATTCCATTGAATCCATTAATTAGTATTCGAATATAATTTCCTCAATTAAACATGTGAGCTACCAACCAAACACATAATTCTGAATTCCATAATTACCACCAAATTCGTAATACCTAACCTAGATTATAAATAACCATAAATACGACTAAGTATGGTACTAACAATTATTTAGCCTTTGATTTCTTGTAATAACCTTTTTAAGTATGTTAGGTAATAATTCAAGGTCACCACCTCTTTTCCCCTCATTAAATCAATTAAAAAATTAAGGATAGTCAACCAATTATACTCTTTACTTTTCTGTAATTAATATTAAACATGATTAGCCAAAAATGAACCAACCCTTTGTTCATCCCAAGTCGTACTCAAATGATAGTCAAATCATACAAACCGAATACCATTAGCTCCAAAAACATATCAGGAATAACTTTTATGAAGATCAGATGACTAGAAGATGCCACAAGCGCCTTCACGCGCTGGCAATAACTTCGTGCGCTTGAGGTCACGCGCCTTCACAATGCCATCATCAACGTCTCACCGGGTCTACACTTGGGTCGCCCTACCGAACGACGTGACCCGGTCATATCTTCCCCAAATCTCAACGTTTTTCTACCCTTTTTGGTTCAAAATGTTCACATTCAACCAAAGAAGAGATCTACGGCTAGGGAACTAAGTAAAAATCAGCTGAACTTCAAGAACACTTACCTGGAGGTATCAACCAGATTTCCCGCTTTGGATTGAGCCGTTTCCTGCGTCCACCTTCTCAGGCTCCCACCCCAGAGCAATCATATGGACTCATTGGACCGCCTAGGTCCCTCGAACAACGACCACATGATCTCATAACGCGGTAATGACTCACGACCGTTTCTTAGGGTTCCACGAGCTTGTCCATCACCACAGCTTTGGGGACTCTCAGTTGTTCTCTCCAAACTCCCCCTGCTTCTCCTAATTCTCTTCTCCTTAGTGGCACAATTACCATTTTATCCTTCATCATTTTGACTCATAACTTCACCACCTAAACTTCGATTTTGACATGCCACATGTCTATGGATTTAAGAGGTCGAGACCTTTGTAACGGTCTTCTCAGAATTCCTAAAAATTATCCCTACCAAAAGTCAACAGTTTGACTTCTTAGAGGCGAAATGGCCATTTCTAATATTTGAAAGTTTAGGGTGTTATAATCTCCTCTCCTTAAAAAAAATTCTTCCTCGAAATTTTAGACTAACTCAGAGTTAGAAACCAAGACTTATGCACGACTATGGCCAATTATCTAATGAAATTAAAACCATAACATATCCTTATATCTGACTACTAAGTCCATAATCCAAATCGTACATAATCCATTCCTGATACATAATATTAATCATCACAACATTTCTCATATCACGAATACCGAGGATTCACATATCCATATTATAACTCGAAACCCCGGGCCTACACCCAAAACACAACATAATTCACATCCTCATAAAACGTGTCATCAAGGTATTTTCGAAAACCATCCTCAACTCATATGAAAATTATTAAGACTCCAATACTACAACTATTGTAAATCATATTCAATTTGGATCCACAATCGAAACGATATTCGAAAACTGAATTTAAAAATCAAAACATACTTTATACCATGGCTTCTATCAAGATTCTGGTAATACCAGGATCCCTTATAACCTCAAATTATGTTCTACCAATCCATAAGCCAAACTCAACCAATTACTATTGACACACGAGTATAAAACTGTTACCCATACTCAGTCCTAATGCAAAATGCGTTATTAAAATATTACTTTAATATTTATCCAATCACAAGAGCCATAAAAGGTTCCAACCAATTAAACATCACTAAAACACGTATGAGGTTAGTAACATACTCGGCCAGGAATACTTACTTACAACTACGCAAAAACCTCTAAATTTCATTGTCATACAATAGTTAGAGTTTCAATTTATTTAAATCATCCATTTTTCCCTTCAAAGAGAGGTTGAGAAGGAAAAGATGAGAGAGATATAATGACTTCTAGATTAATCTAGACATGCCCTTGTAAAATTACCAAATTGTCCTTAGTGGTAAAATTACCATTTTGCCCTTCATCATTTTTTACTCATAACTTCACCACCCAAACTCTAATTTCGAGAGGTCAAGAACTTCGTAACAGTCACCTTAGAATTCCTAAAAATTAACCTAGTCAAAAAGTCAACATTTTGACTTCTTAGGGGCAAAATGGTCATTTCTAATCTTTGAAAGTCCAGGGGTGTTATAACAACTGTCCCCTATAGATTTCCTTCAAATGACACCCATCAAGGCCAATAAAATCCCAACAGCACTCCTTAAATATCTTCTTGCAGGCCTGCAGGAAGAGGTAAAATCTCTTGAAGAGTTGATCACTATCCACATCATCACATGCTAAAGATGTGGTTGTCCCAGAATTAGTTCTCTTTATCTCATGGCAATAATCCCAGAGCATACCTTATTGCTTTGACATAGTAACATCTATTAACTCCATAGCCTTCTGCTTTGCTCTATAGGCCTTCATATGGATAATCCTACTTAAAAAATCAGTAGAGGCCATATCCACAATTGCTGATTGGCTGTCAGGATCCGACCCTCCTCGGTCCGGACCCGACTCTAGCACGATATTGTCCGCTTTGGACCTCATTTCCCTTGCCCTCACAGTTTTGTTTTTGGGAGCTCGCGGTGCAACTTCATAGGGGGTCACCCATTATGGAATTGCACCAGCCTCAACTCGCTTAAATTTGGGGTTCCAATCCCCCCCAAAGACACTTGAGCTCCCAAAAGGCCTCGTACTAGATAGGTGTGTGCCTACACCTTTAAGGCACACCACCATCCTCTCCCAGACCATTCCCCCTCGCAGGAATGTGGGATTGTTCATCGTTCCCTTCAGGACACAGGTCTTACAATCCAACCCTCTTAGGGCCCAGCGTCCTCACTGGCACACTTCCTAGTCGGGGTCTGGCTCTAATACCATTTTGTCAGGATCCGGCCCTCCTCGGTCTGAACCCAAGTCTAGCACGATATTATCCGCTTTGGGCCTCCATGCCCTTGTCCTCACGGTTTTGTTTTCGGGAGCTCATGGTGCAACTTCCCAGGTGGTCACCCATCATGAAATTGCACCAGCCCCAACTCGCTTAACAGAGTGAGAAAGAGGTGAGACAGCAAGATTGGTGGCCACGGCTTGCGCCGTCGTGAACGGTGGCTGGCGTTGCCATGGAAGGTGAGTTTTGTGTTCAAAAATTGGAAATCTAGTTTTGAATGGTTTTTGAATGGTTTTGTTGATAAAGAAGTGTTTTGGAGGTTTCTAGGAGACTATTGAACCTAGAGTGGAGGCCATTGGTGGCCAGAAGCTTGGTGAACTGACGGGGAGGTTAACTGGT
The DNA here is from genome assembly GCA_032719365.1 of Prinsepia uniflora. Lineage (NCBI taxonomy): Eukaryota > Viridiplantae > Streptophyta > Magnoliopsida > Rosales > Rosaceae > Prinsepia > Prinsepia uniflora. The sequence goes on along the minus strand of CM064861.1, from coordinate 30,542,068 downwards.
TCAAGAAGAAAAATCGAAAGGTAAGGTTTTTGGTTTTGGTTTTCAATTTTTGAACTCACAAATAGGTTAGGAATGTTAGAGGATGGATTAGGAGGAATTTGGGATGAAAAAGGATTGAGGAAGGGGTCAGAATTGGCCGGACCAGTCTGCCGCAGGAAGAAGATGTGAACAGTGCCCATCGCGTGGGTTTCACGCACATAGGCTTTGGGGCTCGCTTGGGGGTACGTGAAGGGCCTTTTGGGGAACTTGCAACACATGAAATCATCTATTCGATGTAATGAACAGTTTGGGACTTGTTTCGTGTCAATCAGACATCGTTTCGATATGTTTAGGGGGTGTCCGAAGGTTTAGGATCGAGTTTAAAAATTGTTAAAAATTCGAAAAAATTACGGTACTTTAATAGGAGGTTAATGAAGAGGTTAGTAACCCTCCAGTATGATTTGGACAGGTTTGGAAGTCCCGGTGATAGTGGTGTGGCCCGACAAGGCTTATGGCACGCGTATCGAGACGGAAGCGTAGGACGGTCTGTGAGTGGACTTCCTTTTCTAAATTGTGATGCATGCATAACTATTTTATATGTTTTTCATACGTGATTTCTATGATGATGAATGTGCCACTGGTGGATTATACGATTGCACGCATTTCGAGGTAAACCCGTATTTCGGGGTTTACGAGTTTATGCTATTGCTATGTGATTGTGAGTTTAATAATGGTTCTATGGCATGGTTTTAGTTTTGGAAAGATGAAATTGAGTATGAGACTCATTTGAATTATATGATCGGGCTAGAGGTCTAGTTGGTTTACGAAATCGGGCTGAGACCCTTTTGAGTTATGTGATCGGGTCGGGGGCCCAGTGGTTTACAAAATTGGGCATGAGGCCCAATTAAGTTTTATAAATTTGATTTCGGGTCTGGGACCCTATGTTTCATAAACATAATTTCGGGTCGGGGACCCTAAATGGATTGTGATGTTTTATGAGATATTTCGGGCAGGGCCCATTGAGATGTTTTGAAATGACTTTGTAAAACTGTTTTCCATATACCATCTTGATATGAGGACATGTGATGGTCTCTTCCAGGTGTCTGGGACACTGGGGAAGTCATAGTGCATTGACTGCGAGGGGTCATTATACGGAGCTACCGGACCGTATGGTGACTCAGGAGTAGGAATGCTATGATTAGACGTCTAGGACTTCAGACATCTGCGATGTTAGAGATATTTACCAGGAGAGACCTCGGGTAGCACGCGTTGCTTATTACCGTGAGATATGACGTCTGAGACGTCAAGCGTCTGGGACGCTAGGCATCTGGGATGCCGAGGATGGTTATATGGTAAATATGGACTGTTGGGATCATGAAATGGTATTTCTGTCCTTGTGGATTTGTGGTTATGGATTTGGGCAATGGCCCACTTGGTTTTGGATTTACGGATTTTGGTATTCTACAGTTTTGGGCTGAGTTCCCACACGTGGTTTTGAGTTACGATTTTTGGGCTACGACCCTAATGGTTTATTGAGTAAATATTTTGATTACTGATTTCACGATGCATGCATACTTTTTAGTGAAGGGCATAAATCTTTTTATGAATGTGTTTTTGAATTTATTGATTTTCGTCCACTCACAGTTCTTAATGGTTTCAATGCCCTTCAGGTTGATCACGGATGTGAGCGGTAGCAGATACCGAGACATCGCACTCCTCCACAGATCCTGGCGCGCTCTGGGAGCCCCGTATGGGCTGAGGTAGGTATTATCCCTTTTCTGACACTTCGTGTCAGACGGGAGCATGACGCCTCCCACGTTAATCCCGGGAGTATTGGGATGGGTCGTGTCAAGAATTCCGGGATTAGATTAGTGACTGATGAAGGATTAGTGAGATTAATCGGTGATTAGTTGAGCGAAATCATACGGACGGTGCGAAATGACCGTTTTACCCATAAGTGTGGGCAAACGTTGACTTTTGACTCGGGGAGTCAAACATATGAGGACCAATAATTGTGACGTAGATCGGGACGTCATGAGTCTGTAGACAGGTGGCACGTCGAAATGAGAGGTTCGACGGAGAAGTTATAGGTCTAAAATAGAAAATGACAATATTGCACGAAAACCGAGAATCAGAGACATGTGGCAGATGTTGATTGGGAAGTTTTTGGATGGAACCACCAAATGAGTGACAAGTGTCACCCATCTAATTGGCTCATTTCCCCACAATGTGGATATTTTTCCCTTCTTACTTGATCGATCATTTTTCATTTTCTTCTTCCCACAAACCCGTGACCGTGCAAAAACCCATTCCCATGGCCATTCAATACACTTGCCACTCATCTGGTGGTTCCTTCTAGAAGGTTCCCAATCAACATCTGCCACATGTCCCCAATTCTCAGTTTTCGTGAAATAGTGCCGTTTTCCGTTTTAGACCCATAACTTTTCCGTCAAACCTCCAATTTCAACGTGCCACCTGTCTACGGACTCGTGACGTCTCGATCTACGTCCCAATCATCAGTCTTCGTAAGTTTGAATCCTTGAGTCAAAAGTCAACATTTACCCACATGATGGATATTTTCCTTCCACCATCACGATCAATCATTTTGTTTTCTCCCTAAACCAAACCCGTGCAAAACCCATTCACATGGCCTTTCAATCTTCATTTGCTGGACTTGTGATATGAATGGAAAAGTGAGAGGGAGGTGAGAGACGAGAATGGTGGCCACGGTTTGCGCCGTCGTGGATGGTGGCCGGCGTTGTCATGGAAGGAAACAAATGGACTAAGAACGGTGGGTGGTGGGTGGCCGGAGGAAAGGAAACCGACGGGGAGGTAAGCCGGTTCAAGGAGAAAAATCAAAAGATTTGGAAGTCCCGGTGATAGTGGTGTGGCCGGGAAGGAATATGGTACACGTATCTAGGTGGCAGCGTAGGACGGTCTGTGAGTGGACTTTGTTTTCTAAACTGTGATGCATGCATAACTATTTTATATGTTTTACATACGTAATTTCTATGATGATGATTGTGGTACTGGTGGTTTACATGATGGCACGTATTTCGAGGTAATCTCGTATTTACACATTTTTCGAGGCTTACGAGTTTATGCTATGGTTATGTGATTGTGAGTCTAATTATGGTTATATGGAATGGTTTTGGTTTTGGAAAGATGAATTCGGGCAAGGAGGCCCAAAGCGGACAATATCGTACTAGAGTCGGGTCCGGACCGAGAAGGGTCGGATCTTGACATGGGGAGTCTTCAGATTCAATTGAATTCTATGCATAAAGGCTTTAGAAAGCCAAGTTGATGTGTCTTGTTCATTTTCAAAGACTTTGGAGCATGTGTGTGTGGGATTGTAGGGCTTGACAACTAATGTGTTGTCACTAAAACTCACCCTAGAGGCATATATTTCCCAGTTACAGCCATATGCTCTGCAGTCACACCTCAGTTTGTACCTTGCATTCCTCTTGTACTTGACATCTATTGCGGTTGATAAATAGTACTCCCTAACTGCTTGCTTGACCTGTATCCAAACTTGGCATGGCTCCATCAGTGTGGGGATTGTACTCTGTAAACCTCTTGCTAGTTTTCCATTTCACAAAATCTTCCTCTTCATACACAACTAGATCTAAGGTATCTTGAACTGTTTGATCCCTCTCTTTAAGCTGCTCATCCTCTATATCTTTCACCAACACATCTGGACCAACTGAAGCTGTATCAAGAGGACGAGGTCTAACTGATGGTTCTGGTGGTGCAGTTGATCTAGATCCAGGTCCTGGTGGTGCAATTGATGTAGATCCAGGTTCTGCTGAAGCTGTAGCATGATCGGGTGGTGCATCTGATGAAGTATTTCCAGCTGCTGTTGAGGTTCCAGATACAGCTACTGCAGAGGACTCAAGGGCTTCTACTGTTGAGGACTCAGGGGCTTTAGGTGCAGTCTCCCCAATATCGGTGAAAAGTCATCCAAGTGTGATGCCTCTTGTACCCAAGCTTCTAGAAACCCTATATCCAACCTCTTCTCCTTTACATGAATTGCATCATCCCCACTGTCAGCAAAACCCAAAATTTCCGATGTTTTAGAGTCGTCCAACTCGACCGCTATCCTATCATCAATCTCTTCATCTTCATTAATTAGTTTCCCCTTACCTTTGTATGTTTTTTGCATAGTTTCTTCACCTTTTTTAACAGCTTTTGTTTATTACCTCTGAGTTAGCACCCCACCTATAACTACTAAAGCCTTACCCTTATCTGATCGAATGAGAACTTTTTTTTGTCATCTTGGTCCCCACCACTTCAGTCTCATCCTCTAACTCATCAATAACAACACTTGATTTCTTGGTCCCCTCACCTTGTTCACTAGCGGCTCTCAGCCTTTCCCTTTCCCTTTCCCTTCTTCTCACTGCTTTTAAAAAATGCTTTTAAAAACTACTTTTAAAAACTGCTTTGGGTCATCCACATTGATATGCGTAAAAAATATTTCAATCTCTTCCACACTAGGAACCACCTCACACATTTTCAACACATCCGAGCCATCCAACAATTTACCACAAACTCTTTCCTCAATCTCGTATTGGTATAGGATAATATCATCTAGATAACCTAAAGCCTTTACCATTCGATAAATTTCAAACATATACATCATATCGTTATCATAATAATCAATGTAATATACTTGACAATCTACATATCTATCAGCAGTCCACTTCCCACCATGGAATATCTTTAAAGTGAAGTAAGCAGATTTACCTACAATTCCACAATAACCTAAAATTACCACCAACCCTATGCTTTAGTTTACTTTCATACGCACCAAATTAGCCCTAATTTTCTACAACAGAGCAATATACAAATACAAAACACATAAAGCCATAAAACACATGTGATCCACCATCCAAAATTGGATTCCAGCAACAAAGCACAAAGTTGAATGACATCAACCATTCTATATTCCAACAACAAAGCACAAAGAAACCATTCTATGATTTTTTCGTTCCCCACTAGTTGGGCATCCATTAATAAAAAAACCAAAATATTCGTAAAAACTATCAAAGCATTTATCTTTCTATTTTAAACTAAAACCTAACAAACACAAATTAGAAATGTTAATATGGTGAGAAGCATTAACCGTATGTAGGTTATCTTCTTCTTCGCAAGAGTATCAGATTTCTTCTTCCTTAGTTGCGACCTCAAGATTTCCTTTTTCTCTCGGTTTCCATCGTTCGTCCTCAGCCGTGATCTCAAAACATCAATGGCCAATTGATTTGGAATTTGGAATTTGGGAATTAGGGCCCAAAAGGGGTGGGGAAATTTTCGCCTGTTCGATGTGGGGGAGGAGCTCCGGCAGAATAATTGATAAATCCCCAAAATGTCCATTGATTTTTTGCCACATAAGATGCTAAGTGGCAATCACTATTTGTCACGTATGCACTTAACTGACATTTGGACGGAATAAGTGATGGAAGCACTATTTTGAAATCAACAGTATATGTTGGGTCTGCAATTGAAAGTTTTTTTTAGTTTTGGTACCTTTTGAAATCGACGCATAATTTAGGTATTTTTATGTAATTTGTCCTATAATTAATATGTTTTTTGTTTTAACATATTTTTTATATGTCAATAAAAACTCTAGTTAATTTTAAAATAATAAGATAATATTGAAGAATGAAATCATACGATACGAAAATAGGGTGCTTGAAGAATATCTAAGTATATATATTTAATAATCTAACCAAATTAGGGTACTAAATTAAAAACCATCTAAACAACATTATCCGACATATTTAAATGAACGATGATCTTTTAATTCACTTACAATAATTAATGAACTAATAAATCAAATCACAAATCAGTTTTAACACTCTTTGATCCCACCATCAGAAGACGATGTTGATGGTGATGAGTACCTACAAACTCTAGCCTCCTTATAAACAACGCCTGGTTTACAAAAATATTCTTTTCCTGGGCTACAATGCCTATCTTCAGAACAAACACATTGCCCGTCCAAAGCACACCCATCGCTCTTTCCAGCTTGTTTCGCAGAAACAACCTCATCGGACCATTCACTTGAGAACAAATTCTGAGGGTCCAATTGTCTTTTCACAGCTAAAAACTTCCCGAACCTAGGGTACTTACGTTGCACATCCAAAAATGCCAAGTTCCTATTCTTACCCCAATGTGGCTTTGCCCCATGCTTCAAGAATGCCAATTGCTCAACTTCTTCCCACACATCTTCATTCAATCTTGGAGTCCAAGCATCATCGGCGCGAAAGTAATTAAAATCAACGACTACAGAGTCCTCAGATTGGCCAAGATATGCCTCGGAGGCCTTGACGAAACGAATTAGAAATCCATTGTAGATGTCAACCCCACAAAAATTTTCTGGCTTGATGAGATCCCGTAATTTTTTGACGTCCCGGATAAAATCTCCGAATTTTGAGGCCTCAAAAAATGCCGTTGTCTCATAGAAGAAGAGGCCATTGATTCGTGGGTCCCAAGCACATGAAGTGCCTTGGACTGTTGAGTATAGACAAGAACCGGAGGTTTGCATTTTTCCCTGGAGACCAATCACAGGGTACCCTGTGAAAATTTGGTCATTATTCTTCAATCCATTAGCCACCAGCTTCTTAGTCCCTAAAACTGTAGATGCTAGGGTACATTTTCCGGCCGTGCTTCGCCAGTTGTCCATAAATTTCTCTGATGATCAATCGAGACGGTATAAATTAGGACGCTATATGATATATTTGGACCTTACACAATATATGAATATGTATAAACTCAAAGGAAAGAATATAGGCGGCATTATTGTTACCTGTTGCTCTTATAGTTTTTGTGATGACAATGGAATTGGATTGGAAACCTAGAAAATCGAATTTTCCTTTGCCGGAAACGGTTAAAGGAACTCTGTTATCATATCTGTAGGCAGCTGTATGCTTGGATGGGTACCACGTTATGTCTCCAAACTCATACTTCTTGGCGTGGTCCATGTATATGTTCTCAATTTGAGCATCGTTTGTGAAGTCATAAGTTATGCTCCTTTTGAACCCTGGCTCTAGAGACAACTTCACCTATTCAAATATGTCAGCATTCTCAATATATATATTCAAATCATTATGTAGCCAGAATGTCACTATTAATTATAAGTTCAATTTTGTTTTTATGATAAACAAATGATCAATTTTGACCTGGTACTACCTATGAAGTGAAAATAATATTTGAATATAGTGGAATTTTTTTCAATAAAGATAATAAATTAATCGGATGAGATTATAGGGAAAAAATCATCTTCTTCCTTTCTCCGCTCAACTATTTTTCTTTGTTTTCTTTTGGTTAGTAATAAGAGTCCTTTTTATAGTGACCGTATGGTCAGAGTCATGCAAAAATTTGAGTTCCCCATCATGCTATTTTACTATTTTTTTCGATACATCCAACTGCCCAAAATCTTCCTTTAAAATTTCTTTTTTCCCCTAAATGTTATTCTTCTTTGTTGTTGGAGGAATTTGTCGTAATATTTCTCATTAGTTTTAGTCACAGTAGTTAGATTACTACTTTCTGTCCTTTAGTCGCTTTTATGCGCAATTAGATCACTGGAGATCAAGTCTTCCTTAAATCCGACATGCTCTACAAATTCTTCGGAATCAGATGTGATGAATTTGACAATTATGGTTGTTTCTTTTAGTAGTTGTAGTTTGTTTGGGTTATATACGCTATTAGGATTTTGGTTGTTTTGGGCTTTGTGGCCTTGATTTTTAATTTTATTAATTTCACTAATATGGTTAATAGCTGCAATTTCGGTTTTTTCTGCATTGATAGTATGGTTGTATCCTTTCTTTAGGGTCGACCTGAGGGTAGCCAGGTAAGCCGACTGCCTTGAGCCCCCACCACGAGAGTGCTCCGAATTTTTTTTATACATAATTGTTATGTATATTCAATATATATTACTCCTATTTATATTTTTTTTTTCACTTGCTCACTTTAAAAGTAATATGAATATCTAATCTAACTTAAAGTAAGATAATTAAAAGTAATAATTCTTCAAAAATACTTTTAAATTTTAAATTTTTTTTATCTTCCGATATTAAATAATTTGGTTAATTTTGTATAGTTCAGGGTTTAATTCTTGAATTTTGGTACAAAATTCAAGAATTAAACCCTATGTCGTACGAGTTTCCACCACCATCACACAACACCCTCCCCACCACCCCACCACAAAATTCAAGAATTAAACCCTATGTCGTACGAGTTTCCACCACCATCACACAACCCCCTCATCCCCTCCTCCACCCTTTACCAAAATTCAAGAATTAAACCCTATGTCGTACGAATTTCCACCACCATCACACAACCCCATCACCCCCTCCACCACCCCACCACAAAATTCAAGAATTAAACCCTATGTCGTACGAATTTCCACCACCATCACACAACCCCCTCACCCCCTCCACCACCCCACTACAAAATTCAAGAATTAAACCCTATGTCGTACGAGTTTCCACCACCATCACACAACCCCCTACCAAAATTCAAGAATTAAACCCTATGTCGTACGAATTTCCACCACCATCACACAACCCCCCCACCCCCTCCACCACTCCCCTCAAAAATTCAAGAATTAAACCCTATGTCGTACGAGTTTCCACCACCATCACACAACCCCCTCACCCCCTCCTCCACCACCACCACCACCACCACCCCTCCCCCTCCAAAATTCAAGAATTAAACCCTATGTCGTACGAGTTTCCACCACCATCACACAACCCCCTCACCCCCTCCTCCACCACCACCACCACCCCCCCCCCCCCCCCCCCCCTCCCCCTCCAAAATTCAAGAATTAAACCCTATGTCGTACGAGTTTCCACCACCATCACACAACCCCCTACCAAAATTCAAGAATTAAACCCTATGTCGTACGAATTTCCACCACCATCACACAACCCCCTCACCCCCTCCACCACTCCCCTCAAAAATTCAAGAATTAAACCCAATGTCGTACGAGTTTCCACCACCATCACACAACCCCCTCACCCCCTCCTTCTCCTCCTCCTCCACCACCACCACCACCACCACCACCACAACCCCCTTCCCCCTCCAAAATTCAAGAATTAAACCCTATGTCGTACGAGTTTCCACCACCATCACACAACCCCCTCACCCCCTCCTCCACCACCACCACCACCACCACCCCCCTCCCCCTCCAAAATTTAAGAATTAAACTCTATGTCGTATGAGTTTCCACCACCATCACACAACCCCCTCATCCCCTCCTCCACTCCCCCCCCCTCCCAAAAAAAAAAAATAAAAATTTATACCCTATCGTTGAACCCCAGACAATACGAATTTTATTTTTTATTTTATAGAAAAAATTCAACTGTAACTATATAAAAAATATATATATAATATTTATTATATACATAATATAATAAAGGGCTCAAGAGGCCAACAAAATCAAATACTAAAGGGCACATGGGGCAAATAGAACAAAAAAAGATAATATTATTTTTAATTGTTTAAAAGAATTATCAATAATAACTCACTCATTCTCTTTATTGAGATTTAAAAGGGTAGATGTGAAATTTATTACTTATAAATTCTGTTGAGGGATTTTTGAATAAAAAAAATTTGAAATAAGATCTTATTTTGTTTAATATACAAGTATTAAAGATTTTAAATAAAAATAAAAGTTGTTAAGGATGTAACAATGATTTACTTAAAAATAAAATTAGTAGGAAAACTAGATTATGAAAATTTAATTAGCACTTTACCTTTTAAAACATGAGAGGTACGATACTTATGTGAAAGTTCCTTATATTTATTAAGTATATTTTTTTTAGAAATTATTACATAAAAACCTTAAATAATTTTGTGATTACATTGTTGGTAATCAACCTTGGAAATTATTACATAAAAACCTTAAATAATTATATATTTGTTTTAGAAATTATATATATACACACACAGAGCATTTAATTGAAGCGGATAATGGTGCTGTAAGATAAGGTAACCAACCTTGGAAATGACACCCAGCAAGCCCAACGATACTTGGGCCGCATTAAATATTTGATCTTTTGAATCCAATCTCAGAATTTTAGCAAACCCTTCAGATTGTTTTGCAGGAACAATGAGACTGAGACCAACAATATGATCATGAACAGCTCCTCCTTTGCCCCACCATGAGCTCCCATGTGCCCCCGTGCTTATCAGCCCTCCAACACTCACACCCTCCCAATACGGCGCTGCCACTAAGCTCAGCCCGGCCTCCTCCACTCTGTCCACTACTTGCCGCAACCCTACACCGGCATCCACCGTCACAACCAAATTCCGCGGGTCGATTTCGATGGTGTGATTGTATTTTGCGGTGCTGATCAGCATTGAGTTACTGATACTTGTGGCGGGGCAGGCCAATTTTGGTATGGTGTGTGAAAATTGGCTGACAACTTTGACTTTGAACTTGTTTTGAGTTGCATAAGCGACGGCACGGCGGATCTCCTCCTCGGTTGTTGGGTATGTGACGTTCGTAACGTGGCAGTCTTTTCTATCGTTCCATGCCCCATAGGAGTTGTAGATAGGGCTGGGCACATGGAACCAAAATACCGAAACCGTACCGTTTCAGATCAAACCATACCGAAAAAAAATCGAATAGTAAAACCGTTATATGATTGGTACGGTACCGAAACCGTACCGATATAATTCGGTACGGTTTCGGTATCGATATTTTAAAAAACCGTCCCGTACCGATACCGTACCGAATTAATTTTTTTTTTATAATTAAATTTATTTCTTATTGGTTTATTAGGTCTTCTTCAAGAGTTGATATGACCATACATGTCTTAATTTAGCTTCTAAGAGTTGATATCTTCAACTTAGTGCAACTTCTTCAATACATATTTGAAAACTTAAGTCCTTCATAAATGTAGTTTTCCTTTTTCTTTAGTCTTTTACTATGCTAGAGGACTAAGATTCACTAATGAATATAAGCTTCTGGAGTCTGTCTTGTGCTAAATTAGTGTTAAAATTGTTAATTTATTATTTTCTTTTCTCTATGCAATGTTGCCTTGCGCTCATTGTATTATTAGACACGGTTTGTCATTGATCTTTTGGCTGTCTATGCTAATTAAAAACAAAATTACATGGAGGACTCAGAAGCTTCTACTTGAATGTCAGCTATTGAAAGTTTTTAATTAGCAAAGCCAGCTAATTGATCTTTTGGATTGGACATGAAATCGGTAATATTTATTTATATATAGTTTGCTTTTGATTTTGATTTTTGATTAGGGAACCAAAAACAAAATTATTGAGAATCTAAGCTCAAACTTAATCATGCATAAACCCAACCCTTACTTTATAATCACAAACAAAATTTTGGCTCAAAACCGAAACCATACCGAAACCGTACCGAACTTAATTGGTACGGTACGATCTGGTTTCACTTTCAAAATATTGAATACCGAACCGTACCGTACCGATTAAAATTAAATGGTATGGTTCTGGTATCGATCAATTTTGTACCATACCGAACCGTGCCCACCCCTAGTTGTAGAGTTTGCAGCCGGTTGCGTCGCAGCGGACCGGCGGTTGTGGTGGCATGGCTTGGATGGTTACAGCCCAAATAACATGGTGAAGAACACCAAGGAGCCACCAAAGGGGAGGCATAATAATAATTATGTGAGACTTTATTTAGTTTTGGTTTTTGTAAAGATTTGAGCTTTTTAGGGAGATATTTTCTTTGAAAGTTGGGGAAGGCTGAAGGGAAATAATGAGCCAAATAATGGAAAAGAAAAGATCACTTAGATTGGACGTTAGGCTTATCTTTAAAATCATGAAAAGATCACTTAAAAAAAGATCACTTAGCTTTGAGCTTTTTAAAATTATCATGTAAAAATAATCTTTAAAAAAAATTAATTAGATTAAAAATTATTTGTTAATATATTTATATCTTTAAAAAATTAATTAGATTGGAAATTAATTGTTAATATATCGGTATCAAAATAATTAGTTTCGATAACACTTAAAATTATGAAATATAATATGATATTGTATATTAACGAAAAAGGAACATATGTTGCAGTTTTTGTAATATTAATTCTTTGAGGATATGGTTAAAAAGAGAAGGCCCAGAGGACAGCAAATGGGTATGGCCCATGGGTGCTTGCGTACAAAAATCTGGCACATAACTACACAAGGATGAGGAACGTATTCGTAGCTCCATGTTCGTGGCTCCAGCCAAGTGATGATGGAAACAACGAAAAATATTCTTTAAACCCCACCCCATATCCATCCCATCACATGAATCTCTACATAGCCCTCGTCATTGGGCCGGGTCGGACAAGTCCGGCCCAAATTTTTTAAGCTTGGGTCAGGCTAGATTGGACTTATTAAATAATTTTTTAATTTACGAGCCGGGTCAAGCGGGCTTACTTACATATATAAAAGCCCTTGGGCTTTATCGGACCGAATTTTTATCGGACTTTTCGGGTCGGGCTTACTAATCTCACTTGGGTCGGGCTTACATGGGCTTTTGCAATAAACTATTTATCAAATTTTAAAGTTACAAAAAATATATATGAATATGAAAAAAATATTAATAATGAAAAAAAAAAATTACACAAGGGTGCAAAAACGTGGCCTTGTTAAAACCTTACCTTAAAAACCCTAACAAAACTGCTCAAGAGTACCCAACTAGAGGAAAGAACGGGAAGTGAAAGTAAGCGTAAAATGAAGAATGAGGTTGAAAGATAAGAGAGATTGTGTTGAGCGAGTGTGAGTTTGTGAGATACTGAGATATGAGTTTTGAACTTTGAGAGTTGGAAGAGAGATAATGCAGTTAGTGAGGAGAATCAGAAAGTGGAAAGGGTTAGGGTTGAGTGAAATTTATTTAAGTAGGTGGACATAGGGTTAGCCGGTTAGGGTTTGTATTGGGTATTGGCCATTGAGTTTTCTAAAATAAATTAAGTGGATTTGGGATTGAGATTTGAGTTTGGGCTAAAATATTAATATTAAAAATGAGTTAGGTATTAATTCTTAAATAATAAGAATTTTATATATTCGGGCTTTTGGGCCGAGTTTATATGGGTGGGTCGGGCTGGGCTTACCAGGCTCTATCGGGCTCGGGCCTATCGGGTTTGAACACCATAAGCCCAAGCCCAGTCCGCTAACTCTCGGGCCGGACGGACCTACGACCCATAGCGGGTCGGGCCGGGCTTTTGTCCACCGGGCCGATCGGGCCTCCATAAGCCCATGGGCTTTTGAGCCAAATAGTGAGGGTTATCTCTACATTAAGTTTTTTAAATGCATTTTAATGCATCATAATTATTTAATTATCTAACGATACAAAATATGACAAATTAAACGCCTACTCAACATCATAATTTAGATTAAAAAAATATTTATAAAGTCTAAATAAAGTTTTTTTTTAAATAACAAAATCTATCAGCCACAAACGATTCAACTATGACGACCTCCTTTAACCCAACTCACCACACTGCTGATGCGACCATCCTCTCTTTATACACTGCCATCCAATCTTTTTTTATTAATGAATTTTCATTAAATAGAACTATGAAAACTAGCAAAAAGAAACCAAATCCAGCTAAGATAGAATAAAACCAATAAAACTACAGCGACAAAGAACAAGGATCACTGTCAAGCTCTGACGGATAAAAACTCTTCTAAGAAGATGTCAGTGGACAAGGCAGACCATCATATGATAGAGCATAGATCAAGACCGATGGGGTCTCAAAATCCAGACCGAATCACTCATCACTTTTTTCATGATTGATGGAACGACATATGTTGTTTTGTTCGCGATATGCGGAACCCATTCCCAACGAGCCGAATTGAACAATACCATAAGCTTTTTTACGTCAGACAAAAGAGGGAAGATCTCCCATCTTCTCCTTGCAATGCTTCCTTTTAGGGCCCTAACAAGTTCCTGAGAGTCAGACTCAAAGATTACATTTCCATAACCCCTTTCAGCTACGAACCTGCAATCCACCTCAACAACCCAAGCCTCGGCTAGAATTATAGATCTAGCACGTTTGCGCCAACTGACGGCTGCCAGGAAACAACCATCACAACTCCTGCAAACAACACCAATTACAACAGTAGAAGATGGGTCCCATGCAGCATCATTGTTAACCTCGACAAAGTTTTGAGGATGAGGTTTCCAATTAGGGTCACAAACGCTAACTAGCGGCTGAGGACAAGAGGGAATCAGAATAGATTGACAAGCAGCCATGTGATCGCATGCAGTCTAGCAACCTCTCCAATAACAAACCTTGGACTAAAAACCTTACCCTCCATAACCACAGCACAGCTAGACTTCCAAATTGCCATGCATGTATAAGCAACCACTGACATGATCCATTTAGAATCCTCAATATTCCTCAGCCCAGACTTAGTTATGGTAATAAGCCCTTCATCAAAATTGTTAACCTCGAGACCATTAATGCAATAAGACATGACCACACCTCATGAATCATTCTATAGGAAAGAATAAGGTGTTCCACAGTTTCTAGTTCATCGTTACAAATAGGAAAAATCGGGAAGTACTTAGGTGTCTACGGTTGAGATTGGCTCAAGTAGGGATAGCCCCGCGTACCACCTGCCAAAGAAAATGTTTTAACTTGAAGGGTTGCTTCTGCCTTCGAATTGGTTGTTGGGTATTGAATAAAATGGGATAGTGATCAGATGCTACCGCTGGAAGGTGAGTTACTGAGGAGCATGTCCATTTCAATTGCCACTCGCTATTGATCAGAGCCCTGTCAATTCTTTCCTGCACCACTACTCCATCGACCCTAGTACCCGTCCAAGGGAATGGCTGCCCCTTGCACCCAACATCAAAGACTTCAGCACTTTCCATAAATTCCATTAAGAACTTTCTCCGCCCTATAGAGTCCATACGACGACCCATTTTCTTAAAATTCCATAGGTACTCATTTAGATCCCCAATGAAAATCCAACCTTATGTTCCTCTTTTTCTTTGTCATGCTCAATTGATTTGCTGAAGAAAACGTCATTTTAAATCGAACTTAAAAATTGGATATGAAGGCTACAGATTAACGGTCTTCGTTCGTGCCCCACAAAAGAAAAATACATACATCTAAACCCAGCAATAAAGCATAAACCTCTTAAAACCAAAGTTTAATCCTTTCTAATTTCAAAACTTACAATTTTCTTTCTCCTTGGAATCTTTACAAATTCAATAAATAGCGAATAGAGAAGTTAAATAATCCATTAATCTGTTGGTGTAAGTAAATAGAGCTTTGGTGATGAGGAGGGAGTTCTGGTTGTGGGGTTGATGGTTGAGGATGGTAAACCTAGGATTAGGGGCCAGTGAGTCAAGGGTGGTTGACGGGTTTGGGTAGTAATTGGCAGATTGGTTTTTTATTTTTATTTATATATATATATATATATTTAATTTATAATTGCATTTTGTAAGTATGAATGTGATATGGCTTAAAGGTGTTAAATTATATATTTAATTTATAATTGCATTTTGTAAGTATGAATGTGATGGTTAAAAAGGTGTTAAGTAGGAATGTGATATGGCTTATTTTAAATCATTGGATTAAAAGGATGGTTGAGAGTTAGTGGAATGAGTATAAATGCAAAATAACCAAATGCAAAGACTCGCACTCCTTTGAGTTTTTTAATTGCTTTCAAATGATTTTTTTTTTTCTTCCTTTATGTAATAAAAGAAATGACAATACTACATTTTTTTTACAAACTTCATATTACTAGTATATTTGTTTTCATTGACAATACCCTTTTCCAAATTTCCCTCGAAATACGTGAAAGACCATGTTCATGTCTGACAGTTATTGACACTTCAAATTGTTACCTAAATTACCCTTACAATTAGTGACACTATACATAAATTCTATTGTAAACCGGGTCGAGTAACCTTAGTTGACCTTCAGCCAACTGTCAGACGGATGATGTAATGCCGATAATGAAATTGTTCTTGAGAGCTACGTTAGAAGTTCAAACGGTGGTAACCGCACATATCAGGAAAAAAACTATAACCGTAAGGTCAGACCTGTGCAAACCAACCATAGTTCATTGCTCCAAGTCACCGCCCACATCACCCACTGACCATGGTAACAAGTACATACTCACAAGTGTTTCAATCCCGACTAAATCACCTGGATAGTTGTGGCCACATATCCTAATCGACCCAACCCGTAGTTATCTTGTCTTCATCTAACGTGTCGTGAGTAGCCAGAACACCCTTAAGATGTCATATAACCTATTTCCTGAATATAATAATCTGTTCAAGTTTATGTTTCCCTTGAACTAATTTATTGAGATGCATAATGAAAAGCAAAACTATAAACCCGGCCTAAGCCGAAAAATTTCCAAAACATTAGCCATAGCTAATAATTATCTCCTAATCACAGTCTATAACTTGTAGCTGATGACTATCAAAATAAGCATAATCCTCTTTAATTCTACAATACATAATTGGGAGACCATTCGACTAGTCAAATACCAACTTATTTGGTCCCTACGACCTTCAGGGTCTGCCACTTTCAAACAAGATTCTTGGCATTACTAAATGGAAATAAGAACCTCAAATCCAACCCCTTAAATCCCTGGAATAAACACTTCCCCTAAATGGGTATATAGATAGTTTGGATCTTCGATTGACTCGAAGCCCATGCCAACTGTCAAAAATGTCAAAAACGTCAAAAACATGGAAACATGCGTCGTCATGGGCTAGGGATTACCCCACACGCTTCCATGCATTGACGACAGGTTGGCGGCCTTCTCACGTGACCCCACGCACTACCGTGTGGTGCCTATGTGCTCCCACGTGCATCCACACTCCTAGAACATATTTTTTTTCCTGACAAAATATTCTAACAGCCAAGAGAATATTTTGTTTCTAGAATAGGATATTCTATCAACCTTGATGGAATATTCTGACGGTAGTAGAATATTCCATCCTTCACTAAATATTTGAAAAAATATTTTGTTTCTAGAATAGGATATTCTATCAACCTTGATGGAATATTCTGACGGTAGTAGAATATTCCATCCTTCACTAAATATTTGAAAATCACATAATATGATGTCGCTGGTGGAATATTCTATCACTGGACCTCCATAGCTACCCGACCTTCAAACTTTCGTATCACCTTCATTTCTTAACCAAATTTGACATTTTAATAATGAAAATCTACCTACTCGGCCAAGGAATTCAAATTTGAAATCAGAACTAAGAACTCATACCTCCAGTGCTGAAAATCAAGCTAGAAGTTTTGGCTAGAATTGTTAGACTCACCCATCCACCACAACGCTCAATGCCCAAGGAAGGTATGGATGAGTTGGTGAGACCGAGGAGAAACTTGTGATATTTTTAGTTTGGGTCGAAATGGCCAAAATTAAAAAAAAAATCCCCATATTGGGTATATTGGTTTCCTCGACCCAGAGAGAGAGAGAGAGAGAGAGAGAGAGAGAGAGAGAGAGAGAGAGAGAGAGAGAGAGAGAGAGAGAGAGAGAGAGAGAGTGAGAGAGAGTGTGTGTGTGTGTGTGTAACATCCCGAAAATTAGAGAAAAAAATAAAAACTAGAAAAGATTAAGTGAAAATTGATGGTTTTTATCTTAGAAGGTTAAAGGTTGACTTTTTTACTTGGATATTTTTGGACGTTCTGCAAGAACTGTTACGAAGATCTCGAATTTCTAAGTCTATAGACAGGTAGTATGTAGAATCGGAGATCGAATAGATTCGATACAGGTCAAAAGTGACTAGGGGCATTTTGGTAATTTTGGATATAAGAGTATTTTGGTAATTTTGCAAGAAAGACTTAGGATATTCTAGAATTTTCTTCATTTCCCCTCCCTTATCTCATGTTTCAACCGACTTAGCCTTGTGCTACTACATATATATATATATATATGTTGATGGTAAGGAGGGTTGTTTAGTGGGTGGTGGCCGAAAAGAAGAAAAACAAAGCTAACCTGTAAGGAAGTGAAAAGGGAGAAGTAAGGAAAGGAAAAGAATAAGAAAAGAAAGAGAGGGAGAAAAGAGAAGAAGAAAGCCGTGAAGAGAGGAAGGATAAACAGTGAAGAATCAATACGAAACTCGTGACTTCCATTTTGGGTTTTCTAGTTCTAAACTATGAAACTTAGAAACAGGTACTTTATTACTCTCATGGGGATCCTGCGACCATTTTGGAACAAGAAAGAACAAGTTTGGACACTGGAGAGGCCATCGAAATGGTTGAGGAGCCATGACTAGACTATGCTATCATGTAAGTTTTCTCTCATTTGGATTTCATAGAACTCCTCCTTAGGCCGGGTAGGTACAAATCGACCATTAAAACGATAGAATTGGATGTAAAATGGCCGAGTTCAAGCTGGGTTGGAATTGTGGGTCGGACAACCCGAGTTGCAGGGAACCTAGTCACCCATTAGAGGTTGAAGACAACCTCTGCATAGGCATGTGAAGCCCACACGCAGAGGTTATCGTCATCGCATGAGAGCACGCGAGACATTGTTTGGGATTCCAATCAACATGCTTATTGTAGTATTTGTTGTGATGAATCTTTTGGTGCAAGTTTCGAATTAATTAGACATTGTTTGAGTATAGTTCCAAAAATTCGATATAATATGTTTATATTTTAAATTCAAAATCAAATCCGGAAGAATTAAAGGACTTGATTATAATACTATTTTGGATATTAAAAAATTTATAATGATAATTACGATGAGTGGAATGGGTCCTGTCAGAGAGAGAGAGGGAGAGAGAGAAAGGATACTCCCCTATAATTCTGGAGAAATCCAGTATATATTGGACCCAAAATATTTGACCCATAAAATGACCAAGTTACCCTTGAATCTTCTAGTTCTATAACTTTTTATTCGGACTTCAATTTTCATGTGCTGTTTGTCTACGAACTCGTGAATTTAAGACCTACGTCATTCTCAAAGAAAAGCTTCCAAAATTTTTTCTAGGCAAAACGTGACTTTTGGACCCCTCATAAATCGAGGATAAAATCGTCCTTTTCCATGTAGATTCCCAAATTAACTTAAATTTAAGTTTTGAATCATTGCAACTCAAATATAAGGTTCAAATTATTACAACACACACTCCTTAAAAAAAAATTCCTCGAAATTTATTCAACGCAGTGGAAAGAGTTTACCTTCTGCAACTCCTCGAGTTGCCTGAAGGCCCCTCGTGTCCCTACTAACACAAATTAAACCTCTGATATAGTTCACCATTGAAACTTTACATGCTCATTTTAGATTGACTCAAAATGACATAAAGAATAAGAACTTATATCATGTGTGTTCATACCATATCGGCCCAGACCGAGCTTGAAGCCCATACTGACTACTGGCCCAGCCCATTGCTGAAATAGCACCAGTCCGGACCAGTCTTGGAGGCCCAGCCCTCTACCTGGCTCCGCGTGTCGGCCCAGACCAACCTAGAGGACCAGCCCTCTTCCAGACACCATGCCACCGGCCGACTCTAGAGGACCAGCTCCTGTCGGTCGGTGCGTCTGCCCAGACCGACCGGCCGGCTGACAGGACCCATCCCAGTCCCCCCGGGATTACCATGGAATGTGCCCTGCTCCCGTCCAACAAGGGTGTTAGACAAGGGATAACCAAGAATCACTGCCCAAACGGGCCATCCAGAGTGCGCAAGGATCGATGGAGGAGGTGTGCAATGTCCCAGTCCCTGCTGCAGTCGCAACCGTAATCAACCTGAAGGGCATTAAAACCAAAAACTGTGAGTGGACAAAAACCAATAAGTTTATTAAACACATTTATAAGACATTTATGCCCTCCAGTTTTCACAAACTTGCATGCATATCGTAAAACATGAGTATGAACAGTGGACCGATAAAATCAAAACATATTTTCCCATGGTCCAAAAAAACTCATGTTCATCAAATCAGTTCATGTTATAAAACATCAAATCCCGGCTCTCAGGCCGAAACATGTGAAAACATAATCACTGGCCACAAAGACCAAAAACCAGTACTCAATACCAGTACGTCATCACAAATAACCTCAATCAGCACTAATCACAAGTGCACAATAAATATATCAATCCAATCAATCTGCACTACTCACGAGTGCCAATATCTAGTCACTCTCTCGGGAACAGACACCTCTGGGCTCAACCCCCTCGGGCTCAACCCCCTCGGGCTCAGTCACCTCTGGGCGAACACATCCCCAGGCTCAGACCCATCCGAGTGGTACATCCAGGCTCAGTCTCATCCGAGAAGCTGACTACCATAGGATCAACTCTTGATCCTACAATCACATCATCCATATAACCCGTCACGATATCAATGCAACGCGTGCAACTCGGTGTCTCACGTCCGAGTACATCCCTCAGGATCTACGACGTCTGAGGGGATATCAACTCTAGGATCAACGACATCTAGAGGATATCATCATAACCCCACGCTCCTGCGAGTGAGCCTCCCTCGGAGCTACTCATCTCCAGGCAGTGGATCGTGACTACTCCAGGATCTACGACGTCTGGAGGAGACTATCAATCACAAAGGATGGTATATGTGGAACAGGTCACCAAATCCAGTAATCTCATTTTAAAATCATTTATGTCTCAAATCAAGTCAAAAACATTTCAATAAGGCCAATGCCCGAGACATAGCTTTCACAAATCAAGTTCCACAAAGCCATCATTAAACAGTGTCCAGGATTCACTTTAGAAATCAAAATCATTAATATCATCATGTAATCACATGGAAATACAAATCCATTCAAAATCACAATTCCATTGGGTCTCAAGCCCAAAGTATTATTTTCACGCAAATCCGTGCAACCGTAAACCCGAGTTTCCACGATCACGTAAATCCATAAAATCAATCACTGACTCATAATCCGAGTCCAAATATCATTTTCAATTCGGGCCTAGCCCAAAAACATCAATTTCATCATTTCTCGAAAATTGTGCCAAGATATAATATAATAATCATAAAACTGAGAAAATCAAGAAATCACTGGATTGAAATACCAATCATGCCACAACATATCAAATCATATAATAAAACATTTAAAATCATATATGCATGCATCACGGTTAGAAAACAAAAGTCCACTCACAGACCGTTTTAACGGTATGCCTCGATACGCGTGCCACCGGCCCTCCCGGGCCTCACCACTATCACCGGGACCCCCAATCCTGTCCAAATCACATTAGAGGGTTACTAACCTCCACATTAACATCCTATCAAAGTCCCGTAATTTTCCCGAATTTTTAACTATTTTTAAACTTGATTTAAAACCTTCGGACATCCCGAACAATAGCGAGACGGTGTCCGATCGACACGAAACCAATTCCAAAATGTTCGTTACATTAAATAGGACAGAAGTCATGTTGACCTCACCTCGAGATTCGTGCCCACGCGCCGTCACGCGCCGCCGTGAGTGGCTGCGCATGAAACCCACGCGCCTGCTACAGTGTCACCTTCTAACCCGTATGTCTGGTAAACGGGTCCAAATTGCCCGCGAGACGACCCGGTTCCATTCCTATCAATTCAACCTTAATTACATCAATTGATCATTCAATTAGCTTCGTCTTAAGTTTAATTTAAGTTCTGTAACATTGATTACACAAGACCTTACCTACAATCCCACGATTCGATGATGAACACCAAGAACACCCGTCCATTGTTCATCCTTCGAACCCCATCAATTTCGATCGATATCCTTAAATTGATTCAACCAGAAGCTTCCATGGACTTAGTTAAACATTTCCCCCAACTCAATTGCATCAATCCATTGCTCAAACTTCACGACTCAAACTCGATGGCCGTCACTGTGCAACCATGGAAGTTTGCCAATCACAACCGTTTTCTCTCAATTGATGAACCCAGAAGCATCGTGGGATCATGAGAAGTAGTTTCCCCACCTCAATTGAATCAATCGAAGCCTCCAATTCCTCGACTCAACCTCGAATTTCCTCCTCTGTCACCAAGTGTGTTCAGAGCCAAAACGTTGCCAATTCTTCATGTTTTTTATGTGGATCGACTCGTACTGATCTCAGGAAGCTAACACGAGCTTCAATTCCACTCCTCACGGCTCAATTCGAAACAATTGAATTTTCCCCCCAAAATTTCTAAAATCCGAAACCCAGAATTCATCACACTCACAACCCCTCGTGTTTCCCTTGTTATTCCAATCATTCAATCTCTCATTTTTCTCTCAAGAACGGCAGAGAAAGGGAGTCAATTCTCCCAGTTCAATCCCCCCCCCCCCCCAAATTGTGCACGGTTTGAAGAAAATTCAAAGAAAATAAAGGAAAATGATGGAGAACATGATGATTAGGGGTGATGATGGTGTTGGGAGGAAAATATGGAGCTGGAAACAAGGGATGGGTGACACTTGGCACTCATCCGGATGTGCACAGTCATCGATTACTATTCATTATTATATTATTATTTTAATCCGAGCCTCGGTTCGTAAATTCGTTTCCCTGACCATAACTTCGTCGTCGAATCTCCGATTTCGGCATGCCGCCTGTCATTGGATTTGTATCGACGAGACCTACGTAACGGTCCTTGGCCCTCGTCCATCGGACCTCCCGGTCAAAAAGTACGTCACAGTCATCGGTCAAAGTCCGTTTGACCGCCCGAACTAAAAGTCAACATTTTGCCCACGCCAAGGGCAAAACGGTCATTTTGCACGTTTCGTCCGATTTCACTCAACTAATCCCCGATTAGTCATTCTAATTCATAATTAATTAATATTCAATCCCGATATTCGGGACGGGTCATTACACCGGCCCAGTGCCACCGCCTAGCACAAGCCCAAGGGGCCCAGGTCCACTCACATGGACAAGTCCCACTCGGTCTGGATGGCACCTCCACGTGTCAGTCCCACATCGAATTGATATTTGTCCCACATCGGGAAAATACATATATTATATTCACCGCACCCATACAAAAGGGGTCCACTTGTCGTACAAAGGTAACTAAGCAATTTACTGTTTACTATTACTTTTATAGTATACTTTATGCTACCCCCTAAACCTTATACCGACCACTGACTTGGGCGTCGGAGTACCTTTGGGCCGGTACCACACCGGTGCCTATACTCTCACCGACCGACCAGTTTCCTTCCTTTTCAGGTTCACACAAGGCACGTGGCAGAGCAACATTTGCTCCCTAAGTTGCCACATTTCGTGCATCAACAATGTGCATCTTGCACATTTCCACTTTTCCTTTCTAAAAAACAAACCATAGGCGAGGACAACATTCCCGGGGCATCACAAATGTATTAGGTTGCTACTAAATATAGTCCGCAAGAAATTATCCTGAATATCTAAATTAAGAAAATATTCTACCATCTTGCAAATGACATATGATGAAAATATACCTTGCTATCCCCATGGAGAAAGTTCTGCCTCTTCCGACACGGGAACAAGTCCTCATAACCACTACCAAAGGCACCTCGAAGCAATGGCTAGAAACCACGAGCTCTACCTCGGGGCCTACTCTTCACCTATTTGAAGATACCTCAAAGATAGATGGACTCAGCGAGCACATGGCCAAAGATACCTTGAAGTCACGTATCGACGATAATCAAGGACGACTGAAATACCTCAATTCACGCGGGACATGACCAAAAACACCCCGTAGTTATGTATCACAATATACAAGCATGGAAAAATATACCTCGAAGTCACGCCATCACATTACTGAGTATATCTCGAAGCCATGTGTCAAAAATATACACGCATGATGAAAGATGCCTCAAAGTCATACGGTCACATGACCAAATATACCTTGAATTCATGTGTAAGAAATATACACGTATGACCGAAGAGGCCTCGAAGTTATGTGATCACATGACCAAATATACCTCAAAGTCATGTGTCTAAAGTATCTCACTGAATACATGTCTGAATATACCACAAAGTCATGCATCATAAATGAATACGCATGGCCCAAGACACCTAGAAGTCAAGTAGTCAAAAAAGCCATAAAATCAAGGGTGGTAAACATAGTAAAAACCGTAGTAGAATCCAAGATCCAATTTAAAATTTGTAGAACTGAGCCATAGCCCCAATTCCTTGAAAATTGAGCTTAAACCCAAATCATAAAATTCAAAGTCATTCAAATCTGTGAAACTGGGTAATGCCCAAAATCATTTTAACATCGTTATCAGGAAATTTAACCAAAATTAGTCAAAAAAATTAACAGTAATAATCATTCAAAGTTTCTGAAAATTTATCTTAAAACAATTCTTCTAATTTTCCAATAGTCACTTTGAGCAAGAATTGAAAATCAAAATCCACTCAACTGCAACGATGGGGTCCCATTTTCCTGTAATCACCCTAGCTCCCAAACTGGGCCCTTTTTCTAGCCCAAACCTCAATAGTACCTTTACTTCACAGATGTAATCATGACCTGACCTAATTAACCCAAGGTTTACTCGATGTTGGGTGTAATCACGAACTCATACACCTCATATACTCTCTCCCCCTCTTCATCTGTTCTAAGGCACTAAGGAGCCACACATCTTAGAGGCATCTCATTGAAAAGAACCACAAATAATCTGCACATTAAGCATATGTTCCACATGAAATTAAACCTAGAGCTCTAATACCAAGTTGATAAGACTCTTCCCGAATTTCCTTTGAAACTCGTGAAAGACCCTACTTCCATTTGATAATTACTATCACTTCAAGTTGTTACCTAAAATACTCTTACAATTGGTGACATTGTACATAACTTCTATTGTAAACTAGGCCGAGCATCCTTAGTTGACCATCAATCAACTATCATGCGAAAGATGTAATATTGATATAAGAACTAATTTTGAGAGCTACCTTAGCCGTTCAAACCTCGATAATCATGCCTCTCAGGATAAAAACCCTAACCCAAAATTCTAACATGTGCAAACCAACCATAAATCGTTACTTTGGGTCACCGTCCACACCACCCACTGACCATGTTAATGAATGCATGCTCACCATTGTTTCGATCTCGACTAAGTATGGTTGTGGTCAAATAGGCCAAATGACCTAACCCTTAGCTATCATGTCATCACCTCACATACAGTGAATCACCAGAATCCTTCGGCTATCATATCATCTATTTCATGAATATGATAATCTAACCTAGTTTTTGTTTCCCCTGAACTTACCTAGAAGTCCATATGTCTTAATGATTTGATCCAAATCAATGCTTAGTACTGGGTTGGGCTGAGACTATAACGACCCATAAATTTGGAAAAGGAAATTCCAGGAATTTAAAAATAGAACTAACAAATTTGCCCTTGTAGGTCACAATTTGACTTTTTACTCAACGTAATTTTTGGAATTTTTGTGAAGAGCATTACGTACATCTTAGAGTCCTAAATCCATAAACAGACGACATGTTAGAATCAGAGTTCAGATAGAATTGTTATGGGTCCAAAATACTCAAAGGTATTTTGGTAATTTGGCCAACATGGGCATTTTGGTCTTTTTAGTTGAAGGGGTGAGTCAACAAATTGTTTAATTGGGATGGTGACAAGCTTCACCATCCTATGTAGATTCGTGGCACTTTTAGCCTTTGTGTGTCGTGTGTGTATATGTGTGTTGTATTGAACCCAAAAACCAAAATTGAAGCTTTTGATCAACCAATTTTAAGAGAGAATGGAGAGAAAAGAAAGGAAAAAGTGAGAAGAACGAAAGAAAAAGAGAGGAAGAGAGAAAGAGATACAATCATGGAAGGATGAAGAAGGAGCCAAATCGGGAGTAAGAACCCGAATACCTAATTTGTGCCTTTGAAAGTGAATTACGGGATTTTGAACTAGAAGCATGAAACTACCATCATCCTCCTCTTATTTAGACTGTGCGATCAAAATTCAAATGTGAATCAAAAGGAAGGGACATGGAATGCAACCAAAATCGAGGTTGAAGTTCAACCGATAATTAGAAGGTCGTGACCTTGAATTTAAGGTGAGGAATTCATGGTTTGACATCGTAGAATTTCTTGTGATGTTGATTAGGTTCTAATTGACAATTAAAAAGTGAAAATTGTATAATAAATGGTGAAATTTGGTCCAGATTAGGATTGTTGGGTCGTGACCCGAGTTTCATGTCGTGGATCGACCCGCTCGAGGCACGTGAGGCCTAGTCTCAGAGAACCTAGGCATCACGTGGGGTCGCGTGCCATATTTCCTCGACGTCCAATCAACACGTGTTATCATGTAATTGATGTTATGGACATTAGTGACCCTCGATTATGGTTTTTTGATGGGCCAGAGAACTTCCAAGGCTTCGGAGAAGCATACAGCTCAGAATTGAGCTACTTTGAGAGTCTATGAGTGGAAATTTATTTTGATAACTGCCATTCATGCATAATTAAATATTTTAAATGTTTTACTACATGATTAGATTACAATGGACACAGATTTACGGTATTGTGGAAACAATGTTTTGGGTTTAGGACCTATTTGGAAATATTTTGACTTGGAATGTGAGTTAGGGATTTGTTTTGAAAGAATAATTTGGGGTTTAATTCATGAACTGGTTTTCACTGTTATTTTGATGAGTTCCCAGAAGGTTGAAACTAGGGGTGTTTTGCATACGGTTGAAGCTCGAGGTTATTCTTTTCCTAGGAATCCAAAATTAAGGGTGTTTTCCATACGGCGGATGCTCCGAATGATTGTTTCCTAGGAAGCCAAGGTTAGGGATGTTTCCTAAACGGCTAATGCTCGTTGTGATTGTTTCTTAGATAGTCGAAGTTAGGGGTGTTCCCCCACGACTGATGCTTAGAGTTATTGTTCACAGTGAGTTGAAGTACAGGGCGTTTCCCAGATGGCTAATTCTCAGGGGAGTCGATGATTGGCTTTTGATTGGTAACATATATTTGTGTCCAAATGGTTTCACATAATTTTATAAATGGGGATTTCAGGGGATTTCAGGGAAATATATGCTGCAGCCTTTTGATGCATTATATAATTTATGGGTCCCACGATTTATGATTTGGTTTGAATTGAAATCCGATTATTCATTTTATACATGCATGTTTTATTATTGGAGGGTAAAATTTATTTTTTCGAAAATATATTTATAAATTATTATTTTGGTCAACTCACACTTTTAATGGTTTCTTTGACCCTTTAGGTTGTTGACAGAGATCAGAGTTGATTTAGAGGTAGATGTTAGAAATGTGAGATTGAATGAACTAATTATAAGGACTTAACTTCAATTCCATGAAAAAAATGACTAGTCAAATGAGAAAGAAATCACGTGTTTTGATTTCAAATTCAAATGGGATGGTTATGGACTTTGGAACTGTCCAATTCTGTTTGGAAATGTCAATTGATAAGATTGACAGTTCCATATCGACCATATAAGAAAGGATTTAATCCCTCTCCTCCTCTAAAAACTGATCATTCCTGAAAAACTTCTCCTATTGAAGTTGATCATCGATATTGAGAGGAAAGATCATCAATTCCCCATCTGCCTTGTAGATTGCACATTGATCACAATAGCACTCAATGATGGCTTCACTGTTAAGTAAGCCTGTTTTCTCTTTGAATCTGTTCTTTCAAATGTTAAGTGTTTATGTTGTAGAAGGTGATTTCGATATATGATTTTTTTTCGATCTTGGAAGATTCTGATCACAAAATTCCTTACAATTTGTATCAAAGCTTTCAATCATGTTCTAAGCTCTTTCGATTATGTTTATGACTTTCTGGATTCTGTTATACATTACTTATGAGTCTTCAATGTGATTAATGTATATATACTGAATCTATGTGATACTGAATTGCATGACAAGTTGAACTCTCCACAACCTTCGAACCTTGATGCTTTAATCTGTTGATTACTACATAATAACGAAACCAAATAACTGTCATAACCGTCAAGATCAATTTCGAGTCATGGTGGTTTCAATGATTCTAAAATGTTTGAATTCCATTTTAGAAGCGAGGAAACATCTGTCACGGTTTAAACTAAGAAACCTTGAGATCTTGATGATTTGATAATTGAATCAAGTTGATTTTACGAATGAATGATGATGTTTAGTTTCTGTGTTAAGGGTCTTTTCTGTTAATTGCTAAAGCATGGAACAAAAAGCAGAACTTGATCACAAATCTAAAACTATCCAAGTGGATTTCAGGGTTGACAAGTAGATATGTTTATAAAGAAATAGTTTACTTGGTTTTCTGTTTTCCAATATATAAAGATCGTGCATTACTTGTTGAGATATGATTATTTCTAGGCTAAAGCTGTCATAGTCATATATTTGGGAAGTTTTTTATGTTCTGCTATGCAAGTCTGAAATTCTTACCACTGATTTGGAAATCTCTAGCCTAAAGGTGTGATTACTCCAAAATTTTAGAAGTGACAGAAGTTTGAAACCTAACTTCATCGTGAATGTCATTGATATGAATTTCAAACCCTCATTATTTTTCATTGTAGACATGAATATACTGAATCTTGTCAACATTGAGAAATTCAATGGGATACATTTCAAGGAATGGAAATAGAAGCTTATGATGCATTTGGGTATGTTGCAATTCGATATAGCTTTCAAAACTTCAAAACCATATGAACTGGATGAAAACAGCAGCAGAGATGGCAAAGAGGTTTATGAAAGGTGGGAGAGAGCAAATTCCATGTCATTGTGTATTATGAAAAATTCCATGGAAAATAACATCAGGGGTGGTTTTAAGGATTGTGATTTGGCTAAGGAATATCTATCTGATGTTGAGGAGAAGTAGAAGAAATCAAATAAGGCATAGGCAAGTTCATGCCTACATGCCTTGATCAGTGCCAAACATGATGGCACAAGTAGCATCAGATAACATCTTCTTAAAGTTGTGAACACTGCCAATCGTCTGAATACTCTTGACATTGGCATTTCTAAATAGTTTTTGTTCCACATGGGATTGCACTCCTTATCTGATGACTATGATCAGATTAAAGTGAATTACAAGACACATAAGGAAACATGGACCTTCAATGAGTTAATAGAAATATGTGCTGATGAGGAAGAACGAAGGAAAAAGAAACTGATGTCTGCTAGTGTCAATCTAGCACACTAGAAAAGGAAAAGGAAAAATGGTTCCTCGGTCAAAACCATCCAATTCTATGAATTCAAAAACAATTGCATTCAAATTCAATTCAGATTTTGGAACAAAGAAGAATGCTCATTATCCTGGTTTGTACAAAAAGGACCCCAAATCTTCCAACTCACAACTCAAACCTCACAAGAACAACTTCAAGAAATGCTTTTTTTGTCAGTCCACAGATCATATAAGGAAAAACTGCCCTGGATTCCAAGCATGGCTTATGAAGAAAGGTATGAAAATCCAAAACATTTTTGTTACAGTTGAGTCAAATCTAATTTTTGTCCCAAAAAACTCGTGGTGGTTTGACACTGGTTGTTCAATTCACATAACAAAATCTTTGCATGGATTTCAAAATTAGAAGAGAACAAATGGGGATGTTTTCAATGTTTTTGTTGGAAATGGGGCCAAAGTAGTTGTACAATCAGTTGGATCAGTGATGCTTAAATTGTCTACTGTTTTTTTTTTAAACTAAACAGTGTTCTTTATGTACCTTCAATAAGAAGGAATTTATTTTTAGCAACTCAGTTTGTAAAATATGGTTTTTCTTACATTGGTGATAATGAGTCTATTAAGTTTTATTTTAAGGGTGATTTTGATAATTTGATTGGTTGTGTATTACCAAATGGTGATCTGTGGCAAATTGATTGTTCCTACTGCACAGAATGTATGAATGTTGATCATATTACCCAAAAAGGCTTATAACATATGAAAAGTCATCTATGCTTTGGCATAGACGACTTGGTTATGAAACTGATCAAATCTGGTGTGTTGCCAAATTTAGACTTCTCAAATTATCAAAATTGTGTAAGATGTTTCAAAGGAAAAACCAATAGTTCAAGTAAAAAGGATAAACCAAAAAGGAGTGAAAACCTTATAAACTTGATTCATACTGATGTTTATGGTCCATTTCCCGTTAGAAAAATTTTTGGGAACTCCTATTATGTTCTCATCATTAATGATCTTTCAAGGTATTTGCTTTTTTCTGATTTCTGAAAAATCACAAGTTTTAAACTGTTTTAAAATCTTCAAATTGGAAGTGGAAAATCAACTTGATATGAGGATTATGGTTGTGAGGTGAGATCATGGTGGGGAATACTATGGCAGATATACTAAGGTTGGATAAAACAACGTTCCATTTGCCTTGTTTCTTGAACAGGAAGGAATAGTATCTCAATAAACCACACCAGAATCACCATCTCAGAATGGTGTAGCAGAAAGAACTAATAGAACCTTGAGGGAAATGGTGGTTAGCATGATTTCAATGAAAAAAGTTGCCTAATTTTCTTTGGGGTGAAGCTGTCAAAATAGCAAATTACATTTTAAATAGGGTTCCTTCTAAATTAGTGGTCTCTACTCCTTATAAGATTTGGACTGGTAGAAAACCATGCCTTAATCATTTGAAGACTTGGGATTGCAGGAGTGAAGTCAGACTTCAATATCCAAATGCAAGGAAATTGGATGAAAGAACCACAAGTTGTTATTTTGTGGGATATCCAGACAGATCAATGGGATGCAGGTTTTACTGTCCAAATTCTCATTTGAAAATTTATTGAAGATTTCGAGTCAGGTGAACCTAAGGAGACATGATGTTTGTTTTTGATGAAATACCACTTGAAAGCACTGCTGACATTTCCTCAACTAGCACTGTTGTTCCAATGACAGTTCAGATTCCCTTGGCATTTCCAAGTTCAAACAACTCAGAAATTGAAAATCAGCACCCAGTCACGAACATAGATCCACCAGAATCACAACCAACACATGAAGTCAATCAAGAAGAAGGAACACAGGAGATCCTTGTGAGTAATCAACCTACAGAAGATCAATCTATAAGAAGATCCCAGAGAACAAGAAAATCAGCAACTTCAAGTGATTATATTGTTTACTTACAAGAAGCTGAATATGACATTGGGGATGATTCTAATCCCACGTTCTATTCTGACGCCATGAAAAATCACAATGCATGATCTTGGTTTGAAGCAATGCAAAAGGAACTGAATTCAATGTATAAGAACAATGTCTGGGAATTGGTGGAGGGTTTAGATAACAAGAAAACAATTGGATGCAAGTGGGTTTACAAAACAAAGAGAAATGCAGAAGGAGAAGCGGAAAGACTCAAAGCAAGACTTGTTTCCAAAGGATTCACTAAAAGATAAGGTTTGGACTACACTAAAATTTTTCCACCTGTGTCCAATAAAGACTCATTCAGAATCATTATGGCTTTGACTACTTATTTTGATCTTGAACTCCATCAAATGGATGTAAAAACTTCTTATCTCAATGATAATCTAAAAAAGGACATTTACATAAAGCAACCTACAGGATTCATTGAAAGGGTGAAGGAGAATTGGGTTTGTAAACTTAACATGTCGATTTATGGCTTGAAACATGATTCAAGGCAGTAGTGCCTCAAATTTGATGAGGTTGCCACATCTCATGTTTTTTTTTTTGAAAACAGGTTTGATAATTGCATTTACATGAAAACAGCTAAATGCAATTTCATTTTTCTAGTCTTATATGTGGATGACATTCTTCTCGCCAGCTCTTACCTGCAGCTTCTTCATGAAACCAAAAAGCTACTTTCTGATAACTTTGACATGAAGGATTTGGGAATCGCTCATTACGTGTTGGGGATAGAGATTGAAAGAAATATACATAGGAGGTCATTGGGGTTATCTCAGAAGAACTATGTCGACATAGTTCTCAAGAGATTCAATATGGAACATTGCAATGGAAATGATGTCCCAATAACCAAAGGTGACAAGTTATCACATGACCAATGCCCTAAGAATGAATTTGAGTACTAAAGTATGATGTATGCACAAGTATACACACGACCTGATTTAGCTTTTTCTCTAAGTGTATTGGGAAGGTATCAATCGAATCTAGGAGTAACACATTGGAATGCAAGCAAGAAGGTGCTCATATACTTAAAAAGGACACGTTCACATGTTCAGGTTTTCCAGCATGTTGAAAATTTGGAATAACATGTTATTCAAATGCTGATCTAGGAGGGTGTGTTGATGATAAAATGTCAACCAGTGGATACATTTTTATGCTTGCTAGTGGAGCTGTTTCATGGAGAAGTAAGAAACAAACAAACAGATCCACTTCCACCATGGAATCTGAGTATATTGGATGTTTTGAAGCCACCAGATAGGCTGTTGGGATCAGTAACCTAATACTCAGTATGAAGGTTCTTCAAAGCATTGAAAAACCCTTGAAGTTGTTATGTGACAATACTGCAGCAATTTCCATTGTAAAGAACAACAAGAGGTCAGAATCATCAAGATTCATGGACATTAAGTACCTTGCTATACATGACAAGGTAAGAGAAGGAATTATTGATATAGAGCACCTTGGAACATACCAGATGATTGCAGACCCTCTAACTAAAGCTTTACATGTTACTGTTTTCCATAGACTTGTGAATCAAATGGGGTTGCAAAGTTCACTTAATGATTAAATGTGGGAAAAAACCGTAAAGAACTGACTTAGGTCAAAAATGATTTTGTTAATGCTGATTGTATCAGTAGTTTAAATGTTAGATAAGTATCTGCATTTTTGTGAATTCAGCAAGTTCAACTTATAAGTTACTTGCTTGACAAACTAATTATCTTGCAAGTTTCATAGAGCTATCTAAACTGTTGTTGTTATGTTGAAGAACCATGGATGTTCTAGGACCAAACTCATATGGGAAGGTGTTCTGGTACCAACAACCTTCAAATTCAGATTTCCATTTACAACAAATTCAGATAGTGTGAATCATATGTGGTGTTGAAATGCAAATGCAAGTTTCCTTGCATCATGTCGTTTAAGGTTCAATGATTCGACACATTGAATTTGTATTGTTATTTAGATGTGTTTTTATGTTGATTAGTGATAACTTGATTGCCGAAGTTCTTGTAGCTAGCTCAATCAAACTCATGTGGGAAATTGTTAGAAATGTGAGATTGAATGAACTAAATACAAGGGCTTAACTTCAATTCCAAGAAAACAATGACTAGTTGTGTGGGGACCCTTGCCTTGGAGGCATGGTTAGCAATCCCACATCGCTCGAGGTGATCTGGGGGATGCACCTTATATGTGTGGGCGTGCATTTATCCAATAAGAGGCTTTTTGGGAGCTCACTGGCTTTGAGTTTGGTTGGAACTCTAAAGTTAAACGAGGAGGGGCTGGTGCAATTCCAAGATGGGTGACTCACTAGAAAGTTGCACGTGAGATCCCGAGAACAAAACCGTGAGGGCTGGGCTCAAAGTGAGCAATATCCTATTGGAGAAGGTCAGGTCGTGACAAGTTGAATGAGAAGGAAATCTTGTGTTTCAAATTCAAATTCAAATGGGACGGTTATGGACTTTGGAACTGTCCAATTCAGTTTGGAACTATTAATTAATAGGATTGGCAGTTCCATGTCGACCATATAAGAAGGGATTTGGTCCCTCTCCTCCTTTAAAAACCGATCATTCCTGAAACACAAGATCACACGAGCACTCAACAATGCCTTCACTGTCAATTAAGCATGTTTTCTTTTTTGAATCCGTTCTTTCAAATGTTAAGTGTTTATGTTGTAGAAAGTGATTTATATACATAATTGTTTTTTTATCTAGGAAAATTTCTGATTACAGAATTCCTTACAGTAGAGACATGAGCAGTGCATCAGTACTATTACGTCTTGTCTGACAGGTGTTAAGGGTAATTTTGAAATTTCGATTCAATTTTCAGACAAAAGTAGGACAAGGCAAAATTATCAAAGTATTTTTAAAATGGGTCCTATCAGAGACTCACTAACTCTATCATGAAACCATAAATTGCTATCTTGGTTCTTCCTAAGCCATAACTCGCGTACCATTTTTTCGGGACCCAACCTACGTTATAATTGCGGCTCGGAATTCCAAATACCAATTATTACCTGGGTCGAACTCCCAACTACAAAAACTCGGCTGAATCTGAATCCATAACCTATATTTCACTAAAACCGCCATTTTAGTCTAAGTCCAAGTTATTCGTTATTGACATGCATAACGAATGTAAAAACCACAAATCCGGCCTGAGCCAACCAATTTTCAAAACATTAACCTTAACTAATAATTATCTCTTAATCATAGTCCATAAATCGCACCTAATGACCATCCAATTAAGCATAATCCTCTTAAATCATACACGATCCTTGGCATTGCTAAATGGCAATAAGAACCTCAAATCCAACCCCTTAAATTTCGGTAATAAACGCTTGCCCCAAATACGTAGAGAGTTAGTTTGGACATCTAAAACAGCCTCTAAGAAATCTTTGGTTGGCTCAAAACCTGCGTCAAACTGTCTGAAATGTTGAAACATAGCAACACGAGTCGTAGTGGGTCAGGGACTGGTCCCCCCCACTCTGCCCCACAAACGGAAGGTCAGGGGCCTTCTCACGCGCATCCACGCACCTGGAATAGAATATTCCATCTTGGAATATTATGTCAGCCTAATGGCATATTCCCTTAATATTGACAGAATATTTTGACAGGAAAAGAAAATTCTATAAGTGAATATTCTGTTTCTAAAGTATAATATTTTGTCAACTTTGACGGAATATTCGGATGGTGGTAGAATATTCTGTCTTTCGCCTATATTTGAAAATAACATAATATTCCATCACTGGAAAAATATTTCGTCGTTGGACCTCCATAACCACCTGACCTTCAAATCTTTGTATCTCTTTCATTTTTCAGCCAAATTCAATTCTAATAATAAAAATCTATCTACTTGAGCCAATGAATTCAAATATGAGATTAAAACTAAGAACTCGTACCTGTGATGGCCAGAAGAAAGGCTAGAAGTATCCGCCAGACTTCCTAGCCTCACCCTATCATCCACCGCAACCCTCACGGCCCAATGAAGGTACAGATGAGTTCATGAGATCGGGAGAAGCTCATGTTGTTTCTAGTTTGGTTTGAAATGGTCTAAATCGAAAAAAATCCCCATATTGCATATGTGGGTTTCTTTGGTTGAGAGAGAGAGAGAGAGAGAGATAAGAGGATGGAGAAAGGAAACTCAACTCCACTACAATTAGGGAGAAATCCAGTATATATTGGACCCAAAATATCTAACCCGCCATGACAAGACCCGTCTCTAATTTCCTAGAAAATCAGATCGATCATGCTCACGTCTAACAACTCGGCTGAGACTCTCTAACTCGTAGCTGTGGATGAACCCGTAAGGGCTGAGAAACGGCCATGAATTGTCACCACATTAAGCAGCCATATACCGGTTGTTTGAGGAACCTAGGGTGTTAAGTGAGGTCCTAGGGTCATTCTAGAGTGAGAAAAAAGCGAAGTTGGGCACGGTAAACAGTCCAGTATGTAAAAGAAAGATTGGCCGAAACATCAAGGTAATAGTCCTTGACTTTTAGTTATTTTTTCTTCGTTTTGTGACCATAGATCACCTCTTGGGACACATTAGAGTGTTTTGAACAAAAAAGGGAGAAAAACTGATCAATTTTAAGAAAGATACGACCAGGTCTGGTCGTCGAGTTAGGCAACCCGAGTTGCAAACCCGACTGGAGGTTGCTGGTAACTGTGCATGAGCGTGGGTTTCACGCACAGAGAGGTGTTGACGGCACGTGGGGGCACGTGCGGCAGTTCCTGGAGGTACGTTCAACATAAAAGTTGTTCGTCTTGAGATTCTAGATTCTAGATTCAATTGTGAGAAAATTGAATATTATTTGAGTATATTTATGAATTTTTATAGTTTATGGTATGTTCTATGTTAAGATTAATATGGGAAAAATGGGTATTTAAACTACAATAACGTCTTAGATAGTGAAAGGGATTTAATGAAAAATTACAATGGACTAGAATTGTGCAAGAGATATATAAACTAAGGAATTAAAGATGATAAGGGAATTATTAGTCATTTTTATGTAAAGTGATCATTTGACATGTTATTGGGTTATGACGTATTACTATACCTTGCGATTATAAATCTAATTAATATTATGAAAATTTGGTGACTAATTGTGATGTTGTACGAACAAGTTATTATTCTTACTTGAATTTTAAAGATTAAAACTTGATTATACTTAAATATGTTAATAATTAAGAAGAGATGGAAAATGGGCTATGCAAAATTAGAAGTTTGATTCCCAACTTTATAATGAAAATATGAATAGAGAAATTAAGTAAAATTGGTTATACGTAAATAATAGTCATGTTAACCGGGTGATGACGTGATGAAATGTGGTAGACATGGTATGTTGAGACGATCGGGTGACATATGTTGATAAAGAACATGAAGCGTATCAGGGATAATAATATGGATAAGGAGTGAAACTTAATTGGGGGAATTTCTAATGGTTAGTAAATCCAGTTAAATAGTAGCGTGGTACGTGGGTCCAACCAATAATTTATATTAGTTGCTATGTAATTGGGGTAAAAGTGTGAATGTATAATAACAAACTATCGACCTTCGGATAAATAGAATAATAAGAATCAATCTCTTGACGGTGTTAGTAAGCTGGATGTGGGCAGAAATTCTGTAAGGGTGGAATTAGTTTGACTAACTTAATAAGTTGAACATGAGCAAAATTGACGGTATCCCTTGTTTGATAAAAGTTGTCAGACGGGAGCAGGATCAGTCCGATTTCCAAGGAAATTAGGGACGAGTCCTGTCACACCATGTTACCAAGTTACCCTTACCTTGAAGCTTCTAGGTCCATAACTTTTTTATCCATAATCCAATTTCCGAGTGCCGCTTGTCTACCAACTCATGAATTCGAGACCTACCCAATTGTCAAAGAAAAAGTTTCAAAAGTGTCTCCATGCAAAATGAGGCTTTTGGACCCTCCTAAATTCAGAGTAAAATTTTCATTTTCCACGTAAATTCTCAATTTAACTTAAATTTAAGGTATGGATCGTTACATAATTAGATTGAATTGGATAACTTTATAGATTTAATATATTTCGAATGTAAAGATACAATTTTGTTATAAGAGCTTTAGACAACATTTAAATATAAGGAAACTTATCTAATCCAATCCTCTTTGTTAGTAGGATTATAAAAGGAAAATTCCGTTCAGGTCTAAGCCTGCTTAATCTTCTATTAATGAAGTGCATAAATTTTTATATTCAAATTACATTGTTGAGTTTTTTTAATCTAATTTAATCATGCTCACTGGCGAGCCCTTGATGTATTATATACAAACTATATATTTTTATTTTTTATATGGTTACTAAAAATTTGTTAAGATATAATTTTTTTTATAAATAAAAAAGAACAAAATATATTTTAATACTCTTTGATTTTATAGAAGGATTAATCCATTTAATTTAAATTTTTTATTGACATGGCTGGAAATTGCATAAATTTTAAAGACAAGAAAAAATCATTTTGTAGAATTTTCTGTATTTTGGTTAAGATTGAACAACTCTTGTCATTTCAACAATAGCTTCTTATCAATTCCAAGCTGAGGTTTTTATTTTTTTCATGTTGGAGAATTGATTGGGTGACGGTGAAAGGAAAGTTCTCATCTATTTGTTCTCAAATCTCAGCCCAATTAATTACACAGGCTTCAATTATTACAATAATCAAAACCCAAATTATAAAATTCGTTTTTGCTACCAATTTTTACGATTAACATATATGATTAGCCTATAAAGTTTCTAGATCGATTGGCCTCGATTTTCCTGTCCTTGGAAAAAAAACTCAGAATCGATTTCGTCCTCGAACTTGTCCCCTATTAGGGACCAGTTGACGATTATCCTGTTCTTCACTGTGGAACCCAAAATCATCCGAAAATTATGGAGCTGCCACGTGTCCCGTAATTCCCAAAAATGACCAAATTGCCCTTGGCAATAATGCTGATCATTTGAAAAACACCCACACATTAAATAATCTATTTACCAGTTAAATACGATATTTGATCGGGTTAAAATCTCCGTAAGATTGATATTTTCCCCGAGAGTTAATTATCGTTATTCTTAATAATGGATAATTAATATTAATATTAAAATACAATAAATATCATTACTATCATGATGAGCCATCATTACAATTATTAAATAATATATTTAATAAATAATATATTATTTACTAATTAAATATTCAACCGACCAATCAGAACGCTCCAAGGCTCCCAAGATTTTCCTATAAATAGCAAGGCACATTTCATTTCAAGGGACGTTGATTCTCCGTTTCGAAGTATATCATTTTCCTCTCTCAAAGCTAACTTAAGCATCGGAATGTTCTTGGTCGAACAACCCCCCGGGTAAATCGATCGAAGCAACGATAGCTAATTGTTTGCTGTTTGCAGGAATTGTGAGGACTTTTTGCGACGAGTTCAATCTTTGATTCAAAAATTGGTGCTTTCATTGAGAGCTATTGAGATATACTCAGAAGAAGCTCTCTCATTTGTTCATCGTTCATCTTTCTTCGTTCGTCGTTCATCGACATTGTTCGAAGATTTTGAACGTTGTTCATCGCTCATCAGGATTTTGTTCATCGTTCATCTTTCTTCGTTCGTCGTTCATTGACAATGTTCGAAGATTTTGAACATTGTTCATCACTCATCAAGAATTCGTTCATCGTTCATCTTTCTTCGTTCGTCGTTCATCGACATTGTTCGAAGATTTTGAACGTTTGTTCATCGTTCATCTCCCTTCGTTCGTCGTTCATCGACATTGTTCGAAGATTCTGAACGTTGTTCAAATTATCCATCAACAGCTTTCCAACTCAACATTCTTCGAATCAGCATGGCTAAGGTTCGTCGATCCGTTCAGTCAGCCGGAGAAGGTGTTTCAGCCTCAACAGCTCAGACGAGGAACCAAGCTCACATAGAAACTCCGGAGAAGCGCCCAGCTCAACTCAGGCGTGTGTCCATAGAAGCGCCCATTGAGACACTCGAAAGGAGGCCAACCTTCAGTTTTGGAGCATTCCCTTCTCCAGCTAACCAAGTACCCACGCTAGGGGAAGGAACTTCGACTTTACAACAAGCAAACGAGAGGTTGATAGGAAATGCATCACGACATGATCAACTCACAACAAACATGGTCCTAAGGGACTTTCTGGACGGGTGTCATGACATCTCATGGAGAAGTCGTCACCAACCTCCCCAGGACAACTTGGCGCAGCAAGTTGAAGGGTTAAGCAAACAAGTTCAACTTCAGTCAGAGCTCTTGCAGCAACTCCTAGCAGGGAGACCAATCCAGGAGCAGGACAGACGATCCACGTCACGTGGAAGACAAGAGAATGCCCAAAGACGTCCTGGGAAAGAGCAGGTCCGCTGCCAAACAATGTCACGAGATACTTCGCTAGGCGACTCTGGAGAAGAAAGTCACGCTCATCGAGCGAAAAACCCACAACGCCTAAAGCCGTTAGTACGTGAACGGCTAGGAGGTAGGACTGGGGCTACTTCACGGGTAGAGCGCTCACAACGCTCACATGGGAGCAGGGGGCAACTTCGAGCTCTATACAAAAAACCCAAAACGATCTGCCCACGACAGTAAAGGGGAAGATGAAGCCTACTCCCCTGCACGATCCCAGAGATCAGGGGGAGAAGCTCAAAGAGGTTCTCAACGATTAGCAAAAAGGGACTCATCGCCTCAGCAAGGAGCGTTGCAGGCTAATGATGTTCAAAAAATGCTGGACATGCACCTTCGTGCTCAACAAGGTGGCGATCTAGAGGACGATCTACGTTGCCAGATACGGCTCTCTACGCCCTTTATAAGGGATGTTGAGGAGGAGCCATTCCCCCAGAGGTTCGCAACGCCAAACTTCACTCCATTCAAAGGAGCCTCCGACCCGGTAAAACATATAGATTATTATCGAGGAATCATGATCCCCCACAGGTCTAACGGTGCGTTCATGTGCAAAGTTTTTCAAGCTTCCCTTCAAGGCCAAGCCATGACTTGGTTCAATCATCTCCCCCCGAGGTCGATTGAGTCCTTCGAAGAGTTGGCTTTGACATTTGTGAAGGAATACGCACAACTTCGGACAATCGAGGTGAAAGATGACCATCTTTTCTCTGTCCGAAAGAGAGCAAAAGACACTCTGCGACAATACATACAGAGATTTTGTGAGGAGAAATCTCGCATTATCGGCTGTAATGACCTTGTTGCGGCAATGACATTCAAGCAAGGACTCCCTCGAGACAGCCAGCTTTACGGGGACATCGTCATGAGCAATGCGCGAAGTCTTTCCAAAATACTTTCGCTAGCAGAGCGACATGCAAGTTGGGAGGACGAGAAGAGCGCCGCTCATACTCATGACCATGCCGGGACTAGCGAAAAGGCCTCCAATGAGGATGAACCCCATGGAAAGTCTGTGACTGGAAAGCTCAACAAGCGAAAGGCGGGGCAACACTCCCAAACGCCAGTTATGGGGAAGCCTAACTTGCAGCTATCTTTACCAGCCCATCAGATCCACAATGAAATTCAGAACAAGCCATGGTTTAAGAAGCCGGAGCCAGTCAAAGGCAATCAAGAGAATGCTGATAAAACCAAATGGTGCGCCTATCATGAATGTTATGGGCACAATATCAGCACATGTATATCTTTCGAAAGATATCTCCGAAATCTCCTGAGGGAGGGGCATTGTACAGACTACATTAAAATGAAGACTGTAAATCACATGGAGAACAAAGAGCCAAACAAACTAGCTTCAAAGGTGATCCGCATCAGCTAGACGCAAGTCAACATTAGAGAGACATAAAATTCTATGGAGCTTTTCAATTTTGCTTTTCAAGTTATCTTCTAAATTCAAGTATCAATGAAATGAGATCGACAAATTGATTTGTTCACCATGTAAAATTTTCAAAGCTTATTCTCTCTAGTGTAAAAAGCCTTCGTCATCGAAGCATCCAAACCTTCGTCATCGAAGCATCCGAGTTTTTCGCCTTGCGAAGCATCTAAGCCTTCGCCACGCGAAGCACTTAAGCCTTCGTCATCGAAGCATCTAAGCCTTCGCCACGCGAAGCACCTAAGACTTTGTCATCAAAGCATCCAAGCCTTCGTCATCGAAACATTCGAGCCTTCGCCCTGCGAAGCATCTAAGCCTTCGCCATGCGAAGCATCTAAGCCTTCGCCATGTGAAGCACCTAAAGCCTTCGGCATCGAAGCATCCAAGCCTTCGTCATCGAAGAATCCAAGCCTTCGCCCTGCGAAGCATTCAAGCCTTCGTCATCGAAGCATCAAAGCCTTATGAGTCTTGCAAATTTCTGCGCAGCAGGGAGAGCTCATCTCGAGCGGTATCTCGCTCATTTTCTATCAGCATCCTCTCTGCACGGCTCATCTCCAACTCGCCCATTTTGGCTTCCGATGTGAAATTAGGACCTCAAGTTTTCTTAAGTTATCGCAATCTCACATCAACAAAATAACTTTCCATTTATGCAGGCCCTTCGCGTCAAGATGGCACATTCGCGGGACTAGAGCAGATAGGTTAGGAAAGAAGTTGCTCGGTATGCTTATAGGTTAGGAAAGAAGTTGCTCGGCTTGCTTTTTTCTCCCAAGAACCAATAGGTCCTTTTTTATTGTCCTTCTTCTGAACAACGCTCTCCTTCGAGCACAGTGGAACGCACAACCACTCCTTGATCGGGATGTCTGAAAGCTTGCCGCCATTCATGGAGAGAGTAGCCGGCTCATGTCCCGAAACTCTGGAAGAACATCTGTCGCCAAGCTCCACGAGAACGTCGCTTGGAAAGGAAATTTGATTGCGAGCCTTCCATTCCATAAAGTCTTCAGGCTTCTCAGAATCCATATCTTTCCCTCGGAATGGACTTAGGCCATGAAAACCGCCACGCTCCCACAGAGCAAGTTTGTTGGGTCTCTCGGCACCTTGACGCATGGCGAGCATGTTTGTGGTACTAGAAAAGAGTCACAGTGAATATGATCCTGCCTACCGATGCTCACTAGTCACGTCTGTAAGCGCACTCAGTCGCTGCCAAATCCTCGTATTCTGTTTTTCCCCAATTCGACACGATTCCTCTTCGTTTTTGTTGCAGGGAGTTTCGTTTTGATCCCAGGAGCTTAATTCAATCCTCAATTTCCCTTCTCCTAGCTCACAAATTTGAATTCGAATTTCCCTTGATTTTCTGAATTTTTGAACTCTGAATACACCCAGTTCTCTCAGTCCCTCGAGTTCCTCTCTCTCAATTCAGTTCCTTAAGCTTTTAAATTGCACAACGACGGTGAGACAGTGAGATATCACGGATCAATTTGGACAAAATGATTACAATTACCCTTAATTAAAGGTGAGTATCATTTGCCCCAAAACCGGATTCCATGTTATCTGGGGCAAGAAGAAGACAAAGGACATGTGTCATTGTCTGATCAAGGTTAAAAGACCATTTTGCCCCTGGTTCGACAAATTACCATTTTTCCCCTAGCCTTCCGTGACCCGTAACGTTCGCATCCGAACTCCGTTTTCGACGTGATGAGTGGAAGTGTGAGGCAATCCTCAGGTCCGAGAAAGCCGACCGCCGACAGGGTTTTTTCCTCTCTCATGCTTAAGATCCTTCATGGAAGAACAT
Source organism: Prinsepia uniflora (assembly GCA_032719365.1). NCBI lineage: Eukaryota > Viridiplantae > Streptophyta > Magnoliopsida > Rosales > Rosaceae > Prinsepia > Prinsepia uniflora. Next base: position 30,499,542 of record CM064861.1, on the reverse strand, counting down.
CTGTCGCCAAGCTCCACAAAAACATCGTCTGGAAAAAAAATTTGATTGCGAGCCTTCCACTCCTTGAAGTCTTCGGACTCAAACTCCATATCTTTCCCTCGGAAAAGACTAAGGCAACAAGAACCGCCATGCTTCCACAAAGCAAGTTTGTTGGGTCTCTCGGCACCTTGATGCATAGCGAGCATATTTGTGGTACTAGCAAGAGTCACAGTGAATGTGATCCAGCCTACCAATGCTCACTAGTCACGCCCGCTAGTGCACTCAGTCGCCGCCAAATCCCCGTCGACTGTTCAGCCAAACTCCGTTCACCACGTAGCAAGCATATTTGTGGTACTAGCAAGAGTCACATTGAACGTGATCTAGCCTACCAATGCAAGCGCGCACCGTCCAAAACTGCTCGGTTTCCAAACTGTACGCGATTCTGTAATTTCTGACACTTTTCAGGAATTTCGAATCCTGCCCAAAAAACATCATAAAGGGTCAATAATGACACTATGGATATCATATCAATTTCCCACAATTTTCCGGAAATTAAATATTAATTTAAAACATAACCTAAACCTTCGGTGAACAGTGTTTTGCTACAGTGCGTCTTCTCTGCCCGTGTTTCTGCAACTGGGTCGATCAGACCTGCGATCTGACCCGGTCACCAATCCCTCAATTCGCAACCATTTTAGCTCTAGTTTGTTCTTATGTGACCGTCTCAAACCCAGAAAGGGTTCTAACTAAACAAAATCATTAAACAAGGGCTGGATCGAAGGCTTACCTCGATGATCAGAAACCGGTTTTCCCCGTCGCCGTTTACTCTCCGTTCAGGTCTCCTCAGATCATGAAACACGTCCTAAAGGTTCCTATCAGTCCATATAATCGAATAGAATCAACAGGAATCAAAAATACACGTTGGAAACCAAGTTTCAAATTCTGAGTTTTCAAACCGTTTCGGGTTTTAGAACTGCCTACCTCGCCGCCGTCCGCCGCCGTGTCCACACCGTCCCTCAGCCTCACCAGCTCAGTCCAGCAACACACAATGCAAGGGTCAGGGTGCTACGCAGGTGTGATGGTTGAATGGGCAGTATGTGTGCATTTCGGGTAGGAAAATATATAGAATGGAGGGAAAGGAAATGGACGCTCCAGATTCAATCTGGAGGAATAAGATCAAGGGTTCAGATTAAGTATGGGGTACTTTAGATGGATGGCTGAAATTAAAAGTTGGTTTTAATCCTAATTAATCACTTAGTGGAGCTTGATCCAATCTAACCAATGGGTGAGTGACACTTGTCACTCATCCAGTTGTCCTCCAATCACAATATCAGAATAAAATAATCGACACGAATGCCGAGAAGCAAACCTCCCGATTTCACGTTTCTGACCATAACTTCCTCGTACGAAGTCCGATTTCGGCGTGCCGCCTGTCTACGGACTTAGGGCATCGAGACCTATCTAACGGTCCATGAGTCGTGTGAAAATTAGTTGTCAGACAAAAAGTCAACATTTTCGCCCCAATCGTCCAAATTACGGTAATGCCCCTGAACTTCTGATAGTCATAATTTTTTCCCAGATCATCCGAATTGGACGTGCCATCTGTCTATGGACTCGTGACGTCCCGAACTACGCCACGATCATTGGTCAAAGTCCATTTGACCGTTCGAATTAAAAATCAATATTTTATCCACGCTTCGGGGCAAAATGGTCATTTTGCACATTATATCCGATTCACACCACTAATCCCAGATTAGTCATTCTAAAACTAAAAATAGATTTTTAACCCTTATAATCAGGGGCAAAATCGTCAAGTAAACGCTGATTCGATTCTTGAACCCAACAGTAACCGGTAACCCGGTAATATAAGATTCCAAACAATGTACATCCCTCCCGATTCCATGAATACCGAATCGATGTGGGGGCATTTGTGGAACCCAAAATCATCCGAAAATTATGGAGCTGCCACGTGTCCCATAATTCCCAAAAATGACCAAATTGCCCTTGGCAATAATGCTGATCATTTGAAAAACACCCACACATTAAATAATCTATTTACCAGTTAAATACGATATTTGATCGGGTTAAAATCTCCGTAAGATTGATATTCTCCCCGAGAGTTAATTATCGTTATTCTTAATAAAGGATAATTAATATTAATATTAAAATACAATAAATATCATTACTATCATGATGAGCCATCATTACAATTATTAAATAATATATTTAATAAATAATATATTATTTACTAATTAAATATTCAACCGACCAATCAGAACGCTCCAAGGCTCCCAAGATTTTCCTATAAATAGCAAGGCACATTTCATTTCAAGGGATGTTGATTCTTCGTTTCGAAGTATATCCTTTTCCTCTCTCAAAGCTAACTTAAGCATCGGAGTGTTCTTGGTCGAACAACCCCCCGGGTAAATCGATCGAAGCAACGATAGCTAATTGTTTGTTGTTTGCAGGAATTGTGAGGACTTTTTGCGACGAGTTCAATCTTTGATTCAAAAATTGGTGCTTTCATTGAGAGCTAATGAGATATACTCAGAAGAAGCTCTCTCATTTGTTCATCGTTCATCTTTCTTCGTTCGTCGTTCATCGACATTGTTCGAAGATTTTGAACGTTGTTCATCGTTCATCAGGATTTTGTTCATCGTTCATCTTTCTTTGTTCGTCGTTCATCGACATTGTTCGAAGATTTTGAACATTGTTCATCACTCATCAAGAATTCGTTCATCGTTCATCTTTCTTCGTTCGTCGTTCATCGACATTGTTCGAAGATTTTGAACGTTTGTTCATCGTTCATCTCCCTTCGTTCGTCGTTCATCGATATTGTTCGAAGATTCTGAACGTTGTTCAAATTATCCATCAACAGCTTTCCAACTCAACATTCTTCGAATCAGCATGGCTAAGGTTCGTCGATCCGTTCAGTCAGCCGGAGAAGGTGTTTCAGCCTCAACAGCTCAGACGAGGAATCAAGCGCACATAGAAACTCCGGAGAAGCGCCCAGCTCAACTCAGGCGTGTGTCCATAGAAGCGCCCATTGAGACACTCGAAAGGAGGCCAACCTTCAGTTTTGGAGCATTCCCTTCTCCAGCTAACCAAGTACCCACGCTAGGGGAAGGAACTTCGACTTTACAACAAGCAAACGAGAGGTTGATAGGAAATGCATCACGACATGATCAACTCACAACAAACATGGTCCTAAGGGACTTTCTGGACGGGTGTCATGACATCTCAGGGAGAAGTCGTCACCAACCTCCCCAGGACAACTTGGCGCAGCAAGTTGAAGGGTTAAGTAAACAAGTTCAACTTCAGTCAGAGCTCTTGCAGCAACTCCTAGCAGGGAGACCAATCCAGGAGCAGGACAGACGATCCACGTCACGTGGAAGACAAAAGAATGCCCAAAGACGTCCTGGGAAAGAGCAGGTCCGCTGCCAAACAATGTCACGAGATACTTCGCTAGGCGACTCTGGAGAAGAAAGACACGCTCATCGAGCGAAAAACCCACAACGCCTAAAGCCGTTAGTACGTGAACGGCTAGGAGGTAGGACTGGGGCAACTTCATGGGTAGAGCGCTCACAACGCACACATGGGAGCAGGGGGCAACTTCGAGCTCTATACAAAAACCCAAAACGATCTGCCCACGACAGTAAAGGGGAAGATGAAGCCTACTCCCCTGCACGATCCCAGAGATCAGGGGGAGAAGCTCAAAGAGGTTCTCAACGATTAGCAAAAAGGGACTCATCGCCTCAGCAAGGAGCGTTGCAGGCTAATGAAGTTCAAAAAATGCTGGACATGCACCTTCATGCTCAACAAGGTGGCGATCTAGAGGACGATCTACGTCGCCAGATACGGCTCTCTACGCCCTTTATAAGGGATGTTGAGGAGGATCCATTCCCCCAGAGGTTCGCAACGCCAAACTTCACTCCATTCAAAGGAGCCTCCGACCCGGTAAAACATATAGATTATTATCGAGGAATCATGATCCCCCACAGGTCTAACGGTGCACTCATGTGCAAAGTTTTTCAAGCTTCCCTTCAAGGCCAAGCCATGACTTGGTTCAATCATCTCCCCCCGAGGTCGATTGAGTCCTTCGAAGAGTTGGCTTTGACATTTGTGAAGGAATACGCACAACTTCGGACAATCGAGGTGAAAGATGACCATCTTTTCTCTGTCCGAAAGAGAGCAAAAGACACTCTGTGACAATACATACAGAGATTTTGTGAGGAGAAATCTCGCATTATCAGCTGTAATGACCTTGTTGCGGCAATGGCATTCAAGCAAGGACTCCCTCGAGACAGCCAGCTTTACGGTGACATCGTCATGAGCAATGCGCGAAGTCTTTCCAAAATACTTTCGCTAGCAGAGCGACATGCAAGTTGGGAGGACGAGAAGAGCGCCGCTCATACTCATGACCATGCCGGGACTAGCGAAAAGGCCTCCAATGAGGATGAACCCCATGGAAAGTCTGTGACTGGAAAGCTCAACAAGCGAAAGGCGGGGCAACACTCCCAAACGCCAGTTATGGGGAAGCCTAACTTGCAGCTATCTTTACCAGCCCATCAGATCCACAATGAAATTAAGAACAATCCAAGGTTTAAGAAGCCGGAGCCAGTTAAAGGCAATCAAGAGAATTCTGATAAAACCAAATGGTGCGCCTATCATGAATGTTATGGGCACAATATCAGCACATGTATATCTTTCGAAAGATATCTCCGAAATCTCCTGAGGGAGGGGCATTGTACAGACTACATCAAAATGAAGACTGTAAATCACATGGAGAACAAAGAGCCAAACAACTAGCTTTAAAGGTGATCCGCATCAGCTAGACGCAAGTCAACATTAGAGAGACACAAAATTCTATGGAGCTTTAATTTTGCTTTTCAAGTTATCTTCTAAATTCAAGTATCAATGAAATGAGATTGACAAATTGATTTGTTCACCATGTAAAATTTTCAAAGCTTATTCTCTCTAGTGTAAAAAGCCTTCGTCATCGAAGCATCCAAACCTTCGTCATCGAAGCATCCAAACCTTCGTCATCGAAGCATCCGAGTTTTTCGCCTTCCTCTCTTACGATCTCCTCTCACTCTCCCAGAGCCGTACTCACCCAACGAACCCACCAAAGATCGAACATGTAACGACCCGTCCTGGAAGTCGGGATTAGATTAGTGGTTAGTGACGGATTAGAAAAGATAATCGGTTCTTAGTTGGATACTTTTGGACGGACGGTGCATAATGACGATTTTGCCCTTGGAATGGGCAAAAATGTTGACTTTTGTTCGGATGGTCAAATGGACTTTGACCGATGACCATGAAGTAGTTTGGGACGTCACGAGTTCATAGACAGGTGGCACGTCCGATTCCGACATTCGAGGAGAAAGTTATGATGTTCGGAAGATCAATAGCATTTTCGTAAATTAGTTAAAAAGGGGGAATTTGTTGACATTTTGCACGAAAAGTTTTCTTCACTCAAACCGAGGACCGTTGGATAGATCTCAACGTCCTGAGTACAACGACAGGCGGAACGCCGTCATTGGACATCAGACGGCTTAGTTTGGGGCCTAAGTACGTGAAGGGTAAAATGGTAATTTGTACATGAGAATGGCAACATGGTCAATTGGTTTCATTGGGATTTATGCTAGTAGAAAATGGACAAGTGGCTGCCTTGAGCTAGAGGTAGGGGATAGAAGGTGAGACGGTGAACCAATGTGAGGACCCACCCCGGTTTCACCCCGAAAACCGAGGTAAATCCTGCTCCCGTCTGGCACCCCGACACAACACCAAAGTAAACCACTAAACTACACAGTTAGACGCAGGAGGAAATTTAAACATCTCGAAGTCAAAGTTTTACAGAGCATAGTACCAAATACAAAAGAAAGAAAACCGATGAACAGTACATGCACACGGAAAACTTAAAATACTCCGGGGTCGCTCTCGAGTACGCTATGCCTCAGACGTTGCCTCGACACCGAAACCCCGCTCTAGCTCCACGACCTGGAGGGCAGTTTAAAAAACAGAAGGTGTGAGTGGACCATAAATAAGAAAAGAATTTCCGAACACCAGTTCATAATAAAACCAGGGTTTTAGCCCTCCGTTTTGAAAACACACATGCATAACCCATTAGATGAAAACAGTTATAAATCACATAAGGATCACCATAAAAACAGAATTTAAACCAGTTATAGAAATCACGTCGTACACATCATAAAGCCAGATCATAAAGCATAAATCTCAGGCAATCATTATCCGATCAAACCTGTTGGACCTATCCGAGTCTTTAAACTCCCGAGTCTTTAAACTCAATCCAGGCCTCAATAATATCCGAGTCTTTAAACTCAACAGGCCTACGAGGGAAATATCAACATATCCGAGTCTTTAAACTCCCGAGTCTTTAAACTCAATCCAGGCCCGTCCCCCGTCAAATATAATCCGGGTCTTTAAACCCAATAACCAGATCCAGCAAATCCAATCCAAACCGTTTGAAAACCATTTCGAAATTCATATCCAAACCCGAATCCGAAATCACCGGTCTGATGCCCTTCCGGCATCCAAAACCGTCATTCCGAACCCAAATCCGGAAATCCACTTTTCAACTTTAAACCAAATCTCGATTCTCGAAATCCGATTTTAAAACCGAAAACCTTGATCCTCAAAATCATGTTTCAAAATCCATTTATAATCATTGAAAATTGCCTATCATTTGAAAACCCCAAGTCATGGCATCAAAATCGTAAATAGAGTATTTCTCGTAAAATGTACGGAAAACCGTACTTTCTCGAAAAACGTGCAATTAAGTAAAACAATTATAACATATTCAAATAACCAGGAAATCACATATAAAACCATAAATCAAGGAATGAAAAGAAATTATGCATGCTTAGTTATAGAGAAGGGGTCCACTCACAGTACCGAGCCCTCAATCGCGTCCCGAACGTGTTGTACGTTCTTCAGCTTCCTTGGGAAATCCCGAACCTGTCAACCATCACCCAAGAACGTTACTAACACATCTACGAAGGTCCACCTCATTTTCCTCAAAAATCCCCTGGTCCTAAACGTAACGAACCGAAACCCTAAACCTTCACCTTCGCCGAACTAACCTCAAACGACGTCCGATTAACCCGAAACCTATTCCAATGGGCTCGTCACAACACCTAGACCAAAAACCATGTTGACCGTTTTCCCAAACACCGCCGCACGCGCTCCCCCGTGCCTCCCAACGTGGTTGCATGTGGGCTTCACGCGCCTGCTATATTGTCATCGTCAACCTCAGTCTCAACGGTCCAGACCGGTCTAGCCAACCCGAACCGGCGTGACCAGTTCTCCACCAACCCTTCACCGTTTTCCTCCTTTTTTTCACCATCTTCATCGTCCAATCCTAAGCTACCCATTCCCCTACTCCAAACACCTCGACACCGTCCCTAACCCGTCAACTCGAGCTCGAAACCAAAACCCAAACTGTCCCCTGTTTCACACTCCGGCCAACCAGGTAACCCCCCGTCACAACAACCTCCTTAGACGACTCCTAGGACCTCCCTGAGTCTCACCTAACTCACCAAAAGCCTCGACTCGCACTCAAAACCCATGACTTTGAGTTTAAAATTCGAAGGCAAAACAGGGCAATTGAAAGAGGATGAGGAATTACCTGTACACCGACCACCGGCGTGAGCTCAGTCGTGAGAACACGACTCCTCCAGTCCACCTCCGTCCTCTGGACACCTCCACCAGCCTCAATTCGTCCCTCACACGGCAGCACCACTGCTCGACCTCCTCTCTGTTTTTCTGGTTTCCACGTGAGCTCACACCTCGCACACACACACTCACACCTCACCTCCCAACCTTCTCACTGTCTCCCTCTCAATATCTGATCACTCCTCACTCACCAAACACACCAACACTCACGATCAACGTCCAACTCCCCTCAATTTTCTCTCAATCTCTCAGCCTCTGTTCTCTCTTCTTCGAACACACACACACGGTACACACGAACACTCAGCCCAAAATAACTGGACCGTGCACCCTAGAAGCCTGTAGCCAAGCCCCACGTGTCACAATCCTCCCCATTCTCTCACAAATGTTCCAATCTCAACCGTCCACTTGTCCCAATCTGTTGCACAATCCCCAATGTGCAGAAGACCAAAATGCCCTTCTTTGAACCCAAAATTACAATAATGCCACTACCTTTCTAAACCCGTAACTCACACATCCTAACTCCGATGAATACGTACCGCCTGTCAACAAACTCAGATCTACCTAACGGTCCTAGGTCAACGTGTAAAACCCAGTCGAACGAAAAGTCAACTTTTTCCCCTATTTTAACCAAATTACAAAAGTGCCCTCAACCTTCCGAACATCATATCTTCCCCCTCGGATGTCGGAATCGGGCGTGCCACCTGTCTACGGATTCATGACGTCCCGAAATACCTCACAGTCATCGGTCAAAGTCCATTTGACCGCCCGAACTAAAAGTCAACAATTTGCCCGAACTATGGGCAAAATCGTCATTCTACGCTACCAGACCTATCGTAACCGACTAACCACCAATTAAGCTTACTAATCTCATCTTAAACTCGTTCTTAACCCTAATTCCCAGAATGGGTCGTTACAACCAATCTCTAACTGTAAACCGTGATGTGTGGACGGTGATTTAGAGCTGATGAGAACGGCGATCACAGTGGTGGACGGCGAGGGGTGATGACAGAAGAAAAAAAAGAAGAGAGAAAACTGAAGCCTCTATTAGAGCTGAAAATGGGAAAGAGAGACTGAAGGGCAGACGATCGACATGGTGCATGGGAGGTTGTAGCTGAGGTCGTAAGGAATGAATTGGATCGTCTTCGAAGCCTCAGTTGAACGGTATGACAATTTACTATAAACACCTTCGTTTAAATTCAAAATGGCAGTTTTGTTTGTAATGACTATTAATCAAAATGGTTAATTGGGTGCGGTTTTGGACGTCAAAAGGAGCTTTTTGGAGGAGGACTTAGAGGCAGGAATGGCCAGGATACAAAGAACTAAATGGAAGGTTTGGCCGGTTCGACAAGTTAAAGTGAGGAGGTAATCTTTAGGCCAATTTTCACGATTTAAATTTAAGGATTTATTGGAAATGGAAGGACGAAAGTATTAGATTAATTAGGAATAAAAACGGATTAAAAAGGAAGAGGAATTGGAAAAAACCGTTCACGCCGGTTCAGGATTGGACCAGGTCGGCCTGGACCGATTCAGACCCGGTCTAACCAAGGTTGAAGAAGATGAACAATAGGCAAGTGGCTCCCACGCGGAGCGCCTTTGGGCGTCGCGTGAGGGCGCGTGGGGCCTTTTTTGGGGAAGTTTTCAACATGACTTTTAAAGTATTCGCTGTAACGAACATTTTGGCACTGGTTTCGAATCGATCGGACATCGTCTCGACATGTTTCGGGCTGTCCGAAGGTTTTAGGGCTGGTTAAAAATAGTTAAAAATACGGGAAAATTTTGGGGTTTTAGTATGAGCATTGTGAAGTGGTTAGTGACCTTAGTATGGGATTTGGATAGGTTCGGGAAAACCGAGGATAGCGGAATCGCCGAAAACGGCGTAAGTGCTCGCGTATCGAGGCAACAGCGAAATGGTCTGTGAGTGGAATTTGCTTTCTAACTTATGATGCATGCATATATGTTTTAATATTTTTTATACGTGATTTTATGATTTGATTTATGATCTTGATGGTTTACGATTTTGCACATTTTTCGAGATATTTATGTATTTGCACGTTTTACGAAGTTTCGATTTCTCTTGTGATTTGACGATGGTTTTAATGATTTGATTTCGAGATGTGGAATATGATTTGATTTCAATGATTTGAAATGAATTTCGGAAAAGTGATTTCGGTCTTGGAGCCCTGTTCATGAGCTTTCGGCTTTAAAACTGGATTTTGGAAATGAGATTTCAAATTTGGTTTTTGAGATTTGGAAAGGAAGTCTGGACTTGGGTTCAGGTTGATGGTTCCGGATGCCGACTTACGGAATCATCGTTGCGAATTCGACTGTGGATTTTCTGTGGTTTTCACTGATTGGATGAAAAATGGTTTTGGGTTTAAAGACCCGGAAAAAGAGAAAAGCCTACTGGATCTGGTTTTGAGTTTAAAGACTCGGATTGATTAACGGGGGCAGGGCCCTGGAATTATATGTTTTGAGTTTAAAGACTCGGTATATGTTTTGAGTTTAAAGACTCGGTGATTGTGATACCCCCCGAGGCATGTGATGGTGTTTTGAGTTTAAAGACTCGTTGATATCCCGGGAAGGCCTGGTTATTTGCGCATGGTTTTGAGTTTAAAGACTCGAGCGCACTTGAGATCCAGTAAACTTGTATGATTACTGTTTTTCACTGGTTTTCCGATGTTTTGGGCAGCGACCCGGATGATTGGATTTGATGAGTTTTGGGACTGAGTTCCCGGATTTGCGATTGATTTGTGATTTGAGGTTGAGGCCTGGATTTGATTCAGGTTTTCAAATGTTTTTTTATGGGAAATGGTTTTTATGACATTTCTTCTGATATGCATGAATTGGTTTTTTTAAATGGAGGGTATAAATGTACTTATGTTTTATTGATCTGTTTTTGAACGTATACTTTATTTTTGTCCACTAACAGTCTTTGGTGTTTTCGATACCCTCCAGGTTGTTACGGTGCGGGCTGTTGGTCGAGAGAGACGGAGACATCACACACGCGATCCACAGTAGAGTCTGCGCGCTCTGGGAAGTCCGGTACGGTTGGAAGGTTCGTTTTGGAAATCCCTTGTCCGACTTACGTGTCACATGGAGGTTGGACGTTGGTTTAGCCTTTGTGTCATGCGTAAGTTAGATGAGAGCAGGATTTAGCCCTTAATCCCGGGGGATTAGGGGTGGGTCCTGACAGAACGCACCCAATCTTTGTCTTCCTCACACGGTCCCACTCTCCTAGCGTCGCAGTCACCTATCAAACCCATTGAAGATCGAACACACCTAATGCACATCACACATTGCACATTGCACCTCACCTCCGCCTCCCATTGCATAGACATTGCCTCTTATTTCCCTCTCTCACTCAATCTCTCTGTTTGGGCCTCTCTCCCATTGCATCACACGATTCCTTCTCTTTAACTCAATCTTTATCTCTCTCTCTCTCTCTCTCTCTCTCTCTCTCTCTCTTTCTCTCTCTCTCTCTCTCTCTCTCAATCCCTCCCTCAATCTCTAAGGCCTAAGCCTCCATCCCTCACCCCTCACTGGTCACAACTGCATCGCGCCTCTCAGTCTCTCACAATATCTTATTTTAACGCATGCCTTATGCTCACGATTAAGAATCGAAAAATCGGCTGAAAAGCGAATCGTATCGGTTTAACCGATTTTCGATTCAAAATAGGTTTGGAGTTTAGAACTGGATCGAAGTGAAAGGCCTATTACGTGACGACCCGAAAATTAGAAAAAGGAAAAATTGGAAAAGTTGGATGTAAAATGACGATTTTGCCCTTGGTTATGAGGCCGAAAGTTAACTTTTTGTTCGGAATGCCTTTTGGACTTTTGACCATGACTTTTGTGTAGGTCTCGAGACGCTGAGTCCGTAGACAGGCGGCATGCATCAATCGGAGTTCGGACGTAGAAGTTACGGGTCTAGAACTATGAGGGGCATTTTGGTAATTTTGAAGGTAAGGGTAAAATGGTAATTTTGGTTGGGCTAAGATTTGATGTCTTGGCCATTTTGGATGAGTCAATGTTTGGTGACTCACTTTTTCCTTCAGTGACACATGTCACTTGGCTAAGGCTGAGTAGTGGCCAAAGAGATTGTGACGGTGGGAAAAAGATAAATTGAAATTGGGGGACACCTGGTTATGTGGACTTGCGAGGGAAACAACAGAGAAGAAAGAAATGTCTGATTAATCTTCCCAGCAACCGATTGAGAAACATTGATGCAATTCGATGCAATTTAGAGGCTTAGGAGCTTGGGACAGAGAGTAAAACACGAGGGATACATAGGATAACCAGAAAAACCTATATTCGAAAAATTGAAGAACAAAGTGGGGTTCGAATTTGGAGTTGTGGACCTTGAGGACCCGAATTGATCTTGAATCTATCTGACAGGACCCGCCCCGATCCAACAAGAATCATAAGGGGACGTGCCCTGCTCCTGTCTGACATCCAAAATTCATACCAATTTTAACCTCAAAACATCAAATGCATAAATAACCAAATTTAAGTCATACAACAAATCTGAATTAAACAGATGTCAGACAAGGGATGAAATCCAAAATTACAAGTTGCGAGCACGACTCTAACATAAACCTGCGGGTAAACCACCCAGCAGGGTTCAGGTACGCAGAAGTAGATCTATGCCTCAGCCTCAGGTTCCTCCTCTACCTCAGTATCACGACCTGAAGGGGTTACCAAAAACATTAAGGGTGAGTGGACCGAACTCAAGTTTATAAAACCATTTGATAAGTAAAACATATAATTTACCCCTCCGTTTTCCACACATGCATGCAACCGTATTTAAAATCATAAGTCATATAATATGAACCATAAGGCATGTAATAAAACCATAAGTATAATTTTAGTTGCTGCACTATACACTCCAATCCCGACATCCCTGATGTCTGACGTCCCTGATGTCCAATAAGGTCACAATCACAAGGCTACGCGTGCCACTCGAGTCTCAATTCCGAGTTCAATCCCCGAACCCCGTTCGGGTACAGCATCCCCGATGCTTAGCGTCATAGACGCTGGACGTTCTAGACGTCCGTGACCTCTCCGGGGTACCTCATCCGGAGGAGACAGTATCATATGAATGGATCTATACAGTGCAGTACCAAATACATTTTATTGATATCCACATGCAAGCATATATATACATAGATAGAATCCAAACCAATCATTAAGTTTCATCGGACGGGTCTCAAGCCCAAATACCGTGAAACGTGCCATAACCATATTTTCCATATCATCAAAACCATTATTGTTTTTAGCATGTGAATAAGTATAATAAACCAGAAAACATTTATGCACGCAAGGGTTTAAGAAAATGGCCCACTCACTGTACGATCCCGCGGTGAACCTGCGCGTACGAACTTGTACCGGGATTATCGTACAATTCCTGTCAGTCCAAATCACATGTAAGTGTCACTACAAGCCTTAAACATTTAACCACAAAGTCCGAAATAGAAACCGTCTCGGGGAAGCCGTTCAACACGTTTCCCGAGGCACCCGGCCCTAAACTGACCCATCAAAAACTATCTCAGATCAACATGGTTAATTCACCAAAAATGTTCAGAATGATGAGAGGAATAAAAGTCATGTTGATCGTGATCGGAGATAAGCCCCAACGCGCCCTCACGCGCCGCCCAAAGTGGCTGCGCGTGAAAGTCACGCGCCTGACACTGTAGCTACAGTGTCAGCACCTTCACCCGTTTGTTTGTAATTCGGGCCTGCCACCCGCGGCTTGACCCGGATAATTACCCATCAATTCCTTCTCGATTTCAATCCAATTTGATCCTAACATGTTATTTAAACATCTAATTTAAGTTCTGGGTTATTAATTAGCCAAATCGAATCTTTAAATGGCCCTTCGACCCGTGATCATCCAAACAGGTTGATCACCCCAACTCACTGGTTTCTAAACCAAAATCAAATTAACTTTACATGAAGTATCATAGTATCACAACGAACTGGAAAACACAGTCAATTGAACCAACACTCACCTGGAAGTAGTCGTCCAAACCTCTGAAATTCTTCTGAACACGATAGTCACCGTCCCAGCTCACCCGTGGCTGGTTGCCTTCGATTTTGATATGGTTGTGTTCTAAACACTCCCAGAAACCTTAATCTGCGATTAGATTGGTCCAACACACCGTAGAAATTAAACTCTGATTTTTCCCTCCAATTTTCCAGAAATGGCTTCTCTGGTTTTCCTCACCCGTTCTCAGTTAAAACAGCATCAAAGTGATGCTCACACACGTCCTAATTAGTTATAAACAATTTCAAGCCGTCCCAGAGGCTCGTGGGTGTCCAATTGTCCACTGAAAAATGCTCCCCGAAAAGCTTCGAGCTTGAATTAATCAATTGATTGTGCAGGCTGGACGGCTCAGGCCACGTTCAAAAGCAAAAGACAGCCCAGACTTTCCAGCACACAATTGCATAATCAATTGCACGTTTGAGCCACCGCACATGGTGGTGCCGCCCATGTCCCCCACGGTCCGCTACAGTAACTAGGGCAAAAAGACCAAAATGCCCCTGGTTCAATAACTACCAAAATACCCCTCACTTCCTAGACCCGTAACTCAGCCATACGAAGTCCGATTTCGGCGTGCCGCCTGTCTACGAACTCAAGACGTCGAGACCTACCCATCGGTCCTTGAGTCGCGTGAAAATTAATTGTCAAATGAAAAGTCAACATTTTCGCCCCAACGGTCAAAATTACGGTGATGCCCCTGAACTTCCGATAGTCATAACTTTTTCCCTGATCGTCCGAAATGGACGTGCCACCTGTCTATGAACTCGTGACGTCCCGAACTACGTCACGGTCATAGGTCAAAGTCCATTTAATTCATAAATCAAAAAGTCAACAATTGGTCTTACCAATCACAAGGGTAAAAGCGTCAATTCACACATTAAATCACAATATTAAAATCCTCTAATTTCCGGGGTGTTACAACCTTCCCCCCTTAAGAAATTTCGTCCCGAAATTTCAAAGAAATAAATGAGGAAATTGATCTCGCATCTGAGCCTCAGGCTCCCATGTGGCTTCTTCCACATTCTGGTTTCTCCAGAGAATCTTCACGAGAGGGATCGTCTTCCGACGTAGTACCTTGTCCTTCCGATCCAAGATCTGTACTGGTTGTTCATCAGAGCTCAAATCCTCCCGTAGTTCGACAGGTTGTTCCCCAAGTACATGAGAAGCATCATGTACGTACTTCCGTAGCATCGATATGTGGAAAACATCGTGAACTCTAGATAGTTCTGGAGGTAGTGCCAATCGGTAAGCAACTCTGCCAATTCTCTCCACGATCTCATATGGTCCGATAAAACGCAGACTCAGTTTCCCCCGTCGACCAAATCGGATAATCCCCTTCCACGGAGATAACTTCAGGAAGACAAAATCTCCCACTTCAAATTCCAAGTCTCGAATCCGTCGATCGGCATAACTCTTCTGGCGATCCTGTGCTGCCTTCAATCTCTCCTTGATAACATGAACAGTCTCCATGGTCAAGTCCATCAATTCCGGCCCTACCGCCGTTCGCTCTCCTATCTCCGTCCAGCAGATAGGTGTCCTGCACTATCGACCATACAGTGCCTCATAAGGTGCCATCCCGATGCTTGCCTGATAGCTGTTGTTGTAAGCGAATTCCATTAATGGCAAATGAGTATCCCATGAGTCCTGAAACTGTAGTACACATGACCTCATCATGTCCTCCAGGGTCTGAATGGTTCTTTCAGACTGCCCATCGGTCTGTGGATGGAACACAGTACTGAAACGTAGGGTTGTTCCCAAAGTAGCTTGCAAACTCCGCCAGAACCTGGAAGTGAAACGCGGATCACGACCGGACACGATCGATTCCAGCGTACCATGCAATCGTATGATTTCCTTCACAAACAACTGAGCTAGTCGGTTAGGTTTATAAGTCTCCTGAACTGGCAGAAAATGGGCTGATTTGGTTAACCGATCCACGATCACCCATACTCCGTCCACTCCACTCTGAGTCCTCGGTAACTTAAAGACGAAGTCCATGGTGATGTGATCCCACTTCCACTCGGGAATCGGAAGTGGCTGCATAGCCCCATAAGGTCTCTGCCGTTCCGTCTTAACCTGCTGACAGGTTAAGCATTTGCTCACGAATTCAGCAATATCCTTCTTCATTCCTGGCCACCAATAATGGTTCCGAAGGGTACGGTACATCTTTGTACCTCCCGGATGCATAGCATAAGCCGAACTATGGGCCTCCTCAAGAATCTCGGCTCGTAACTCTGCCACTGCAGGTACACACAAACGGCCCAATTTCACAAGTGCTCCATCGTCCCGGATGGTAAAATCCTGTCTCCCATCCGCATCGACCTCAATTATGTACATACAGAGTATCGGATCCTGAAGTTGGGCTTCGATGATCCGATCAATCAGTACTGGTCGTACATGGAAGCTGGCCAACAAAGCTCCATGTTCATCCGTACCCAAGATAACTCCCACCTTCCGGAGTTCCACCAGCAAGGGAAGATACACCATCCCCAGGTGTGCAATAGATCCCGCTAACTTCCTGCTGAGTGCATCTGCCACCACATTGGCCTTACCCGGATGGTACTCAATCGTACAGTCATAATCCTTCAGCAGCTCCAACCATCTCCGTTGTCTCATGTTAAGTTCATTCTGAGTGAATAGGTATTTAAGACTCTGGTGGTCGGTGTATATCCGACACGTTGCGTCGAATAGATAATGCCTCCAGATTTTTAGAGCATGAACCTCCGCCGCCAATTCCAAATCATGGGTAGGGTAGTTCAACTCATGAGTCTTCAGCTGCCAGGATGCGTAGGCGATAACCTTGCCAGTTTGCATCAACACGCAGCCCAAACCTTGCAGTGAAGCGTCACTAAAGACCACGAATTCTCCACTGTCATCCAGCAATGCAAGGACAGGTGCAGTGGTCAATCGATCTTTCAACTCTTGAAAAATCCGAGCGCACTGCTCGCCCCAGATAAACTTCACTCCTTTCCGAGTCAAACGAGTCAATGGTGCAGCAATTTTGGAGAAACCCTCTGACAGGACCCGCCCCGATCCCAAAGGGATCACAAGGGGACGTGCCCTGCTCCCGTCTGACACTCAATAATTCATACCAATTTTAACCTCAAAACATCAAATGCATAAATAACCAATTTAAAGTCATACATCAAATCCGAATTAAACGAATGTCAGACAAGGGATGAAATCCAAAATTACAAGTTGCGAGAACGACTCTAAAGTAAACCTGCGGGTACACCACCCAACAGGGGTTCAGGTACGCGGAAGTAGATCTATGCCTCAGCCTCAGGTTCCTCCTCTACCTCAGTATCACGACCTGGAGGGGTTACCAAAAACATTAAGGGTGAGTGGACCAAAACTCAAGTTTATAAAATCATTTGATAAGTAAAACATATAATTTACCCCTTCCGTTTTCCAAACATGCATGCATCATCATTTAAAATCATAAATCATATAACATGAATCATAAGGCATGTAATAAAACCATAACCATAATTTTAGCCACTGCACTATACACTCCAATCCGACATCCCTGATGTCTGACGTCCCTGACGTCAATAAGGTCACAATCACAAGGCTACGCGTGCCACTCGGGTCTCAATTTCCGAGTTCAATCCCCGAACCCTGTTCGGTTACAGCATCCCCGATGCTTAGCGTCGTAGACGCTGGATGTTCTCGACGTCCGTGACCTCTCCGGGGTACCTCATCCGGAGGAGACAATATAATATGGAAGGATCTATACAGTGCAGTACCAAATACATTTTATTGATATCCACATGCAAACATATATGTATACATAGGTAAAATCTGAACCGATCGTCACCTGACAGTCTGACAGGGTGCCACATCATCACCTCTGTCCTCAGACGGGTTGACCCGTATTCCTGCAACTTGGGTCGATCAGACCCGCGATCATGACCCGGTCACCATTTCCTTAGTTCTCAATCATTTTCACTCTGGTTTGTTCCTAGATGTTCGTCTTAATCTCAGGAAGGGTTCTATGGAATCAAAATCGATAAACACAGATAGGATCGGAGGCTTACCTCGATGAACAGACCCGGTTCCCGACGCCGTTTGCACTCCGTTCAGGCTACCTCCGGTCACGCAATTGATCCAAATAGGTTCCTAACAGTTCCTAGAGTTGATTAGGGTAAATAAAAACCAAAACTAAACGTTGGAATTCAAGTTACCAAATTCTGGGTTTTTGAAACCGTTTCGGGTTTTGAAACCGGCTCACCTCGCCGCCGTCTATCGCCTTCTGTCGCCGTGCCTCAGTCCTTCCCTGTGAGTCCAGCAACACACAGGCACAGAGACAGGGTGTAGTGCGCCAGTGTGGATCAATGAGCAGTGAGTGAGGGTGTCGGGTGAGAATTATATAGAAATGGAGGGAAATGGATGGACGGCCCAGATTAGATCTCAGAAATGAGATCAAGGGCTGAGATTAGATCAGGGGTATATCAGATCAAGGGCTGAATTTAAAAGTTGATTTTAATGCTATTTAATCCCATAGTGGATCTGATCCAATCTAGCCAATGGGTGAGTTGTCACTCACCAGGTGTCCTCCAATTAGAATTTTTAGAATAAAATATTCGACACGAAAATCGAGACACGAACCTCCCGATTTCACGTTTCTGACCATAACTTCCTCGTACGAAGTCCGATTTCGGCGTGCCGCATGTCTACGGACTCAGGATGTCGACGCCTACCTGACGGTCCTTGAGTCAACTGAAAATTAGTTGCCAAAAGAAAAGTCAACTTTTTCCCCTCCCGGAAGTCCAAATTACGATAATGCCCCTGAACTTCCGATAGTCATAACTTTTTCCTTGATCGTCCGAATTGGATGTGCCACCTGTCTATGAACTCGTGACGTCCCGAACTACGTCACGATCATAGGTCAAAGTCCGTTTAATTCATCCATCAAAAAGTCAACAATTGGCCATACCCATCACAAGGGTAAAAGCGTCAATTGATTCATTAAATTACAATATTGAAATCCTCGAATTTCCGGGGTGTTACAACCTTCCCCCCTTAAAAAATTTCGTCTCGAAATTTCAAAGAAACAAATAAGGAAATTGTTCCCGCATCTGAGCCTCAGGTTCCCATGTGGCTTCTTCCACATTCTGGTTTCTCCAGAGAATCTTCACGAGAGGGATTGTCTTCCGACGTAGTACCTTGTCCTTCCGATCCAAGATCTGTACTGGTTGTTCGTCAAAGCTCAAATCCTCCCGTAGTTCGGCAGGTTGTTCCCCAAGTACATGAGAAGCATCATGTACGTACTTCCGTAGCATCGATATGTGGAAAACATCGTGAACTCTAGATAGTTCTGGAGGTAGTGCCAATCTGTAAGCAACACTGCCGATTCTCTCCACGATCTCATATGGTCCGATAAAATGCGGACTCAGTTTCCCCCGTAGGCCAAATCGGATAATCCCCTTCCACGGTGATAACTTCAGGAAGACGAAATCTCCCACTTCAAATTCCAAGTCTCAAATCCGTCGATCGGCATAACTCTTCTGGCGATCCTGTGCCGCCTTCAATCTCTCCTTGATAACTCGAACAGTTTCCAAGGTCAAGTCCATCAATTCCGGCCCTACAGCCGTTCGCTCTCCTATCTCCGTTCAGCAGATAGGTGTCCTGCACTGTCGACCATACAGTGCCTCATAAGGTGCCATCCCAATGCTTGCCTGATAGCTGTTGTTGTAAGTGAATTCCATCAATGGCAAATGAGTATCCCAAGAGTCCTGAAACTGTAGTACACATGACCTCATCATGTCCTCCAGGGTCTGAATGGTTCTTTCAGACTGCCCATCGGTCTGTGGATGGAACGCAGTACTGAAACGTAGGGTTGTTCCCAAAGTAGCTTGCAAACTTCGCCAGAACCTGGAAGTGAAACGCGGATCACGATCGGACACGATCGATTCCGGCGTACCATGCAATCATATGATTTCCTTCACAAACAACTGAGCCAGACGGTTAGGTTTATAGGTCTCCTGAACTGGCAGAAAATGGGGTGATTTGGTTAGCCAGTCCACGATCACCCATACTCCGTCCACTCCACTCTGAGTCCTCGGTAACTTAAAGACGAAGTCCATGGTGATGTGATCCCACTTCCACTCGGGAATCGGAAGTGGCTGCATAGCCCCATACGGTCTCTGCCGTTCCGCCTTAACTTGCTGACAGGTTAAGCATTTGCTTACGAACTCGGCAATATCCTTCTTCATTCCTGGCCACCAATAATGGTTCCGGAAGGTACGGTACATCTTTGTACCTCCCGGATGCATAGTATAGGCCGAACTATGGGCCTCCTCAAGAATCTCGGCTCGTAACTCTGCCACTGCAGGTACACACAAACGGCCCAATTTCACAAGTGCCTCATCGTCCCGGATGGTAAAATCCTGTCTCCCATCCGCATCGACCTCAATTCTGTAAATACAGAGTATCGGATCCTGAAGTTGTGCCTCGATGATCCGATCAATCAGTACTGGTCGTACATGGAAGCTGGCCAACACAGCTCCATGCTCATCCGTACCTAGGATAACTCCCGCCTTCCGGAGTTCCACCAGCAAGGGAAGATACACCATCCCCAGGTGTGCAACTGATCCCGCTGATTTCCTGCTGAGTGCATCAGCCACCACGTTGGCCTTACCCGGATGGTACTCGATCGTACAGTCATAGTCCTTCAGCAGCTCCAACCATCTCCGTTGTCTCATGTTAAGCTCCTTCTGAGTGAATAAGTATTTAAGACTCTGGTGGTCGGTGTATATCCGACACGTTGCACCGAACAGATAATGCCTCCAGATTTTCAGGGCATGAACCACCGCTGCCAACTCCAAATCATGGGTAGGGTAGTTCAACTCATGAGTCTTCAGCTGCCGGGATGCGTAGACGATAACCTTGCCAGTCTGCATCAACACGCAGCCCAAACCTTGCAGTGAAGCGTCACTAAAGACCACGAATTCTCCACTGTCATCCGGCAATGCAAGGACAGGTGCAGTGGTCAATCGATCCTTCAACTCTTGAAAACTCCGATCGCACTGCTCGTCCCAGATAAACTTAACTCCTTTTCGAGTCAAACGAGTCAATGGTGCAGCAATTTTTGAGAAACCCTCCACGAATCTCCGGTAGTAACCTGCTAATCCGACGAAACTCCGCACCTCGGTCACCGTTGTCGGTCTAGCCCAGTTGGTCACCGCTTCTGTTTTCTGGGGATCCACGCAAATCCCATCCGTCGATATCACGTGTCCCAGAAAACCAATACTGCTCAGCCAAAACTGACACTTGCTCAGCTTGGCATACAATTGTTCTTGTCTCAGCCTCTCCAAGACCAACCGTAGATGTTCCTCATTTGCACGGGCACTCCTCGAGTACACCAAAATGTCATCGATGAACACAATCACGAACTTATCCAGGTAGGGTCGGAAGACCCGGTTCATCAGATCCATGAATGCTGCTGGAGCATTCGTCAAACCAAATGGCATAACAAGGAACTCGTAGTGTCCGTAACGGGTTCGAAAAGCAGTTTTCGGAATATCCACCTCCGAAATCCTCAGTTGGTGATACCCAGACCGCAAATCAATTTTCGAGAAGCACTGAGCTCCCCGCAACTGGTCAAAAAGGTCATCGATCCTGGGTAGAGGATACTGGTTCCTTAGCGTCACCTTGTTGAGTTGTCGATAATCAATACACAAATGGAGACTTCCCTCCTTCTTCTTTACGAACAACACCGGTGCTCCCCACGGTGAAGTACTCGGTCGGACATATCCCAAATCTACCAACGCCTGCAATTGAGTCTTGAGTTCTCGTAACTCAGCCGGAGCCATCCGGTATGGTGCCTGGGATATAGGTCGGGTACCAGGGAGTAGTTCAATCGTAAACTCGATCTCCCGTGATGGTGGCAATCCAAGTAAGTCTTCCGGGAATACATCCGGAAACTCACATACCACCGGTATCTCGTCGATACCCGGAGTATCAACCTGCTCCGACACGACATGCGCCAGATAACCCTAGCATCCCTTCCATAGAAGTTTGGTAGCAGTAAGTGACGAAATCACTTCAGGAGGCGAACCGTCTCGTTCCCCCTGAAAGATAACCTCCGGTAAACCCGGGCTCCGCAGAATCACTTGCTTGCTACAGCAGTCGATGAGCAATCCGTGCTCCGACAGCCAATCCATCCCAAGGATTACATCGAAGTCGTGGATATCCAGAATAATTAAGTCTGCTGGTAAATCCACACCCTCAATTCTTACCGGGCACCTCCGAATCACTTGATTCACAAGGTACACGATGCCCAACGGGGTGCCAACAACCATTTCGCAATCCATAGCTGATACCACACAATCAAGCAGACCAGCACAACTCTTCGAAATAAAAGAATGTGTAGCCCCCGCATCCATCAAAACACGTACAAGAAGGTTTAAGATATGTAGTGTACCTGTGACCACGCCTGGGGCAGTCCTCGCCTGCTGCTGGGTCATTGCAAACACTTGGGCCCTCGGCCCTCCGTTCCGTCCGCGGCCGCGCGCGCCACGCCCAGCACCACGGTCACCGCCCTGACCGCGACCTCCATTAGTGTGGGAAGCCGTGCTCTGCACCACACTAGAGCCCCCAGCATCGTTGTTCTTGGACAACTGCGGGCAATCACAGGCATAGTGGCCCTCCTTTCCGCAAGCAAAACAAGTTACTGGCCTTGGCCTGTCCGAATGCCCGCTAGAAGCACCGCTCCAAGATGAGCGTTACCCAGAGTTGTATCCAGATCCTCTGCCCTGAGAGCCTCCGCGTTGATCTGACCAGCCACGACCCTTGAAGGATGAGGGTGCTCCCCTGTAGCCCCCTCCCTTGTTGTTCTTATGGCCTGATGGCCCACGATGTGGGCGATCCTGACGTCGCCCCTCGCCTGAAGGTTGTCGTGTCTGGTGTGCCGCCAGACTGGCCTCGACACGCACCACAGCGTCGACCAAATCTCTCAAAGAAGCATGAGTAGCAGCAGTCACACTTGCCTGGATCTCCCCTCGGAGTCCAAGCTCAAACCTTTGGCATTTGTCCTCCTCCGTGCTCACGAATGATGCAGCGAACCGGGATAGTTTTCCGAAAGTTTGCTCGTAGTCCGCAACGGACATATCACCCTGCTCCAGCCGCAGGAACTCAGCCTCCCGTGCCGCGCGAAAATATCGCGGGTAGTACTGGTCCAGAAATCTGGAACGGAAAGCTTCCCAAGTAGTGGTATGGACAGACCACCCAGACATTTCGAGTCTGTGCCACCACTGGTAGGCTCCTCCTTCCAGTAAGAAGGCCGCCAAGGTCACTCGTTCGCCTGGAGGGCAGTGCATCACCAAGAAGATCCTCTCCCACTTGGTGATCCAATCATGAGCATCCTCGGGGTTTGATCCCCCGCAGAAAGGAGTGGCTCCCAACCATTGAGCCCTTTCAATGCTCGCGCAATCCATCTCCCTTTCCAGATCCTCGTCAGTTCGAATATGAGGAATTCTCCTAGGAGGCATAACCAACTGTCAAGAGGCATAGATTAGATAACAATATTCTTAAAAGTCGAAAAGTAACTTGTACTAATCGCTAGTCTAGCATGCTGACCATACCCTAGTACTGACCACAACCTAGTGCTCTGATACCAAGCTGACAGGACCCGCCCCGATCCCACAGGGATCACAAGGGGACGTGCCCTGCTCCCGTCTGACACCCAATAATTCATACCAGTTTTAACCTCAAAACATCAAATGCATAAATAACCAATTTAAAGTCATACATCAAATCCGAATTAAACGAATGTCAGACAAGGGATGAAATCCAAAATTACAAGTTGCGAGCACGACTCTAAAGTAAACCTGCGGGTACACCACCCAACAGGGGTTCAGGTACGCGGAAGTAGATCTATGCCTCAGCCTCAGGTTCCTCCTCTACCTCAGTATCACGACCTGGAGGGGTTACCAAAAACATTAAGGGTGAGTGGACCAAAACTCAAGTTTATAAAATCATTTGATAAGTAAAACATATAATTTACCCCTTCCGTTTTCCAAACATGCATGCATCATCATTTAAAATCATAAATCATATAACATGAATCATAAGGCATGTAATAAAACCATAACCATAATTTTAGCCACTGCACTATACACTCCAATCCGACATCCCAGATGTCTGACGTCCCTGACATCAATAAGGTCACAATCACAAGGCTACGCGTGCCACTCGGGTCTCAATTTCCGAGTTCAATCCCCGAACCCTATTCGGTTACAGCATCCCCGATGCTTAGCGTTGTAGACGCTGGACGTTCTAGACGTCCGTGACCTCTCCGGGGTACCTCATCCGGAGGAGACAATATAATATGGAAGGATCTATACAGTGCAGTACCAAATACATTTTATTGATATCCACATGCAAACATATATGTATACATAGGTAAAATCTGAACAGATCATTACGTTTCATCAAACGGGTCTCATGCCCAAATACCGTGAAACGTGCCATAACCGAAATCTCAATGTCATCAAAACCTTAAATAGATTCCAACATGTGAACATATAAGTAAATCAGAAAACATTTAAGCATGCAAGGGTTTAATGAAAACGGCCCACTCACAGTACAATCCTGCTGAAAACCGAGCGTATACCCTCGATCTGGTACAATTATACAATCCCTGTCAAGTCCAAAGTATTCGTAAAGGTCAATTTAAACCCCTAACATTCAACCATGAAATCCTAGGCTGAAACCGGCCAGGAAAAGCAAACCAGATCCAACACTACGTCAACCGACCATAGACGTCACGATCGAGGATCGTCACGCCAACCAAAGTCCTAGACCATTTCCCACATCTTAAATAGATTAGTCTACGACGAGACACGCCGAGACTGTGGGTTCTCACTGATTACCTCCTATCAATCCTTGTCATTCCACCTAGGAAAACCAAGGATGATCGAATAATCCATCCTACGTGAATGCAAACAACACTCGATGCACTCACCACGTCAGGTAACCTGACATCGTCTGCCACCAAGTAGAGAATGAGGAATCTCAGTCACCTAACTTTGATATACTCACTCCACCTGATGACCCAAGACAATCACGGGTCCACCAACCAATACACGATTAGTGTACTAGTGGCAACCAACAACATCAATAACATCTACATCCTCTACCACCATCAATTATGGTAGAACCTGAGAAGTCACCCAAAACGACTTCGACATACCCGTTACCAATGAGGAAAACCCGCATTCCACTCGTCACCTCAATCGCAACCTCTCGCGATTCCGAAGTTCCAACAAGATTGGAAACAACATACCCGGACATCAACCACGTGTCCCCTAACCACTTTAACCTTATCTGAGGTCCACTCTGGAACCACAGATACCGAACATATGCCCATCTCGTCAGAGCCACATCCCGACTCGTGACTCACCGTCATCACAATCACCCGCACCGACACCAGCACTAGCACTAGCACGAGTACCAGCACCATCACTACCACCTGTCAGCATCAGCACACAAGCATCCTCACTAGCATCAGTACTGACGCTAGCACACCGTGTGCAACACTGACATCCTGGATCTCCGCTCATACCAAGCGACGATCGCGTACCTCTGCTCGTATAGGAGAAACTCTGTCTCCCTCGTACCTGACAACTCTGGGTACAGTCACCCTGACAACTCATGCGAGAAAAGGAAAACGTTCCCCGAACGTCCCCGATCCCCAACAATCGTAACTATAACCACTCTCGGTAGTAGCGCTTGCCCCGCACCCGTGCAGACCTAACTACCAGACATCGCTATATCCAGACTCCGTATCCAACGGAATCAATCGCCCGTACCAACTACTCTGTATCCCACTCAGGGATTCCATCGACAAGTACCAACCCTGGTAACTTGTCCAACAATCTCTATCCTGTCGTAACTTGACTAAACCATTGTCGTCTACCAGGTCATCCACGACCTTAGTTGCACCAACCCACAACTGAAGTAGCACGACAACCAACTCGGTCTAACCGATACGTACAACCCTGACTGCGAAGTGCAGTCCCAACACAAGCTGACATGACTAGACCGACTAACGAATCCAAATCCGAATAGTCATCCAAGTCAAACCACCAGTCAACTCCCATTTCCGAACCATACACATACGGTAGGGTTCCACGATCACACCTAGAGTTCCCCTGAACCCACCTGCGAAAAGCAGTAAAATCAACAATCTGACCGACCCTGCGGTCCGACATCATAAAGACGTCAATCCAATCCTACCAACAATCCAACTCGGATTCCTCGAATCCGATTGCTAACTGCCAACTGCAGTAAATCCATTTAACTCAACATAATCTGACCATCTAATGGTCACAACTCCTAACCAGTCATCGGAATCGATCCTACGACCGTCTCACGATCCAAAACTCTAACGTAATACTACGTTAAGCCTTCCGTAGGGTTCCACACTGCCAACCCTGACAGAACCATGGAAACCCCGGCATCGAGTGCCGAACCAAGGCTTGCCAATCCTACTAACTATCGTACCGGCACCCCGACAATCAGGTTGACCACGGACTGCAGCCCAATGAGATATCACATCCTCGACCAGCATACATACTCCAAGAGCTTCGCGGTTGCTCGAATAGAGACAACCCCGCTCTGATACCACGTTGACAGGACCCATCCCAATCCCCCCGGGATTAGTGCGGGATGACCCTACTCCCGTCTGACACTAAGTGTCAGACAAGGGATATTTTCGTCCTTTGCCCTCCCGGGCTATCAGAGTACGCCAAGATCCGGAGGAGGCATGTGATATCTCGGTCTCTGCTACAGTCCACATCCGATGTCAACCTGAAGGGCAGTCAAAACATTAAAAACTGTGAGTGGACAAAACAAAAGTTTATAAAAACATTTTAACGAGAAGACCTTTGTACCCTCCACTAAAAAGCATGCATGCATTCGAAAACCATTTATCCAAAACAAACCATATGTGGGACTAAGCCCAAAGCAGATATAAACCAAGGTCGAAAGGACCACAATGAAAACGACCATACGGGCCACTGCCCAAATCCTGTGCACACCTGTACACACCACATATCATATATCATATATCCATCACATACATATATATAAGTCACACAACCAATCCTGTCACGGTATCCAAAGCCACGCGCGCGCTACCCAGGTCTCAATCCGAGTCTTCTCAAAGTCAAGATCAATGTCCGTAGACCACTGACCCTACCCGAGGTAATAGTAATCATAGCCTTCCTGAGAGTAAGGAACCCAACTGGGGGGTGACTCCACTCAGTCGGTGCTCCGTGACTACTCCGGGGTCCACCCAGGCCAACGACCCTCCCCGGAGGAGATAATAGAAGTAAAGGAAGGTAGACGAACATATATATACATAACATAAACATTCATGACCGGTTCCCCTGAACCGTCATGATCCATAATATCCATAATTAGGTAACATGCCGGTTCCCGTAAACCGTCATGTACTGAAATAACATAACCAGGTAACATGCCGGTTCCCATAAATCGTCATGTACCGTAATAACCAACAAGGGTTCATGCCGGTTCCCATAAACCGTCATGAACCATAATACCATAACAAGGGTTCATGCCGGTTCCCATAAACCGTCATGAACCTGGGACTCCATTTAAGGTTCCCTGACCTGAAATCATAAACCGTAAAGTGACTGGGTCTCGTACCCGAACATAGGACACCAACTGGGCACCGTGCCCGGAATCTGAGGTCATATGCCCGAGACAAAACCAAATGGGTCTCATACCCGAGTTTATCATTTTGAAATCCAAATTCAGTTCATTTAAATCAATAAAGAAATACAGACCCGTATAAGCACCGTATAAGGCCGAAACCTCGAAATACGTGCTTATACGTAACCACATAAAAATGCACCCATGGCATCATCAAACAAGTAATAAAACATATAATAAACATTTATGCATGCACCAATTTAGAAAACAAGGTCCACTCACAGACCGTCCGAGCTGCCGCCTCGATTTGCGTGCCATACGGCTCCCCGAGCCGATCACCGTCACCGGGACTCCCAAACCTGTCCAAATCGTAATAGAAGGTTACTAACTACTTAATTAACCTCCTACCAAAGCCCCGTAATTTTCCCGTATTTTTAACTATTTTTAATCCCGAACCTAAACCTTCCGATGCCCCGAAACATATCGAGACGGTGTCCGATCGACACGAAACCAGTCCCAAAATGTTCGTTACATCGAATAGAAGATTTCGTATGTTGGAACCTTCCCCAGATTCCCTGTCACGCGCCCTCACGCGCCACCTGAAGTGGCTGCGCGTGGGCTTCACGCGCCTGCTACAGTACCTGCTGACGTCATCGCTGACGTCAGCATGACGTCATCACTGACAGTGACACGTGTCACTCTCCCATTGGCCCACTGTCTGACATGTCAGTCTGACATTGTCAGAGCTGACATGATGACGTCATCACTGACATGATGACGTCATCAGGATGACGTCATCAGTCATCCCCTACATCGGTCAGACCGGTCTGAACCGATCCGGTCCGGTTTTTCCTGCAACTTGGACCGGCGTAACCGGTCCAGGTGTCCTTCTCCCTCATTTTCGGTCCAATTTCATCCATTCCAATTCCTAAATTCCTATTACTTCATTTCCTATCTAACCCAATTAACAAAACTACCTAAAACCTACGAAATCCGACCGGTCCAATTAGAACCTCACGGTTCAATTTTTCCCGATCAGTCTACACGGCTTCTCGGCCGTCAACCACCACCAAAACCTTCCTAAAATGTCCCTAGCAACCTAATGGACTCATTAAAACCATTAAAAACTAACCATAACAACGAAAATGGAAAAATGGATCAAAATGGGCTAACCGGGTACCCGTTCGGGTTTCTCCTCCTCTCGCCGCCGTGGGCGGCGGTTCAGGCCTCCAAGCCGGCCACCTCGGCTCCCTTGATCTCCCTGGTCCTCTGCCTGGTCATGGGTGATGGTTGGCTGGGTTTGGGTTGCACGGGAATGAGAGAAAATGGGTGAGATCGGGTGGGTTTGTGTGTGGATGAAGAAATGAAAATGCACGTGGATGGGTTTGGTGCATGAGTAGGTGGGGTTGGCCAGTGGATGGGTGACAAGTGTCACTCATCCATTGGGCCTCCATTAAATATCTGGGCCCACTAGAGACAAAACTGCACTTTTTGTCTCGTAAAACGTGCCGTTGTGAATAGTAACCGAAAACTTCCGTGAACCGTAACTTCGTCGTCGAACGTCCGAATTCGACGTGCCGCCTGTCTACGGAT
Organism: Prinsepia uniflora; assembly: GCA_032719365.1. Lineage (NCBI taxonomy): Eukaryota > Viridiplantae > Streptophyta > Magnoliopsida > Rosales > Rosaceae > Prinsepia > Prinsepia uniflora. The sequence continues at coordinate 30,470,558 of CM064861.1, read as the reverse complement.
TCGTATCGTCCTTATCTACGTAACGGTCTTCGGCCCTCGGCCATCGGACCTCCTGGTCAAAAAGTCAACTTTTGACCTCCTATTCACCCAAATTACCAAAATGCCCTTGGGCTTCCGAAAGTCATAACTTCTTCTACGAACGTCGGAATTGAACGTGCCACCTGTCTATGAACTCGTGACGTCACGAACTACGTCACGGTCATCGGTCAAAGTCCATTTGACTGCCCGATTAAAAAGTCAACGTTTTGCCACCATCAGGGGCAAAACGGTCATTTCGCACCGTTCATCCGATTTCGCTCTACTAATCACGGATTAGCCTCACTAATCGTGATTAGTCACTAATCTAATCTAGGAATTTGGGACGGGTCGTTACAAAATGGATGGACGGCCCAGATTAGATCTCAGAAATGAGATCAAGGGCTGAGATTAGATCAGGGGTATATCAGATCAAGGGCTGAATTTAAAAGTTGATTTTAATGCTATTTAATCCCATAGTGGATCTGATCCAATCTAGCCAATGGGTGAGTTGTCACTCACCAGGTGTCCTCCAATCAGAATTTTTAGAATAAAATATTCGACACGAAAACCGAGACACGAACCTCCCGATTTCACGTTTCTGACCATAACTTCCTCGTACGAAGTCCGATTTCGGCGTGCCCTGAGAGCCTCCGCGTCGACCCGACCAGCCACGACCCTTGAAGGATGAGGGTGCTCCCCTGTAGCCCTCTCCCTTGTTGTTCTTCTGGCCCGATGGCCCACGATGTGGGCGATCCTGACGTCGCCCCTCGCCCGAAGGCTGTCGTGTCTGGTGTGCCGCCAGACTGGCCTCGACACGCACCGCAGCGTCGACCAAATCTCTCAGTGAAGCATGAGTAGCAGCAGTCACACTTGCCCGGATCTCCCCTCGGAGTCCAAGCTCAAACCTTTGGCATTTGTCCTCCTCCGTGCTCACGAAGGATGCAGCAAACCGGGATAGTTTTCCGAAAGTTTGCTCGTAGTCCGCAACGGATATATCACCCTGCTCCAACCGCAGGAACTCAGCCTCCCGTGCCGCGCGAAAGGATCGCGGGTAGTACTGGTCCAGAAATCAGGAACGAAAAGCATCCCAAGTAGTGGTATGGACAGACCATCCCGACATTTCGAGTCCGTGCCACCACTGGTACGCTCCTCCTTCCAGCAAGAAGGCCGCCAAAGTTACCCGTTCGCCCGGAGGGCAGTGCATCACCGAGAAGATCCTCTCCCACTTGGTGATCCAATCATGAGCATCCTCGGGGTTTGATCCCCCGCAGAAAGGAGTGGCTCCCAACTGTTGAGCCCTTTCAATGCTCGCGCATTCCATCTCCCTTTCCAGATCCTCGTCAGTTCGTGTATGAGGAATTCTCCTAGGAGGCATAACCAACTGTCAAGAGGCATAGATCAGATAACAATATTCTTAAAAGCCGAAAAGTAACTGGTACTAATCGCTAGTCTAGCATGCTAACCATAACCTAGTACTGACCACAACCTAGTGCTCTGATACCAAGCTGACAGGACCCGACCCGATCCAACAAGAATCATAAGGGGACGTGCCCTGCTCCCGTCTGACATCCAAAATTCGTACCAATTTTAACCTCAAAACATCAAATGTATAAATAACCAAATTTAAGTCATACAACAAATCTGAATTAAACAGATGTCAGACAAGGGATGAAATTCAAAATTACAAGTTGCGAGCACGACTCTAACATAAACCTACGGGTAAACCACCCAGCAGGGTTCAGGTACGCAGAAGTAGATCTATGCCTCAGCCTCATGTTCCTCCTTTACCTCAGTATCACGACCTGAAGGGGTTACCAAAAACATTAAGGGTGAGTGGACCGAACTCAAGTTTATAAAACCATTTGATAAGTAAAACATATAATTTACCCCTCCGTTTTCCAAACATGCATGCAACCGTATTTAAAATCATAAGTCATATAATATGAACCATAAGGCATGTAATAAAACCATAAGTATAATTTTAGTTGCTGCACTATACACTCCAATCTCGACATCCCTGATGTCTGACGTCCCTGATGTCCAATAAGGTCACAATCACAAGGCTACGCGTGCCACTCGAGTCTCAATTCCGAGTTCAATCCCCGAACCCCGTTCGGGTACAGCATCCCCGATGCTTAGCGTCATAGACGCTGGACGTTCTAGACGTCCGTGACCTCTCCGGGGTACCTCATCCGGAGGAGACAGTATCATATGAATGGATCTATACAGTGCAGTACCAAATACATTTTATTGATATCCACATGCAAGCATATATATACATAGATAGAATCCAAACCAATGATTAAGTTTCATCGGATGGGTCTCAAGCCCAAATACCGTGAAACGTGCCATAACCATATTTTCCATATCATCAAAACCATTATTGTTTTTAGCTTGTGAATAAGTATAATAAACCAGAAAACATTTATGCACGCAAGGGTTTAAGAAAATGGCCCACTCACTGTACGATCCCGCGGTGAACCTGCGCGTACGAACTTGCACCGGGATTATCGTACAATTCCTGTCAGTCCAAATCACATGTAAGTGTCACTACAAGCCTTAAACGTTTAACCACAAAGTCCGAAATAGAAACCGTCTCGGGGAAGCCGTTCAACACGTTTACCGAGGCACCCGGCCCTAAACTGACCCATCAAAAACTATCTCAGATCAACATGGTTAATTCACCAAAAATGTTCAGAATGATGAGAGGAATAAAAGTCATGTTGATCGTGATGAGAGATAAGCCCCAACGCGCCCTCACGCGCCGCCCAAAGTGGCTGCGCGTGAAAGTCACGCGCTGACACTGTAGCTACAGTGTCAGCACCTTCACCCGTTTGTCTGTAATTCGGGCCTGCCACCCACGGCTTGACCCGGTTAATTACCCATCAATTCCTTCTCGATTTCAATCCAATTTGATCCTAACATGTTATTTAAACATCTAATTTAAGTTCTGGGTTATTAATTAGCCAAATCGAATCCTTAAATGGCCCTTCGACCCGTGATCATCCAAACGGGTTGATCACCCCAACTCACTGGTTTCTAAACCAAAATCAAATTAACTTTACATGAAGTATCATAGTATCACAACGAACTGGAAAACACACTCAATTGAACCAACACTCACCTGGAAGTAGTCGTCCAAACCTCTGAAATTCTTCTGAACACGACAGTCACCGTCCCAGCTCACCCGTGGCTGGTTGCCTTCGATTTTGATATGGTTGTGTTCTAAACACTCCCAGAAAGCTTAATCTGCGATTAGATTGGTCCAACACACCGTAGAAATTAAACTCTGATTTTTCCCTCCAATTTTCCAGTAATGGCTTCTCTGGTTTTCCTCACCCGTTCTCAGTTATAACAGCATCAGAGTGATGCTCACACACGTCCTAATTAGTTATAAACAATTTCAAGCCGTCCCAGAGGCTCGTGGGTGTCCAATTGTCCACTGAAAAATGCTCCCCGAAAAGCTTCGAGCTTGAATTAATCAATTGATCGTGCAGGCTAGACGGCTCAGGCCACGTTCAAAAGCAAAAGACAGCCCAGACTTTCCAGCACACAATTGCATAATCAATTGCACGTTTGAACCACCGCACATGGTGGTGCTGCCCATGTCCCCCGCGGTCTGCTACAGTAACCAGGGGCAAAAAGACCAAAATGCCCCTGGTTCAATAATTACCAAAATACCCCTCACTTCCTAGACCCGTAACTCAGCCATACAAAGTCCGATTTCGGCGTGCCGCCTGTCTACGGACTCAGGACGTCGAGACCTACCCATCGGTCCTTGATTCGCGTGAAAATTAATTGTCAAATGAAAAGTCAACATTTTCGCCCCAACCGTCAAAATTACGGTGATGCCCCTGAACTTCCGATAGTCATAACTTTTTCCCTGATCGTCCGAAATGGACGTGCCACCTGTCTATGAACTCGTGACGTCCCGAACTACGTCAGGTCATAGGTCAAAGTCCATTTAATTCATAAATCAAAAAGTCAACAATTGGTCATACCAATCACAAGGGTAAAAGCATCAATTCACACATTAAATCACAATATTAAAATCCTCGAATTTCCGGGGTGTTACACTATCCCTCTGGAAATTCCGAGCTAATCCATCTCAAAATCGAAGAGGATTACTATCATTTTAGCTGAGAACTGCATCTCCCAACTCTTCAAAAAATAAAGCTTAGGTTCACATAATTAGAGGTAGGAAAAATTGAAATTGATCTTGAAATCATGTTCATATGAGTCCTAGGATACTTACTGGTTGATTGGAATTAAGAGAGGGGTTGAAATTGGACGAAATTGGAGTTATGGCCGATCGGGAATGGCCTTAGAAATCGACCTGTTTAAGTCGTGATTTCATGAAATTGAGCATACAGATCCCTAATTAAGATTGAATAGATGAAAATCAGTGGAAGTAACGAAGGAATTGAGGTCGAATTGACTGAGAACTGATCGGGTTGCATCGCTGGTTGCTGACCCGTTTACCAGGCGATCGGGTTGGGACGATGAACAATAGTGATATTGTTCATCGGCGCGTGAGTTCACGCGCAATCCATGTAATCGGCACGTGAGGGCACGTGGTTGAATTTCTGTGTAAGTGTTTAACATAATTTTTCATGTACTCGATGTAACGAACATTTTGGCGTTGGTTTCGAGTCGATCAGACACCCTCTTGATAGTGTTTCGAGGGTTCGGAGGATTATGTTACGTTTTAAATTTGTATTTAATTCCCGAAAAATTTGGGGGATTTTAATATGCTATTGTTGGATTCATTAGTGACCCGTGATGATGTTGTTTGACAAGCTTCAGGAGTTTCGGAAGTTACGGAAAGGCGTGCAGCTCGGAATCGAGTGATTTGGACGGTGTGTGAGTGGACGTTTGTTTTATAAACCATTATGCATGCATAGTTAAATGTTTTACATGTTTGATTGCGTGATTTGGCTTGCAATGATGTCATGGTGATTTAGCATAATTATTTGTGATTTAATGATTATTTTAATAGGTCTTTTGGGCACGTTTTACGAGAATTGTGCAATTGATGTTTGGGCTAGGCCCGGAGTAAAAAAGGTTTCAAAAAGGGTATTTTGACTTAGTTGGTGAGTCAAGAATGATTTCTGAATTACTTAAATATTTTCAAACGAGATTTTACGGATTTACGTGTAAACAAAATTTGGGCTTAAGACCCTGTCGAGAATGCTTTTGACTTGGTTTGAAGTCATGGATATGAATGATATGTGTTTGTGGAATGCATTGTGTTTATGATTGTGGATACTGGACCATGTTCTGTATGGTGTGTGTGACGACCTAGAAATTCTAAAAAGGAAAAATTGGAAAAAATAGAAGGAAATTACGATTTTGCCCCTGGTTATAAGGGCCGAAAGTTGACTTTTTGATCGGGACCTTATTTGGAATTTTCGGAAGTATCGTTGGATAGGTCTCAGGACGTTGAATCGGTAGATAGGCGGCATGCGTCAATCGGAGTTCAGACGTGAAAGTTATGGGTCTATAATTGTGAGGGGCATTTTGTTAATTAACCAAGGAAGGGGAAAATGGTAATTTGCCGCAGCAGAGTGAATTGGACAACTAAAGTGGCCGATTCAGCCATGGTGGGAGAGTCACTTAGAGGATTAAGTGACATCTGTCACTGTAATGTTTGAATTGGTGGCATTGGCACCGTCTCTAAATTGGATATATGTTTGAATTAAAACGTTTGTACAAAAGGGAAAACAAAGCATCAAATAGCAGACCTCAATCTCAGTCTGATTGATCTACCCAGAAACCAAAACCAATTGAGAGGATATCCAGAGAGGAAAACAAAGAGAATTAATCGGGGAGTTATGAACCTTGAAACCAGTTGAACTTAAACTTAGAAACCCGAAAAACCATCCATGAGCATTAATGTCGAATTCGAATTTGTGGAAATTCATGAGTGAAATTGAGCTTGGATTAAGCTTCTTGAGTTCAAACCGAAGTGAACCCGATTAAAAACAAAGATAATTGATGTTGTTTGGGCTCTGAACGGACCTAGTGACAGAGAAGAAATTCGAGGTTTGAGTTGTGATCTTGGAGGGATTAAACGATGGAATTGGCCTCGAAAACAAGTTTATCATAGTCCAATGAAGCTTTTGGATGGATCAATTAAAGGAAAACTTTTGGGATTGACGAACTTCGAAGGTTGAACAGTGCCCAGATATCCTTCGATGTTCATCTTCGAATCATTTCGTTTGAGGTAAGGAATTGTGAAATTGAGTTTACAGAACTGTAATTGGACTTAAAACGATGTTGTTAGCTAAAGCAATTGAAAGAATTGATGTCGAATTGACAGAGAACGAGTCGGGTTGTCTCGCGGGTTGCAGAACCCTAATTACAGATAGACGGGTTGGGACGACGACACTGTAGCAGGCGCGTGGTGGTCACGTGCAGCCACTCACGGAGGCGCGTGAGGGCGTGTAGGCCCGATTCTCGAGGTGAGTTCAACAAAACTTTTGTTCTATGCAATGTAACGAACATTTTGACGTTGGTTTCGAGTTAATTGGATACCGTTACGATATTGTTTCGAGGGTTCCAAGGTTTATGTTACGTGTTTAATTCGTAATTAATTCCCGAAAAATTATGGAGAATTAGTATGTTATTAATTAAGTCATTAGTGACCCTGAATAATGATTTTGGACAGGATTCGAGATTCTTGGAAAATGTCGAAAATTACGGAAACGCGTGCAGCTCGGAAAGCGAGCGCTTTGGATGGTGTGTGAGTGGATGTTTGTTTTATAAACTTATATGCATACATTGTCAAGACCCACCCCTAATCCCCCGAGATTAAGGGCTAAATCCCGATCTTGTCTAACTTACGCATGACACGAAGGCTAAACTGACATCCAACCTTCATGTGACACGTAAGTCGGACAAGGGCTTCTCGATTTGACCGTCCAAAAACTCCCTAACTTCCTAGAGTGCGCAAAATCTACTGTGGATCGTACGTGTGATGTCTCCGTCTCTCTCGACTAACGGCCCGCACCTCAACAACCTGGAGGGTATCGAAAACACGAAAAGACTGTGAGTGGACAAAAATAAAGAACATATGTAAAAATATTTCATAAAACAATGACATTTATACCCTCCGCGTAAAAAGCCAATGCATGCATATCCAATTCATGTCATAAAACCAGATAAGAAAACCAAACACAGTTTCTATTTTTCCAAATCTCGGGCCTCAGTCCAAAACCATCGAAACCATTATTTGAAAACCATCATCATCAAATCTCAGTAAAATCCAAAACACATTTAAAGCCACATTCCCATCCATCGAACCTACTGGATCTATCCGAGTCTTTAAACTCCCGAGTCTTTAAACTCAATCCAGGCCTCAATATAATCCGAATCTTTAAACTCCCGAGTCTTTAAACTCAATCTGGGTCTTTAAATCCAATAACCAGATCCAGCAAATCCAATCCAAAACCGTTTGAAAAACGTTTTCCATTTTCGAATCTAAATCCGCAATCTCATCAGGATCCCGAATCCAAACCCAGAACTCATATCCATCTCATTTCCAGATCCGAGTCCACAACCATCATTCCATAAGTCGTCATCCGGAATAACCATTCTGAACCCAAACCCGGAATCCACTTTCAAGTCCCGAATCGTCATCCGGAATTTCGATTCCAAAACCCGAAATCACGTTTCTCAAAACCACTTTTCTGAACTGGGCTTCAAGCCCAAAATACTTTCCAAAATCCTTTTACTTTCTTTGAAATCAAATCGTATTTCAAATCCCGAAATCAAACCATTAAAACCAGGTTTAAATCACAATATCCGTCAAAATCTCGTAAAACGTGAAATACCGTCATTTCCTCTAAAAACGTGCACAAATCGTAAACCATCACAATCATAAACCAAATCATAGAATCAAGTATAGAAAACATATAAAAACATATGGAAAACAATCATAAACCAAATCATAGAATCAAGTATAGAATCAAGAGTTAGAAAGCAAAGTTCACTCACAGACCATTCCGACGTCGTCTCCATACGCACGCACTTTTGCCGTCCCCAGCCATTCAGCTGTCCTCGGCTTTACCGAACCTGTCCAAAGCCCATAACGAGGTTACTACCTACTTCACAAAAGTCCTACTCAAATCCCATAACTTTTTCAAACTTCTAAGCGTACTTTAAACGGGACCCTAGACCTTCGATCTCTCAGAACTAACCCGAAACAATGTCCGATAGTCCAGAAACCTATCCCAATAGATTCGTTACAACGATTAGACTAAAAACCTAGTTGACCGTTTCCCTGGAAACCACCGCACGTGCCCCCATGTGCCGCCCAAAGTGGCTGCGCGTGGGCCTCACGCGCTTGAACAGTAACCACTGTTCATCGTCTTCCTCAGCTGTTCGACCGGTCTGAACCGGCGAGGGCGGTTCTTCGCCATTCCTCCACCAATTTCATCCCTTTTCATTCCTTTAGTTTCGTCCTGGCCTATTTAATTGATTCCAAAAATCAATTCGTGAAAACACGGCCTCAATCTCCTCGTTCAAGTTTCGAAGAAAACTCAGAAAATCTGAGTTTCTGGCTCCGGCCACCCACGGCCACCACGAAGCTCCAGGTTACACCCTAAGGTCCTTCTAACCTTCCTAGAACTATTAGAAACCTTATTACACCTCGAAAATCACCCAAACCTCACCTCCCAAGCTCGACACAGTAACCGTCCAAATCCCTTGTTCTTGCTCCCGGCCCACCTTGCAATCCCCCGCCACAGTGTCGACCTCTACAACTCCCTAGGAACCTACTGAACTCACTAAGACTCACCAAAAACCTCGACTCGTACTCAAACTCCACGACTTACCGTTTGAATCAAAACGGAAAAACAGGGGAAACAGAGAAACCTCACCTGTCTGTGCACTGCCGTGAACGCCGCCGTGTCCTAGCCCGTCCAATGCCTCGTCTCTGTCATCTGATCTCTCCCACACCCTGAATTTGAACGGTTTGCTCGAGAACAGTAACACCACCACCTCGATTCTTCTCTGTTTTCCTGAGAACTCACCCTCTCCTCACACACCAACACTTGACTCTCAATCTGCTCAACTCAATCCTTACACTCTCAGCCTCCCTCTGATCACACTCACAAGGGTCACACCTCCCTGCAATTGATCGATTCCTCCCTCTATGCCCAGTCTCTGTTTTTCCTTCTTCGAACAAACACAATGCACACACACACAAATAATTGCACCGTGCACCCTAGAAGCCACTACACACAGCCCACATGTCCACCATCCCTTGGTCCCCTCTCAAAATATCCAATCCCTCCTGTACACTTGTCCCAATCTGATTGCACGCATCCCAAGGCACAAAAAGACCAAAATACCCTTGTGATGTCCAAATTGCAATTTTTTCATTCGTCGTTCTAGACCCCTATCTCGCCCGTCCAATGTCCGATGAATGCATGCCGCCTGCCGTTGAACTCAGGATGACGAGATCTACCTAATGGTCCTCGGTCTACGTGTAAAAACCTTGTCGTACAGAAAGTCAACTTTTCCCCTTTCTTTAATCAAATTACGGTAATGCCCCCAAAATTCCGAACATCATAACTTCCTCCTCGAATGTCGGAATCGGGCGGGCCACCTGTCTACGGACTCATGACGTCCCGAACTACGTCACGGTCATCGGTCAATGTCCAATTGACCGCCCGAACTAATAGTCAACATTTTTCCCAACTAGGGACAAAATCGTCATTCTACGTCCAAGGTCCAAAAGTACCCAACTAACCACCGATTAACTCAGCTAATCCGTCGCTAATCACTACACTAATCCCACTCCCGGGACGGGTCGTTACATGCATAGTTAAATTTTTTACATGATTTAAGGCATGATTTGAATTTCAATGATTTGGCATGATTCTTTCTGGATTTAATGATTATTTTAATCAGTGTTTTGGGCACGTTTTTCAAGAAACTGTGAAATTACTGTTTTGGGAAAAAGCCCGGGATTTGAGATTGATTTTGAGTCGGGCAATTGATTTGGTGGATTTGTAATTCTTTTTGGGATATTTTATAGATTTATGTGAAAAGGGCAACTGAGGTTGCGATTGCACGGATTTGCGTGGGATTGATGGTTTTGGGCTAGGCCCGGGATGTTAAAAGGATGTTTTGAATAGTATTGTGAGTTAAAGATAATTTGATGGAATTGAATGATTTTCGGATATGATTTTACGAATTTTCATGCATTGACTTATGTAATGATTTTACGGATTTACGAGAAATGAGATTTGGGCATGAGACCCTGTGATAAATGGTTTTGATATGGTTTTAATGATGATTTTGAAATAATAATTTTGATTTTGTATTGATGTTCGATGCCCCCAGATGAGTAATTCCTGGGTAGACTTCAGATGTGTAATTCCCGAAGTGACTCCGGATGTGTAATTCCCGGAGGGACCGGATGTGTAATTCCCGGAGGGACCGGAGGTGTAATTCCAGGAGGGACCGGATGTGTAATTCCTGGTGAGACTGGATATGTAATTCCCAGCAGGGCTGGATGTGTAATTCCCAGCAGGATGACGACTCTGGACATGTAATTTCCAGAGGACCCTCGGATGTGTAATTCCCGAGTTATATGCTTTATTGTATGATAAAAGGGTTTTATAAAATGATTCAAATGGCATTTGGGCTTGAGAGCTAAGATTTGATATTTTCATGTGATTTGGCTGGAAAGCCGGTGATTATTCATATGTTTGATTCTATGCATGCATGGTTTGATAAACTGGAGGGTAAATGATGTATTTTGATAAATGTGATTTAAATGATATTATTTTTGTCCACTCACACCTTTCCTGTTTTGATGACCCTCCAGGCCGTGGCACGACGTTCGAGACTGATCGAGAGGCGGAGGCATGAGCAGAAATCAGTGCAGTTATCCCTTGTCTGACAGGTACTGAAGGGTAGTTTTGGGACTTCAGTTGACTTGTCAAATGGGAGCAGGACCGGACATGGTTATCAAAGTCCAATTGGGCCGGATCCTGTCAGTGCGAGTGCAGTTCCTAGACGTGACTTGGATGTTGTGTGAGTGCAGTTCCCGAGTATGTGGTACGTCTAGATGGTGCGTGTGCAGTTCCCAGACATGACTGATATGACTCGGACGGTACCTGAGTGTAGTTCTCGAGGTTGGCCTACGCGTAGTGCGAATGTGATTGTGTGATTGTTTGTGCACTTGTGATTAGTGTGGATTGATTGATTGATTGTGAACTTGTGAATAGTGTTGTTTGATGTTGATTATGATTGCGTACTGGTATTGAGTACGGTTTCTGGTCTTTGTGGCAAGGTGATTATGTTTTCATATGTTTGGCTTGAGAGCCGGGATTTGATACTTGTTATGTGATTTGGCTGGAAAGTCGGTGATTATTATTCATATGTTTCCCTATGCATGCATGGTTTGATAAATTGGAGGGTAAATGATGTATTTTGAAATGTGTTTCAAATGATCTTAATTTTGTCCACACACACCTTTTCTGTTTTGATGACACTTCAGGCCGTGACACGACATTCGGGGCTGATCGAGAGGCGGAGGCATGAGCGAAAATCAGTGTAGTTATCCCTTGTCTGACAGGTGCTGAGGGGTAGTTTCGGGACTCCAGTTGACTTGTCAGACGGGAGCAGGACCGGACACGGTTATCAAAATCCAGTTGGGACGGGTCCTGTCATATTAACAACCCTAGTGAATATATAGAGAAGATCAATTAAGTGAAAACACATGGGCATAGAGGCAATCAAGGAAGATGATGTGTGTGATAAGAAAAGGGAGAAGGGGCATAAATTTTTTCGGTTGATTTATTTCATACTAATTAACAACCCTAATGTCTAGGTGTACACTCACTTAAATTTACATAGATCCCACTTTGTTTATATTATCAATTAATAGAAAATTTGATGGAAGGTTGAAGTTATAACATTTTAAGTATGGACTATGAGGTGGTAAATGAAAGTTTTGAGTATAAATATAATCGTGCAATTTTAGTATAAACCATAGAATCGTAAAATGTAATTTTCTCAAAAACTATAAAAAAAAATATCTCATGTTATACACTGTTACACATGTATGTATATATATAGTTTTCATATTATATTCATATTGTATTTTACTATATGTTCCATAATTTTTTAGCCTAAATGTACCGAAAATGCCCTTAGAACTCTGCCTATGAAAAAAAAACTCACTTGGGCTAACACCATTTAACACCTCAAAGTTTAAGGATCAACAATTAAATCATTAATTAAATTAAGAACATTTTTTGTATTAATTAAAAATTCTTTCTTATGTCATTATTTATTAAATGACTAATTATTTTAATAAGAGCGTCATTAATTAAACTTAATGTATATATATATATATATAATGCCTTTATAATTTGTTAAATGCAATTTGAAAAAAAGAAGTTAAAATTAAAATAATTAATTATTTAATTAAAAATAAAATAGATAAAAAATTATAATGAATATAAAAAAACCTTTACTGTAATTGATAATTTATAAATGAAATAAACAAATAAAATAAATTAATGTGTTTTTAATATTGACCTCTAAATTTTGGAATATAAACTCATTTTTTACTCGATTGGGCTAAATTTGGTAGAAGATATTTATTATGAAAAAGCATTACACCTGTTCAAGGGTTCAGTATATATTATGAAAAAGCATTACACCTGTTCAGGTGTTGAGTGCTGTCCACCACTTAGAGCCTAAACTCAAGTAACGCACACACTAATCACAAAAACACATCAATTCTCTTGAAGCGCCTTCAATAGCTGGGCCCCTTTCCTCCTACCCCTACCACTGCAATCCCCTTTCAACGCCAGCTCCACCGCACGCGCCACCTCCGCTGCCGGTGCCGCCGCCACAGCCTCTGCTGCATCCTCTTCTGAACGACCATAAATCACGGCCAATACGCCAATGGCATACTCCATCCCCCGAGCCGAAGTCCGGCCCATCATCATCACCATCACTGGCACCGACAGTGCATGGGCCCTCACCACCACTGCCCCTTCCGCCACAGTACACATGAGCTCTAGAGCCGCTAGCGCCCGCTCAGCTGCCGCAGCCTCAAGCTCCAGCGCCGTCTCCACCACCGCTGAAGCCGCCCCGGCCTCCGCCAAGCATAGCGCTAACAGAATCTTAGTTGCCGGTTTTGCCCCTGCTTTGTTTTTTAAGTTTCGAACAAGCCCGCGCATTAATTCAGGCGGGCAAACCGGGTCTGATAGCGGGTAGGGAACAAGAGAGCGTTCTAAGAGGTGGAGAGCAGCGAGCTGCTCCGGGTGTGACCCCATGCTGAGCTGGAGCTCAGCAACATGGAAGAGCTCTGGAAGATTGGTGGAGGAGAAGGGCTGTGGCGGCGGCCTAACGGGGTTTGATGTAGTTACAAATTTTGAATCGAGTTCAGGTTCGGGTTCAGATTGTGGGTAAGAGAGCATTGGTGAGTCAGGGAGAGCAAACTTCCACTGGGTGAAGCTTTGAGAGGTTGAAGAGGAAGACGACTCCGAATCGGGCTTTGAAGGGTGGTGGATTATCAGTTCAGGCGGTGTTGGAATAGGCGGTAATGAATCTAAAGATAACGAAGGAGGCAAAGGATTGGTGGATGAGAAAGGGAGAGGCGGAGGGTGAGGCGTTGTGGGGCTGAGGACTGTTCGAGTTCAGTGACGGAAGAACCCACAAGAGAAGAGGTGGGTTTTGAGCTTGGGATGCTGAGCTTTCATGGCTGAATGACTGTCTTGGTAATGAGAGCGAAAGGAGGCGGGAGAGAGATTAGTTGAACCAGTAAGGTGAAGTGAGCTGACGAAGAAGATGATGAGATTTATAGGGATGCGTGTCACTGGGCATGTGATTTGTGGGCGATTGTACTACGGAAGTACCAGTATGGTGTCAGCTAGCAATTTGAGGGAACAAAGAAAAATTTGAAATAAAATGACGTGGCTATTCTTACAGCCGTTGGATTTACAGAAGAATCTCTGATCTGATGGAAATGATCAGACTGAAAAAATAATAAAGGCAAATATGATGACCTGCTATGATGAGAAATCACCAACGCAGTAAACAACAGCCTGAAATTTCCAGGACCTTTGCAGTAATGGACTGGAAATGCAAAAAATAGAAACAGAAATTAAAATATAAAAATAAAAACTCTAAAGGCAAATGGAAAAACAACTTGGATCTAAGTCGCGTGAAATAGTACAAACTATTTTTCTTAGGTTTATTGGACTAAATGCACTATGAATTCGCATTTTTATCACATTTTATATTATGTACTCGTTATTCGCTTACTTAATAATATGAAATGGCCGAGTAGAGCCACTCAGTTCATTTTCTGTCCAAGGTGTTGTGTTGTCGTGAAAATTAAGGGTAAAATGAGAGATTTTGACACACGACACACTTTTGCCATGTCAACCGCGACGTTGGATGGTTTTGGGACCCACAAGTGCCAAATCAGATTTCTCCTCTCTTGTTTGCATTCGAGGTCGAAATTGGGGGAAATTTATTAGGGTTTGAGTGCGATTGAAATTGGGGCTTGAATTGATTGAATCGACGTAGCGAAGCAGCCTGTCTACGGTTAGTTTTCCTTTCCTTCATGCTTTTGGTTTCACCCTTAATTTATTATCCATGGAATATGCTTGCTTGGTTTATATGTCTTTACTTCCTTTTGTGTTTCAATCTGCCTCTAAGGTTAGCTTGTGTCTTTATTTGCCTGATTTATCATTAGTCTGAATAATATGCTCAAATTGATGTGCATGTTGAAATACGATATCTAGGCTTAGTTTGTATCGTTGGTTTTGGCATATCTGTTAAAAAGATGATGTATATGGATTGATTTTGTGTCGTGCTGCTTGGTTTGTGTTGTTGCTGGTGAAAGGGGATGTTGGACTCGATGTTCGAGTTTCACTTTGCACCATATACTCGATGTTATGGTTCATTTTGCTCCTTGAACTCGATGATTTGCTTTCACTTTGCACCATGTACTGATTATATTTATTACATGTTGCACCCTGTACTTGGACTGTTTATTACAATTAGGCACCTTAAGCTCATTAATCAGTCACAGTTTGTAGTTAGTTGGTTAGTTTCTTAGTTACTATTTGGTATATGCATGCACATGACAGAGAGATTTTTACTATGAAAGTTTACTATGTAAGTGAACTACTAATAGAAGATGAGGATTAATGGGATTACATAGGGGGACAAAACAAGTTCTATGACTTTGTTACATTAGATTGGATTTCCCTTTTGGAATTGATGTTTATAGGGTATAATCTAAGCTATCTACCTTATGAGTTGTCTGTATACTCTAATGACATAAATAGTGAAATATTGGTGAAGATAACATCTGATGGCCGGTTATTTAAACTCTGTGATAACTATGAAAAGAGTAGTTGTAAGACCCGTGTCCTGGAGGGAACGGTGAACGATCTCACATTCCTACGAGGGGGGAATGGTCTGGGAAGGGAATGGTGGTGTGCCTTAGAGGTGTAGGCACACACCTATCTAGAACGAGGCCTTCCTTAGCCGCGTTGGTTGGAGATGTGTTCTCCCAGCGTAAGGTCTTAGGGTTAAAACCCTGCGGGCGCGCTGGAGTTGTGTACTCAAGGTCCAGAGGGGACAATATCATGTTAGATAGAGTGGGCCGCTGTGCAACTCTGATCTAAACGAGGCCTCCCTTGGACGTGTTGGTTGGAGATGTTTTCTCCCCGCGTGAGGTCTTGGGATCAAAACCTTGCAGGCGCGCTGGAGATATGTTCTCGCCACCTAGAGGGAATAATATCGTGTTAGATATAGTGGGCCGCTGCGCAACTTTGATCTAAACGAGACCTTTTGAGAGCTCAGTGGCTTTGGGTTCGGTTAGAACTCCAAAGTTAAGCGAGTTGAGACTGGTGCAATTCTATGATGGGTAACCACCTGGGAAGTTGCACCGTTAGCTCCTGAAAACAAAACCGTGATGACCGAAGAGGCCTAAAGTGGATAATATCGTGTTAGAGTCGGGTCTTGACCGAGGAGGGTCGGGTCTTGACAAAATGGTATCAGAGCTGGACCCTGACTAGAAAGTGTCCTAGCGAGGACGCTAGGCCCTAAGGGGGTGGATTATAAAACCCGTGTCCTGAAGGGAACGGTGCACAATCCCACATTCCTGCAAGGGGGAATGGTCTGGAAGTGGAATGGTGGTGTGCCTTAAAGGTGTAGGTACACACCTATCTAACACAAGGCCTCCCTTGGCCGCGATGGTTGGAGATGTGTTCTCCCAACGTGAGGTCTTGGGGTCAAAACCCTACGGGCGCGCTGGAGTTGTGTAATTGCGGTGTAAAGGTGGGTCCATAACCCATAGGTCTCAGGATCGAAACTTGGCTCTCATACCATTTTGACAGAACCCATCCCAATCCCCCTGGATTATCGTGGGATGTGCCTGCTCCCGTCTGACACTAGGGATAAACTCGTCACCCGCTCGGGGTTATGCACAGTACGCTAGGATCGGCGGTGGCATGTGATGTCTCGATCTCTACTACAGCCCTCATCCGCTATCAACTTGAAGGGTATTAAAAACCATAAAATTTGTGAGTAGACAAAACCAAACGATTTATAAAAAAAAAAAAAATAGTTTATCGGACAGACATTTATACCCTTCACGTAAAAGCATGCATGCATCATAAAAACAGCGTTTCAAATACTTTCTCGGAAGCAAAATGTATTGCTTCCCAAATCAAATCTCAGTGAAAAATGTTTCTCAATCGAAGCTAGCATCTCAGTAGGGTCTCAGCCCAAAACCAAATCATAGAAAACAAGTACGGGGTCTCGGCCTAAATCATAGAACATGTGGGAACTCATCCCATCCTCATCTCAGAGTTAGTCACGATTCCAATCCTAGCACATGTGAAAATAGCTCAGGACCGCTCACAATCCTAGCATGTCGCCGTGAAAAAATCACCAGCCACGACCGTCTCTATATCATCGTGAACACATCATCGATCGATCTCAGAGAATAACATCAACACTCCTAAGTCGAGTCTCCCTTGACCATAGCCTCCAGCGGCTGCTCGACAATAGGTAGTGCATCGTGACCTCTCTAAAAAGAACACATCCGCAGTCTGGAGGCGAGCGTCGTAACACCGAGACTCGAACCCGAATGTCTTCATCATCGGCAAGGACTCTAACCCGATCGTCCGGGACTCTAACCCAAAATTTCATCAATAGGGCTTCAAGCCCGAAACATCACCAAATGGGTCACAGCCCGAAATATTACCAATTGGGTCATAGCCCGAAAACCAGTGTCCAACGACACTTCATATCCCAGGATTCCTCGAATCCTATCAAATTCAAAACTGGGTCTTATGCCCGAAATATCTTTCCAAATCCAAAAACCCTTTCTCATTTTCAAAACACTTTCAAATCATCGTTCAACTAGGACTTGCCGACTCACTTGGGGTTCACTAACGTCTACCGGTAGACCCCACTGATGTCACATCATCATCCAAATGTCAGCTCAATTTCTGCCACTTAAGGCTCGGAGCTCGAGGCAATCCTCGTCCGAGCTCCTTAAGTACACAAATCCCCGCGAAACCTCTGTATTTTTTAGACCCACCCGGTCGTTATTGGGACTCTAAATTCCTCATCTGAACCTCATCACCGATGAAGCCTCATTGCCTCAATCGTCATCGCACTCAGTACGGACCGAATCTACTCCCAGAGATCTGTTCGTACTAAGCGACACTCACACACCTCTGCATCATCGTCACGACTGGTGAATCTCCATCGTCTTAGTTGTCACTATAACATGAGCCTATCCAACTCAATAAGACTCGTCCACGTATAACGATAACAGTGCCTACCACGATTGCGTGTAGACCAATCCCAGAAACACTCCGCTATCGAGACTCCATACCCATGCGGTCAACTAACAGTAGATACCAATCGCTCAACACGTAATATCTACCAATCGGTCCACAAGTACCACTCTCCTGATAACTTTTCCAATCAATCTCCAACTAGGGTTATCACGAACCCAGCTGCTCACTGGAGCACATTCATCCTAACTGATCCATCGCTCTCAACTCTGAAAAGTCGTTATACGGGGTTAATTGGTACTCAACCACCCAGTAACCACTATCTAAGGACCTCGTCTACTTGTAACTCTACGCCCTCCAGCCGTTTGGCCCACAAGAACATGGTGGTACTCAGTGTCTAACACTACTCAACCACGACATGTTATAATCACGACATGCCAAACCAAACCACAGAACATCTATACCGTGAGCTCCCGAAAACAAAACCATGAGGGTGATGAGGCCCAAAGCGGACAATATTGTGTTAGAGTTGGGTCTTGACCGAGCCTGATAGTAGTGGTTGTATCCCTCTATATATACAAAAGGGAGGGGGTGATGGGATCCAACTTCTAGGGCATGTAAAGATTGGAAGTGGGGCTGTGGATATGAGGGAGGTGCCAAAATGGAGAAGTTTCCCAAAGAGACAGATTTAGTATTCTTCCACTAAATCTGATTTAAAGACTGGTGATGAGGAAGATGATGAAGATGATCAGGATAGTGAAGATCTTGAGTGGGTTGTTGATGACTTTGGGCAAGAGGTTGAGATAAACATGGATGAATATGATAAGAGCTTGTTTTTAGCATATGTGGATGTTGAAAATGTTGAAGATGAGGATGAGGCAGCCTAAGAAGAAGATGAAGCACCTAATTCACTAAGGCTCAATGCACTAGAGTCAAAACCAGCTACTGGTGAGGAAGAGGATTTGGTTCAACCTCCTCAAAAACTGTCAAGAATGAGGAAGTAGATTGGGCCATTTAGGGAGTTTAACAATGAGGTGGATATGAAAAATCCAAATTTTGCTCTTGGGATGAAGTTCTCAAGTGGTGTAGTTTTCAGAGAAACTATGAGTACATATTTTGTCAATGAACAAAAAATGATTGTGTTCAAGGTGAATAAGGGGGACCAGATTATGGTTAAGTGTGTTGAGGTAGAAGGATGTCCCTTTGTCATATATGTCTCTAAGGTAAATATGAGGGAGTACCTGCAAGTCAAAACTTATAATGACGTGCATTTATGTGGAAAAGGGACTGTCAATTATCATGCCAATGTGAAGTGGTTGAAGCAGAAGTATAAGAGGCAGCTCACAAGAAATAAGTGGGATGTAGGTGAATTTCAAGAGTTGGTAGTTCAGAAAACTAGATATAGATCTAGTAGGACTCAATTTTATAGGGGAAGAAGGATGACCTTTCATGTGATGACCCGTCCCGAATTAACGGGATTAATTAAGAATTAATGATGGATTAGCGAGACTAATTGCGGATTAGACGAGGATTAGCGAATGTTCGGGCGAAATGACGATTTTTCCCTTGCAATGGGCAAATCGTTGACTTTTCATTCGGACGGTCAAATGGACTTTGGCCGATGACTATGACATAGTTCTTGACGTCATGAGTTCATAGACAGGTGGCACGCTCGATTCCGACATTCGAGGAGGAAGTTTGAGGGCATTTTTGTAATTTGGGTGAATATGAGCTAAAAGTTGACTTTTGACTCGAGAGGTCCGATGGCCGAGGGCCGAAGACCATTACGTGGATCGAGACGATACGAATCCATAGATAGGCGGCATGTCGAATTTGAACGTTTGACGAAAAAGTTACGGTTCACGAAAGTTTCAAGATACTATTCACCGCGACACGTTTTATGAGGAACTTTTGTACTTTAGTGGGCCCAGTTGCTTTTCAGCAAACCAATGGATGAGTGACAAGTGTCACTCATCCACTGGCCACCATCCCACATTCATGCATTTCACCCTTTTCTTTTTCATTTAGAACAACCCGAAACCCCCCATTAACTGTGCAAACCCAACACCCCACACCCCCTAAACGTAATCTGAGGCTGGTGACACCTGAGGGAGATAGAGAGAAGAGATGGAAGTGATGAAGGTGGTGGTAGGATCGCGGGCAGCAGTGCACGGCGGCCATGAACCCGAGAAAGGTATCGGCTATAATCAATTTCCATTATTTTCGATTTCTAACGTTATGGATCGTTTTAGATGACTTGAATAGGCTTAATGAGTTGTTAGGGTCATATTAGGATGGTTTTGGGAAGCTTTGGACGGCTGTGAAGCCATGGGTGGGTTTTAGAACACCTGAACCGTGGAGGGGTTTTTGGGTTCACGGGTTTTAGGTAGTTCTAGGTAGTTTTGTTAATTGGGGATGATAGAAAATAAGAAAATAGGATTTATAGGATTGAATTGGAGGCAAACGAACCAGAAATGATGGAGGAGCAAGGTCGGACCGGTCACACCGGTCCAGGCAAACCAGCGAACCAGCCAACCCGGTACAGCCAAAGGTAGACGGCGATTGAACAATGGCGCGTGAGCCCACGCGCAGGGCCCTTTGGGCGGCGCGTGGCAGCGTGTGGTGGGGTTTCTGGGGATGTGTTCAACACACGAAATCATCTATTCGATGTAACGAACATTTTGGGACTGGTTTCGTGTCAATCGAACATCGTTTCGATATAGTTCGGGCTGCCCGAAAGTTTAGGTTTGCGTTTAAAAATAGTTAGAAAAACGAGAAAATTATGGGACTTCAATGAGAGGTTATTGAGGCTATTAGTAACCCTCTAAATGAATTTGGATAGGTTCGGAAATCCCGGAGGCGACGGTTAACCCGGGAGACGATTATGGCATGTGTATCGAGGCGCGGTTTCGGACGGTCTGTGAGTGGACTTGTTTTATGAATTTGATGCATGCATAAATGTTTTATAATTATTTTAGAATATATTTTGTGATGCCATGAGTTCATTTTATTGTGGTAGCTTAGGATCGACATATTTGCACGTATTTTGAGGTTTTCGGCTTTATGGCGTACCTTTGCGTACCATGTTTTCAACGAGAGTTTAATAAATGGATTTCGGATTTAGAAATATGAAATCGGGCATGAGACCCATTTGATTTACGAACTCTCGGACTTGGAGTCCATTTGATTTGACGAGGAATCGGACCTAGGGTCCATTTGAGCCATACGATCGGACCGAGGGTCCAGTTGGTTTACGATTTGGGTTTAAGGCCCACTTAGGTGTATTATCGGGCTTGATGCCCCGTTGAATTATGATATCGCGCCTGAGACCCATTCAGTTGAGATTTCGGGCTTAAGGTCCCGTTGGTTGTGAAATCGGACGTGAGGTCCTATTGGTTTATGGTTTCGGGCCTAGGGCCCAGCTGATTGTAACATCGGGCTTGAGTCCCAGTTCAGTTTGTGAAATGAGTATTCGGGCATGAGATCCTGTTGAACTGAGGATTTAGGTCGAGGCCTGTGAAAGTGATTTGAATCGGATTCGAGGAATCCTATTGAGATGAATCAGGTATGAGACCCAGTTGAAAAGTGATTTGAGAAAGAAAGAAAAGATTTGAAATGAATGAACCCTCCACATGTTTATATGGTCTCCTCCAGCGTCGACCTGGAGAGTCACGATCCACAGACCAGAGTGGGTATCCCCATAGGGATCCCGTTCCAGGAGTGGAGGTTACGAGATATGATGTGGTCCCGGACCAGATTCCGGAGAGATGTGTGGACTAGATCCAGAGAGAGAGCTCGGACTAGATCCAGTGATTGAGTCTCACATATGGAGATTCCTGGGAGAAGACTCGGAGTGAGGCCCCGAGTAGTGTGCACAATAGATAGATATGATTAATCGTAACATTTATCGATGATGTGTTCCCAAGGGGCTGTGTGCCCCGAGTTGGCATCTTCTCCGGAAGTGCCTAGGATGGGTTATATGTACGAATACCTATGTGTTATGTTTTAGAAAGTGATTTGAGGGCGGAGCCCCTGTGTATTATGATTTAGAAAGTGATTTGGGGCGGAGACCCCGTATTTGATATTTTGAGAATAGTTTTGGGCTGAGACCCATGTGATGTGATTTGGGCTGAGTCCCTATTGATTTGACCTACGGGTTTTGAATTGTGATTTCGGGTCGGGGACCCAATTAGATTTATGGGTCATGACGGTTTTTGGGGCCGGGCATGAACCCTTGAAAGGTTTTGTAAGTGTTTCCAAAAGGTTTTTATGAATAATTGATAAACGATTTTTGAATGCATGCATATGCTTTTATGAAGGGCATAAAAGTCTTTGTATGAAAAGGTTTTAATGATATTATTATTTTTTCCACTCACCACTTTTGATGTTTTAATGCCCTTCAGGTTGATAGCGGATGCAGGCTGTAGCAGAGACGAGACATCACTCCCTTCCTCCTACGATCCTGACGCACTCTGGAAGCCCCGGTGAGGGCTAGAGACGGATTTTTCCTGGTCTGACACGTGGTGTCAAACGGGATCAGGTGGGTCCCACATTAATCCCGGGGGATTTAGGACCGGTCCTGACATTTCATCTTCTAGCGGGGACCTATTTGTCCCAATATAAGAGACTTAGGGACTATTGTGAGGAGCTTGTTAAGGTAAAACAAGGGAGTATAGTGAAAATCAAGGCTGAGATAGAAGGTTATGGATAGTTTAGATTCCAAAGGGTGTATGTCTGCTTGGGTGCTTCCAAAGAAGGTTGGCTGACTGGCTGTAGGCCTTTCATTGGGCTGGATGGTGCTCATATTAAACGTCCCCACAGTGGGAAAATATTGAGTGTTATCTCAATTGATGCAAATAATGGCATGTTCTGTCAGGACCCGACCCGACTCCGTTAGGACCCGACTCATCTAGCACCATATTGTCCGCTTTGGGCCTCACTCTCACGGTTTTGTTTTCGGGAACTCATGGTGCAACTTCCCAGGGGGTCACCCATCATGGAATTGCACCAGCCTCAACTCGCTTAACTTTGGGGTTCCAATCCCCCCCAAAGCCACTTGAGCTCCCAAAAGGCTTAGTGTAGATCAGAGATTGCGCAGCGGCCAACTCTATCTAGCACTATATTGTCCCCTCTGCGCCGCACTGGGATAACACCACAACATGCGCCCGCAGGGTTTTCTTCCCAAGACCTCACGCCTGGTATAACACCTCAACCAGCGCGGCCAAGGGAAGCCTAGTGCTAGATAGGTGTGTGCCTATACCTTTAAGGCACACCACCATCCTCTCCCAGACCATTCCCCCTCGCAGGAATGTGGGATTGTTCACCGTTCCCTTCAGGACACTGGTCTTACAATCCACCCCCCTTAGGGCCCAGCGTCCTCGCTGGCACACTTCCTGGTCGGGGTCTGGCTCTGATACCAAATTTTCAGAACCCGACCCGACTCCGTTAGGACCCGACTCATCTAGCACCATATTGTCCGCTTTGGGCCTCGCCCTCACGGTTTTTTTTTTCGAGAACTCATGGTTCAACTTCCTAGGGGGTCACCCATCATGGAATTGCACCAGCCTCAACTCGCTTAACTTTTGGGTTCCAATCCCCCCCAAAGCCACTTGAGCTCCCAAAAGGCCTAGTGTAGATCAGAGATTGTGCAGCGGCCAACTCTATCTAGCACTATATTGTCCCCTCTGGGCCGCACTGGGATAACACCACAACATGCGCCCGCAGGGTTTTCTGCCCAAGACCTCACGCCTGGTATAACACCTCAACCAGCCCGGCCAAGGGAGGCCTAGTGCTAGATAGGTGTGTGCCTACACCTTTAAGGCACACCACCATCCTCTCCCAGATCATTCCCCCTCGCAGGAATGTGGGATTGTTCACCGTTCCCTTCCGGACACGGGTCTTACATGTTCCTGTGGCTTACGCCATTATGAAGGTTGAGTCATACTCTTCATGAAAGTGGTTCCTTGAACTGTTGACATTGGACTTGAAGATTCAAAACAGTGAAGGGTACATGAGATGCTATAATAAGATCATTGATCCAATGACAAGTGAAGATCAATAGCCTTCCTCGGGCTTGCCTCCTTTGAAGCCTCAACGTACTACAAACAACCAGACAGACCAAGGAAAAGCAGGAAAAAGTCTACTAGTGAGGTAGACCTTTCCCAAAATCCAACCAAGCTTGGCAAGTTTCACACAGAGATGAAATGCAGCAATTGTGGTCAATTGGAGCATAGGCTTAACAAATGCAAGGTATAAATCACCTTCGTTACGAATTCTTATTTACCTCATTTGGATGCTTGTTTGATTACTGGTTTGATGCTTGTTTTACAGGAGCCTATTATAGAAAAGGCTGAAAGTTTGAGAAGAAAAATAATTGAAGCTAAAGCAATGAGGGAACAAGTCAAGACAAGTGGGTCTAATTAGCAAGAAGGATCCTAGCCCCAATCCCAAGAAGGATCCCAGCACCAATCCCAGCCCCAAACCCAAACAAAATTCCAATCCCAGCGCCAAACCCAAATAGAATCTCAGCCTCAATCCCAACCAGAATCCCAGCAAGAAGGATCCCAGCCCCAATCCTAGCCCCAAACCCAAACAGAACCCCAATCCCAGCCCCAATCCAAAACAGAATCCCAGTCCCAAACCTAAATGGAATCCCATCCCCAATCCCAAACAGAAACCCAGCCCCAACTAGAACCTAATCCAGAACCCTAACCTCAACCACAAACACAACCTACACAAAATCCTCTTCCATTGACTGAACCCTCTCGTAAGAAACTCAGATTCAAATTTCCAGTAAGGAAGAAGAGGTAGCATCAACAATGAGGCAATGGGTTTTGTAAGTTAGTTTGTGTGTTAGGTTAAGTGTTAGGTGTTAGCATCAAGTGTAAGACAGATAGGTGTTGGCTGGTAGATGTAGGCTTCTAGGTGCAAGCTGATTGGTAAATGTTTTGTTTTGTGTTTTTTGTGTCAATTTGCATACAGCTTTTGTGTTTATTGCACCATGTAGCAGACAAAATAGTCTACTTTTGCACTATTAGACAATATTATTATATTTGATCTGCTTCAATTGTTGTTTGTGTAATGAATTATGTTTTCACTTTCAAGTTATCTTCCTTAAATATTGCAGGATTAGTTGAATCATGTTCATCTATATGTTTGTCACTTTGCACCCTGTACTACTAAAGGTGTGTCACTTTACACCCTGTACTACTAAGGGTGCGTCACTTTTCCCTCTGAACTACCAATTATGTATTACATTGCACCCTGTACTACTAATGCATATGTCACTTTACACTCTGAACTACCAAATTTTCACCCTGTAATATATTGTAAAAAGGCTGAATTTGACAGAAAAAACCATAGAATTACATTGCAGAAAGACTTAAATAACCATCATTACATTGCTAAAACAATCCATAGATTACATTACCAAATTACATTGTCATTTAGTATCGATTACAAACAAAATTAGATTGTTAGGCAATCCCTAAACCTAAACTCCAGTCTTCTTAAACATCACACAAGATATGCTACAATTAGGGCAACCCAAAGCTTCCTTATCCTATCTCTGTACCTTTTCAAATCCTCTTCCAATTTACCAGGTTTCCTCAACAATCCATGTATGATTGTCTTACACCAATTACACATTTCAGGATCAAACCATTCCCAATACTCACATTTTCTTTCATGCATCAAAACAGACTATATTATCATAAACTTACGCACAATGCCAGTGATTTAATGAAATTTGAACATTCTCCATCCAAAATATAAAAGTAATAAACCTAATTTCAACAAACTTGCGTATGCATCGTAATTTCATTCAATTAAAACAAAAATTTTGTTTTGGCTTATTACTTAAAATGCACCAAGAACAAGTCAACGATTCTCAAATTGCATCCGAAATTGTAATTTGCCTCAAAATGCACCTAGAACAGTAGCAACGTCAAAACCGTTGCACCAAATAACTAACTCCGTCTTAAACTCCGCGAAGTGTGCACATGTGGCATCTATATAGCAGTTTTAAGGTGGGTATTTTAGTCATTTTGTGAAGGAGGAGTTGGGGCTTGAAGATTGCACCCAATCTGGTTCGTCTTCCCCAATTCCACCATCATTTTCTCATTCCCTCTTTCACAATTTTTCTCCTTGTATGCATTCTCAACAAGCCAAAGCTTTGCTGCACCTAGAGTTCTTCGTGTATCCAAAGTTCCAAACTAACACTAACCACCACACACCGTGAGACGGCGCCACCATCTGAGACTTCTCAACCTCACTAACCTTACACCCTCAACCACCCTCGTTCACTCTACGTGCCACCACTACGCCACAAAGTATACAGCAAAGATAACCTCTACCTCCCCAATTGGTATTTCCGTCTCGGTCAAGGTGAACCCACCACCGCCCCTCCCCACCAACATTCGTGGCTATGTTCTCCCGCGACGCGACCTTGTCTACAAAGCCACACAAATCCTCCTCCGCAATTCCAATTCCCCCATGTTATCGGACCCTTTCTCGTACCTCTCAAACTATCTCAGCTCCCTCTCCGTCCAACTTACCGCTTGCGAATCCTCCGAAATCCTGAAATCCGTCAACTGCCCCGATCTCGCTATCAAATTCTTCCGCTTGTGCCCTTCGCTTTCTCCGAATTTCTGCCATGACCCCTTCACCTGCAACTGTATCCTCCTCATACTCTCAAAGTCCACCTTCCCCTGCCTAGTTCGACCTCGTCCATTCGGTCCTCCACGATATGGACCGCTCCAACATATGTGGCAACATCTCCACCGTCAACATCCTCATAGCCGTATTCGGGTACATTGAAGATTTGGAAATATGTTTAGGGATGGTGAAGAAATGGAGTCTCAACATGAACAGCTACACCTACAAGTGCTTGCTTCAAGCCTTCTTGCGCTCTCACGATTCCACAAAAGCCTTCAAATCTTATATTCAATTGCTACGTCGGGGCTATAAGCTTGACATTTTTAGCTACAATATGTCGTTGGATGCATTGGCCATGAACAAAAAGGTTTGAACTTTGAATGAAATTACATATAATTTGACCTTCTGATTGCACTCACATGTTTGATTTGAATATGGTTTCTGATTTTTTGATGTGCAGCAGAACTTTGGCAAGTTGAGAATGCATACAAGGAGAAAAATTGTGGAAGAGGGAATGAGAAAATGGTGGTGGAATTGGGGAAGACAAACCAGATTGGGTGCAATCTTCAAGCCCCAACTCCTTTACAAAATGACTAAAATACCCACCTTAAAACTGCTATATAGATGTCACATATGCATATTTCACGGAATTTAAAACGTAGTTAGTTATTTGGTGCAACGATTTTGACGTTGCTACTATTCTAAGTGCATTTTGAGACAAATTTCAATTTTTGATGCAATTTGAAAATCGCTGATTTGTTCTAAGTGCATTTTAAATAATAAGCCTTTTTTTTTCATTACCCCAGAACATGGACACACTTAGAATCTCCTCCCGGGATGTCTGCTAGTCCACGAAATCAAGATTTTACATTTCTTCCGGCAGTAGCAATGTCTAGCTTCATGCTCCTCCATCTCTTCTTCAACAGTTTTGTTGACAAGTACAGGATGAATTGCACCGATGAGAGAAGGTGGGTCACATCGACACCTAAATTCGCGGCGAAGCCTGGGTTTCCATCGAAAGCTGGATTCACATCGACGCTAATGAACCAAGAACTGGATTTCTCAATTTAAGGTTTGTCGTGTTGATTTAGGATTTCTCAATTTGGGATTCAAATTGAAATGACCAATTCTGAAATTCCACATACCTTTTTTCAATTTAATATACTTTTAGCCACGTAAATGCCACATAGGTTTTTCACGGCAAACATAACACCTTGGATAGAAAGGGAGCTCAGTGACCCTACTCGGTCATTTCATACTGTTAAGTGAGTGAATAATGTGTACAAAGTGCAAAATGTGACAAACGTGCGAATTCAATATGCATTTAATCCAATAAGCCTTTTTCTTGCAGGTACAACATGAAGAAATGATTTGATTGTCAATACAGCTAAATAATATTGAATTTTACAACGAAGTATGCGAAATAAACCAAAGGCACGATCAAAATTACAAGTTAAACTAAGGGAAAAGGAAAACAAAAATGTCAGGATCAGAGATTAGAGGAGATGTTGTTACCTCCACTTCTCTCGTAGTTCTTTCTTCTCCGACAGAACCCAGGTTACAAAGATTGCTGCTATGAGAGCGACAATGGTGATCAGAAGCAATGCATAGCTGAAATCGTCAGTTAGGGAATCGTAGGTTCTTGAGGGTGCGAGCTGGGTAAAAAATAGATCTACTCCATATGCAAAGGCAAGGGTTGTTGATTCTAGCTTGGCCGGTACTGTCATTATGCCTCGGAGTCCTTCCACTTTGAGGGCATGTGTGATATAGGACTGGAGGTACCAAATTTTTACGTATAAGATGTTACGACCAAAAAAATATGGGCTTAAAGTGCAACAAGACTAAAAGTGCTGGTGACAATTAAGATCTCAGGAATGTTAAAAAGCGCTTTCTCAAGAAAGGCTCACATAATGAACATTGTATAGTGACATACCTGAGGAATTATTGGCAATGAATCTGTCAGAGGAATCATGCCTTCCTCTTTCTCAGTCGTCGTGGGATTGACTGATCGTCGGGGATCCAAAAAGCGCTTGTCAAGTGCCAAAACCTACAAAAGTGCTTAATCTCATTAAAGGCATGCAAAACGCAGTCCAATTAACCTCACGAGAATTGTTGCCCCAAAAAAAAAAAAGGAGAAATGGAGTCTCAAAGAATGAAATAAAATAACAACTCAAGATCCTCGGAGGTAGTAGTATCATACCTGATCACTAATTGTACCAATGAGAAGCTGCTTCGAAGTTATACCCTTTGCTGTTAACGTCACGGCTATTGCTTTCACAGAATATGTAAAAAAGTAAGACTGCGATTTCGTCACAACCTCTGGCCGAGAATATGAAGAAATAGGTGAAGTAAGATTATGCTTCCCAAGAACAAGCTTCAAAACATCCTTGTTATCCTGTGAATTGTATTTTGATTCAGCTTGCATATTTATTGGGAGCAATAGACAGAATGATATATAAGAGATTAATTTCCTCATCATACCGCTCGAGACTGATCATATATCTCAATGACTGACATTTCATATCTGTGTGCTCTAAGATTGAAGTAGTGGTAAACAACCCAATTCTCACTGAAAACCTGCAAGATGTATAAAACTGTTACTAAACCGTCTTCCACTCACGCAAGCATAAACAGAGCAAAAGGAAGGCTTACAGGATGGACAGGTCCCTGTGAACCATGATGGGTCATACGGTGCAGTATACGACCAGTAATAGTATCAATAAGATACACAGTCAACCAGGATTCCTCGGGAGTAGCTGTTCCAATATTACCACTGCCCTTTGGTGCAACTGTTGCCACAAAGAGTAGGTTTTTAGAAATGTATTTATACATCACATCTTCATCTGCAATAACCTTTGCTTGGGTATGAACCACCTAGACGATGACAAAACTTTGTTAAACAAAAAAATATACTGAAAGATGACACTCGTCTATCTGGGAGTGAGGAAAAGAAGTACACAAGCTGAAACGCATAAAATAGAAAACAACTGATTCAAATTGGGAGTAAAAGCAGTGATCCGAAGGCACAATAATTTCAAATTTTGCATTAACATTAAGAATACAGTCATATGTTCCCATCCCAAAACACTCCAATCCCTTCCGAGAAAACCAGTCATGCCAGAGACCCGGAAGACCAAAATTTCTTACAAAAAGAAAACTGGAATGATAGAACCTACATGGAAATTTCTAGAGGGAATAATTAAAAGATGAAATAATAATACAAGAAAATGAGAAATTGAAATTTTTTTAAGGATAGTATGTCCCCGGACATATAATAAGTTATAGCAAGACAAAAATGTACCTCACTCAATCTTCTTGTTTCAGTTGCAATGATCTTTTCCGATTCAGATGGGAATACAACCGACCATATATTCTTGGACTCAAAGCAGTAGTCATCTGTGACTTCCTGGATGCAATTGCCCTTCAAGACATGTCCCTTGATAATGCCATTATTAGCCTCAACAGAGTACCAGTATATGTTTGAAAACTCACGTTGAAGAATATCAATAGCCTCAGATGTTCTCGGGTATAAATGTCCATGCTGGTTCACATCTATTAGTAAATGAAGACGCTGTTCTGTTGAATCAGTAAATGGCAGTGGTATAACTTGCACAATGGAATGTGTGGAAGGTAATGATTTAACTTCCTTGCCAGTGTATGCATCGACTATAGAAAGAACACCTGCTGCATCATAATTTTTGCCACATCGGCCTACTATGAGGACAGATGGATTTTCATCCAATGCATGGTGATGGGGAATCTGCCACTGATAAATATTGAGCCCAGTTGGATACTCACAAGTCTCAGATTTACGCAGAGTAGGCAATAAGAGAGACCAGACAACTTGTCCATATCCAGTGTGCAAGGCAAAAAGTTTTCCTGCTCTAGTAAGTACTATGAGGAGCTTCCGAAAACCATTATGGTCACGGGTCAGTTTGCTCTTTTCAAAACTTTTTAACCTCCTCTCTTGTATAGCTGCAACATCCTCGGCACTTGCAAGCATTAGGGTCCCTTTAAGCTTTAGTACATGCCCCTACAAAATAATAAATCAAATGAAAAACAAAATATTGGGAGGGGAACAGTCAATCAGATGCATTACTACGAATGTATAAAAAGATTCAGCGTTATACACACACCGCATGCCACCACACTGCACCATGTAACTCTAGAGTGCAATGACATGTCGCCATTATGATGAAACTTGCAGAAAATTAACACACAGTAAACTTGATTCCAATTCTCCCACTGTATTAAAGATCATAATTCATACCTTAAGCCACTCAAAGAGATTCTCTTCCACTTTTGCTACAGATACACCTTCCTTTTCCACAGGTAGTTCTGATGTCACTACATCAATTATTGAGGCAAGCCCATCCTCCCTACTCCAGACAATTGCACCTTGTTGTAACAACAAAAGTGAATGATCCTCCATGACAAGTAGTGCCCTAAACCCATGAGACCTGTCTGTCCGGATATAATTGTTTATGAAAACCTTATGGACAGCACCCCTTTGCTTGTCCATGAATATACTCTCTTTTAGCAAATCAACACTCAAGTCGTGACTAGGCTTCACTGTGAGATGTATCTTGTCATCTGCATGCTGAACTACTGCAAATGCTAGTTGGCCATCCGAAAGTGAGATTGCATCACTAACAGCCGCCATGTTAGTTACTTTATCCAGAACCTCAAATTTTCCTTCGTCAGTCACTCTTACGAATATCGCATATCCATTAATTTTAGCAGAAAACACTCCTGGAAGGTTTGAAGGTAATAGAACTGGTGTTCCAATAGAATCCCCAAAAACTTCAGATATGTGTTTCTGTTCATAGTTAACTTCTCCCTCCTGAAACCTTATAATTACTAACTTTGAGCTCATGTAATCCAATGTCAAAAGAATTTCACTTGAAACCAGTAGTGCTTCCCCAGAAAAGCCACCCGAAAGTGCCACACTACTGTGCTTCAGTAACTCTCCATTCCTAGCATTGATCTGATACGCATCAAACTGGGAAGAACCAGCAAATCCTAGTACATAGATTATATCACTACCAGGAGATTGAACAATCTGTTGAACCTCAAAACTGAAAACATGGAAACAACACAATATCAATAAAGTAACAATGTTTATTAAAAAACATAATATTAAATATTACAAATAATTGCATTAACCATTACATTCTAAATTGCATACCTTTCAGTTGCAAAATCTTTTTTCCAAAGAACCTCACCATCAATGCTAGAAATAGCATGTAGAAACCTTTTTCCAAAAACAAGGATCAAGTTGTCCTTGTCAACTTTCAAATTTGTCTGCATAAGACAACCATAATGAACCACAAGTTAAGAAAAAAAAAAGATAAATTGAATTCACCTATACGCCCTTACAAACTGCACCTGGGCATTTTAGAGAGGACCTGTATATTCCAAAAGGTGCTAACTAGAGAAGTGAAAAGAAACAACGAAGCATGAACCAAGAGAAAAGGCCAGTAAATGATACATGAAAATGCAGCCATGATCTTGTAAGTTATAACACAGCCAAGCAAATTTGGAAAAAAGTTTTTATACTTATAATAGTGACTGGGGGATAGGCACCATGACTGCTAACTGTAATACCAGCTAGAGTGCATGTGGTGGTTGATTTTTTTATTTTTTTTTGAAGGGGGAAGATTTTTTTTTTTTTTGGGGGGGGGGGGGGGGGGGTTGGGTTGGGCCGCGATATTTCATCATCCAAAAATGGAAGGCACCTGTGAGAATAAAGTGATTTACTAACCGGGACAGTTAATAATGGCTTGGAGGAACCTGAGCCCTCCAAGAAAGATTCCCACACCATCTGCCCATCAGGAAGGTTCCATGCTCTTAGAATACTTCCCTCAGACGAAAGGGTAATGACATCTGAAAATGTAAAATAGAATGCTCAACAATTTGATCAACAACATAAGCATCTCTCAAGAAAAAATAATGCTGCAGAATTCAACCTTCACTCCTATTAGGAAACCACATATACGGTTATAATCTGAAATTTTCCATGTTCCCATTACAAGTCTTATTCAAACACAAAGTTCAACTATGAGATCAAATAGTTTTGAGACAAATGAAATATAAGGAAAACAACCAATGCAGGTGTTAAAATTACATTTTCCCAAGGCTATGTCAATTTGGTCTACAACATCATTGCTTCCAAGTACATGTCTCCAAACTGCACAAAACAAAAGCAAAGATTAACATTCCATTCGAGGTTTGAGCTTAAGGCTGCCAAATAAATTCTTCAAGCTTATTCTATCTCAACATTGGAACTTACATATCTCCCCATGCCGGAGATCAAGCGATGCTATAACATTCTCCTCAGTGGACACCACAACACGCCTCCGACCGCTTTTCTGAGTGTGGAAAACTGCCCCCTTCACTTTCCCTATGTACTTCTGGTGCCTACAATGAAACAGAAATCAATTCAAAGCTTTGCCGAGCTTAATTAATGAAATGAATAGAAAGAGATAACCAGACATAAATCTTAAAAACCAAAAAAGATGAAATATAAAGGAGACTATGCAATTATGCAATTCGCTACGAACTCGATCAAATTCGATGGAAATCGTGTAAAAGCAATAGAGAAACAAGTCAGCGGCGAAGTGATTCCAGTAGAATTTCAAGTTTCTTCCATATTCATATAATTTCCACTTGATTACGAAGCAGAGGCAAATAAATAAACAGTATGATATTGAAATTTACCAATCCATGAGACCAACTTGATCTTCGTACAGCGAAAGACTGGGATATGCAGAGGATAAGAAGAGCAGAAGAAGCAGATAACCCCTAATCGCCATGCTCAAGCCCATGGAGACTGAATCTTTCTCTCTGAACCTGTGGCAGAGAGAATGAGTGATGGATCTGAGACTACGATGAAGAGCTTGAAGGAAGTACGAACTTCGAACTTCGAACTTCGAAGTGAACAAGGAGAGAGAGTTTCACGTAAGTGCGAGAACCGGCTTCCCAAAGAAAAGTGGTACCGGTCGTAGCGGGCTACGCAATTCGGCAACACTCAAGTTGGATTGATATATGAGCCAGGCCTGGACCAATTACTTTGGGCTTTTCAGCAGATTAATATCCCGTGAATTGCTAAAAGATTCTCCCAATAACATATTTTTTTAGCTAATTGTAGAATTGTCAAAGAAAACCCTACTTTAGAATTGTATTGTTTTGAGGAGTTTGATTCCCTAAATTTAACAAGTGAGAAAGAGAAAATAGAGATCCGTACCTACTCGCAATTGAACAAATTCAATAAATAATAAATTGATGATACTCAGATATTTTATTTGAAAATAATAGTAAAATAGTTGAGAATTATTAAAATAGGAAAACTGCCGGAGTAAATTTTTGTAATATAATTTATTAAAATAACCTTCCAGTTGTTTTAACTATAATTTAGCTTAGGGTCTTTCCTGGCGATGCTGTTAAGTGTCATCTTTATTATTGTCACGAAAGCACCTGAATTTACAAGCTTTACTAAAGTTTAGTCTATTACACCTGAGTTTTACCAGACTCATGCATTCGCATATGCATATGTACATTAATTTTTTAATTTTGAATTTAATCTTATAAATTTTAAGAAATAAGAATAAATGAAAAAAAAAAATGAGTATTTGAGTAACTACCCACTCATCTATTAATATGAATATTTTTTATTTCTTTTAATTTAATTAAGAAGAAATGAAAATAAATTTTAGAAAAATTAAAAAAAAATGAGTGTTTTATTAATTATCCACTTCACTAACATGCTTATTTTTTAAAAAAAAAAATTAATTGAAATATTTCTTTTAATATTGTATTCTTATTTATTAAATGCATGGATATTTTCATCCAAAAAATTTTGATAAAGTCTACCCATCCTTCTAATAATAGAAATATTTTATTAAATTTTTTTTATTTAGTTCAATTAATTTATCGTCGTTACATTTTAATGTGCTTTAAATAAATGGTATTTTTATGAGAAAATTTGGTGAAGTTTGTAACACCAAAACTTTTTCTTTATAATAATACAGACAAAGATAATAATAGAAATATTTTGATATAAATACTGCCGAACAAAAATCGTTATAGCACAAGCCAAACTTTTAGGTTTATTACTCAAAATACTCCCTGAAGTCTCAAATTTGCTCCCAAACATGAAATTATAATAATGTGTAGCTAAACCCCCCATTCTATCAAGTTTGTTGCACCAAAAATTGCATTATGTTGCTAACAACAGTTAGAATGCTCATGTGGAAGTAAGAGATGAGATATTTTATTCATTTTGTAACAAAATATTAAAACAAAAAATTGAAAATGAGGAAGAATATGATGAACAATTTGATTTTCTCAACCCATTTCCAGACCTCCGTATCCAAACTCTCCATGCCTACCCCAACTCACCCCAATCACCTACCAATAACTACAACTACAACCACTACCTACGCCTATCCCGCTCTCAATTTCCCCAACTTCCTTTACAAACCATGTAAGACTCGTGAGCTTAGAAAGTAAGAATGGTAAGTAAGACCTATGAGCTTAGGAAACATGACCGGTGAGCAATCCAACATCGCTAGGAGAGAGAAAGATGAAGTGTCTTATATGT
This sequence comes from Prinsepia uniflora, assembly GCA_032719365.1. Classification (NCBI taxonomy): domain Eukaryota; kingdom Viridiplantae; phylum Streptophyta; class Magnoliopsida; order Rosales; family Rosaceae; genus Prinsepia; species Prinsepia uniflora. Next base: position 30,435,482 of record CM064861.1, on the reverse strand, counting down.
GTACGCACGTATCTTTCTAGTACGAGGCATTTTAGGTAAAACGGATAATATCGTACTAGGGGAGTCATGTCGTGATATAATGGTATCAATGTCAGGACCCGTCCCAATCCCCTCAGGATTAACGAGGGACGCTCCTGATCCAATCTGACAACGAGGGACACTCCTGATCCAATCTGACACGGAGTGTCAGACCAGGGAAAATTAAAAACTTTAGTCTGACCGGCTTCCAGAGTACGCCAGGATTCGGAGAAGGTATGTGATGTTTCGGTCTCTGTTACAGTTCGCACCGTATTCAACCTGAAAGGCATTGAAAACAGAAAGACTGTGACTGGACGAAAATAAAAGAGTTTATAAAACATATTTCATAAAAGACATTTATGCCCTTCACTAAAAAGCATGCATGCATAGGAAAACCATTTATCAAACCACATATGTTTAAACAACCATAATCATACGGGCCCCTGCCCAAAACCATTTACAGAAATCTAGAACATAATAAACATATGTGGGATCTCAGCCCAAATCCATTTATCAATCATAAAACACAATTTCGCAAACCAATTGAAATCATGTTTATAAATATCATATAATCAATCATGTCACGGTATCTAGAGCTACGCGCGTGCTTTCTGGAGTCTCAAAGTCCAAGTCTCCCCAGAGTCTACCCAGGTCAATGTTTGTAGATCAATGGCCCTCCTTGGGGGTTATAATCCATAGCCTTTCTGAGAGTAAGGAACCTAATGAGGGCGACTCCACTCAGTCAGTGCTCCGTGACTACTCTGGGTCCACCTAGGCCAACGACCCTCCCCGGAGGAGACAATTCATATAATAAGGATTGTATACGAAAAACCATTTGAAAACATTCTCAAAACCTTTCAAGGGTTCATGCCTGGTCCCCATAAACTGTTATGAACCATAAATCCATTTATGGGTCCTCGACCCGAAATCACAATCTTAAAACATAATTGGGCCCTAAGCCTGAATCCACATACAAACTGGGCCTCCGACCCGAATCGTAAACCAACTGGGCCTCGTGCCTGATTTCGTAAACTAAATGGGCCTCGTGTCCGATTTCGGAAACCAAATGGGCATCGTGCCCGATATGTAAGTCAACGGGGCCTCGAGCCCGATATGCAAACCAACTGGGCTTCGAGCCCGATACGTAAACCAACTGGGCCTCCGGCTCAATGCCTTGTTAAATCAAATGGACATCAAGTCCGAGAGTTCGTAAATCAAATGGGTCTCGCGCCCGAATCCATATTTCCAAATCCGAAATCGATTTAAGAACCAATTGGGCCTCTAGCCTGAAAACGTAACTAAATGGACTTCGAGTCCGAGGGTTTCCAAAACAAATGGGTCTCAAACCCGAGTTTACCTTTTCAAATCCAAAACCATTTCATGAAATCATTTCCAAAACTATAACTACAGAAAATCAGTGCAAAACTGTAAACCTTAATTTACGTGCAAGCACGTAAATCGCCTCGAAAGGCATGAAACCATATAATTCACCAATATCTAAATCAACATCATAGAATCATATTTATAAACCATATAAAACATTTATGCATGCATCACAGTTTAGAAATCAAGGTCCACTCACAGACCGTCCTAAGCTGCCGCCTCGATTTGCGTGTTGTAAGTCTCACTGGGCTAATCGTCATCACCGGGACTCCCAAACCTGTCCAAATCGAGCTAGAGGGTTACTAACTACCTTATTAACCTCTCATTGAAGCCCTGTAATTTTCACGAATTTTTAACTATTTTAAAACACGATCCTAAACCTTTGGATGTTTGGAACATTATCGAGACGGTGTCCGATTGACACGAAAACAGTCCCAAAATGTTCGTTACATCGAATAGAGTATTTCACATGTTGACATCATGACCCAAAATTATCCCACGCGCCCCCACGCACCGCCGTAAACTGCTACGCGTGAAGCCCACACGCCAACCATTGTTCACCGTCTACCTCTCGCCGACCGGGTTTTCTGGTTCGAACCGGACCGGGTCGGTTTGGACCGATCCAGGGCCCAAACTTGCTCATTTTCAATCCAATCCTTCCTTTTTTGATTCCTAAAGGTTCCTCTACTCAAAATCTATCTTCCTATGGTCTCAAAACACGAAAAGGGCCTCAGAAAATACCTCTCCAATCGAAGAACACGGCTCTGTTTTTCTAGCCGTCCGTCTGGACTGCACTGCCGTCCCCAGCCACTGCTTTTGATCCCAAATGGTCCTTATGATCACCAAAAAGCCAACCCACACATTAAAATCGACCCACAAAACCTAAAGCCCAAGTTCGAAAATTCAAACAAACTCACCCTCGCGGTTTTTGGTTCTCCTCCACCGTCCACGGGGCTACACCGCCTGCTGCCCCTGCAGCCTCATGTCCATATTAGTCTCTCATTATCTTGGTCACTCTCACGATTGCACACACACAACAAAGATGGTGGAGTGGTGTGTTTTGTGTTCGAGTTGCTTAGAGAGAAAATGAAGAATGGTGTTTGGTTTAGGGGAAAAATGAAGATAATATCTGATGATGATTAGATGAGAGAGAGAAGGAAATGGATGGTTGGGATTGAGAGATTAGATGAGATGAATGGTCAAGATGAGAGGTGAGTAGGATTCAATTATAAAATAATTAAATTAATATTATTTAATTAGGATAGATCCACTTTTTGGGGAAGCTACCAATGGGATGAGTGACACTTCTCACTCATCCATGGGTCCCACTTAAAAAGTCAACCAATCAGATTTTAGCCAAGTGTCTCCCCTCGTAATACGTGCATAGTGCAATCGAACTTCCGTGACCTATAACTTTCCCGTCCGACGTCCGATTTCGGCATGCCGTCTGTCTATGGATTCGTATCGACCCGATCTACGTAACAGTCCTCGACCCTTGGCCATCAGACCTCCCGGGTCAAAAGTCAACTATTTACCCATTTTAACCAAATTACCAAAATACCTATGAATTTCCGAACGTCATAACTTCTTCCTCGAATGTCGGAATTAGACGTGCCACCTGTCTATGAACTCGTGACGTTCCGAACTACCTCACAATCATCGGCCAAAGTTCATTTGTCCGCCAGAACGAAAAGTCAACGTTTTTCCCATTCCAAGGGCAAAACGGTCATTTCGCGTCGTCCTTCCGAAAGTATACCACTAATCACCGATTAACCTCACTAATCCTTGATTAGTCACTAATATAATCATGAAATTCGGGACGGGTCGTTACAATCAAAATTGGACCCCCGTCCAGAAATGTGCCAAAGAGGACGTTGGACCCCAAGGTGGGTGCACTGTAAAACCTGTGAGCATGAGAAGCAAGAACTAAATTGAGCAAGATTTGTGAGTCTAAAAAGTAAGACAGGTGAACAATCTCACATCACTCAGAAAGGGAAAGATGAAATTCCTTATGTGTGTGGGTACGTATCCTCCTAATACGAGGCCAAATATGGAACATAAAAATTTAAATTTTATTCTTAATTTCACTAGACGATACTAATAAAGAGTAAGCTAATTATACCAAAGCTTCATCGCTGGCGTTGCAATCAATGGCAGCACCGATCCTCACGCAACCTTGTTAGGGAGCGGGTAGTAGCTCCGACAACGACAGGGAGCGAAGATCGTCGAAACAAATTGGGGGCTTCGATGAGTCGCTAACATGACCTTTTTCCCTTAAACACCTAGATAATCGTGAAGGGTCATGTGTCTATTTGACAGTCAATACTAAAAGTTGAAAGTAACCTTAAAAGTATTACATAATACCAACGAAACCAACCAAGTATCAGATCGAGAATACTTTACATAACCATTTGCGTCATGACACACATATCATAAGTATCAAAATACAACTCAAAGTACAAAAGCCTACCCTAAAGCCTTAATGAGTGCACAATAGCTTGTTTGTGTCTCCGTCTCGAAGTAGATCCCCATCTCTATATCACACATTTCACAAATACCGAGAAAACATACGTATATCATACATATCAATGCCATAAATCCATATTTCATAAGCTAGGCCTAAGCCCAAAACAAAGTTTACACAAACACCATACAACGTGTACTCAACATCAGTCAATAAATTTTCGAAAAATCATCAACAAATAATTAAAATTTATAATCGAGCCATGGAAACGTAAATCATATCATAAAGAAATTAAAATGATTAAATATGTATGCATAATAATTTATTAAAATAAAGGTTCACTCACAATCTTTATTTCGAAGTTTAATCCCGATTCGAGCGTTATTTGCCAACTCTGGGAGCTGTGTCGCATGTCAAAAATTATAATTTCGGGTTACTAAAGTCTCATGTAACCTCCTAATACAATACCTAATCCTCAGGATTTAAATACGAATTTTAAAAATTAAACATATGCTACAGACACCTTAAACTACCTCAAGACGGTGTCTGATCGACTCAAAACCTGTATCAATAGGTTCGTAACATGGAAAACAGTGAAAAACATGTTGATCACACCTCGAGATGACGTGGAACAGGCCCTTATGCATCTCCTCACCCCCTCTGCACATGGGTCTCACACACGGCCATTGTTCATTGTCTCCTACGTTGTATCGGGTCTGCAACTCGGTTTACGACCCGATTTCGCGACCCATTTACAGTTCCCTTCTAATTCTCGTCCCTTTTTCACAATTAAACACACTAATCTACTCATAATTAATCTAGAAATAGTTTTATGAGTTCAATTCGTAGATTGCTACCTTGAAGTTCTTGATTTGTAACCAAAAATTCATGGCCTACTTTCAAACTCAGTTCTGAGCTCATCTATGTGTGATTACCTTCAAATTTCCTACGTTCTTGTTCATAGTAGTTCCAGGAAGTGATTTATGATCTTAATTCGAGTAATCAAGACTCCACTCAATAAACCTGATTCCAAGGTTCACGGGTTCAATTTCAAGTTCCAAATTATGATTTATTTATGTTTTCCTTCCCCCGTTTCCTCACTTTCCCCTCTAATTCTCTCATTGTTTTTCCTTTGCTCCCAATTTATTGGGACAAGGGTGGGTGTATTTGACAGGACCTGTCCTTAATTCACCTTGAAAGTCATGCATAGTCTTGCTCCCATCTGAAAAGTAACCCAAAATATCGACTTTACCCTCGAACCTTGTTAGACAAGGGACACTCGTACTCTTTACATGTCATACCTCTGCATGTCAAATAGCCTCAAATTCCATGCAACTATTAGGAAATCCAGCAATATCAGAATACAAGTCATCATAAAACCATATCAAAATAACATAATCACAGTCACACATAGCCAACCTATCCTCGATTCTTGAATGCCAATCATCATATCATCTACATCATAGGTAGGCAAACCACTCGGGAAAATAGAGCCCACCTCTGGACCTTCAAGTGTGGACCGACTCAGGAAAACAGAGTCCAAATCTTGACATCTAAGTCATAGCCCAAATAACCAGTCTCAGGAACACAGAGTCTTGCTCTAGATGCCTGAGACTAACCAACCGCTCAGGGAAATACAGCCTAGCTCTAGATGTCTGAGCACAAACCATAACCGTATCCCGAAGAGGGTTGTCCACAACACAAAAATTTTACATCAAAAATATCGAGAAAACATATATTTATAACTCTTACTAATTCTAATACCAAATCCATGTCTCAAAATCCGGCATAAGCCTAAAACATGATATATTCAAAATTCTCATAAAATATGCATTTAAAATAATTTCCATAAAATCATTAAAAATCATAACCAAACCATCATCATGAAACTCATATAATAAAGCATTTAAAACACATAAATACACATGCATAATAGTTAAGGAAAATAAAGCTCCACTCACACACTGTCCACGCAGTCCAATACTACATTGCATGTCTTTCTGTAATTTTTGAGATCTTTCCTGCGTGTCATCATTCACTTTTAAGTTCACTAATCATCCTAAGTGACTCATATTCTAATCCATCAATTTTTTGGGATTTAAAAAAAAATTAAAATAAAGCACCTCAAAACGATGTATGATCGTCTCAAAAACTATACCGTTGGACTCATGTCATTGAGAACATGAACTTTCATGTTGGCCGAATTCCAAGACACTGGTCCATACGCCCACATGCGGCACCCTAACTCCATGCTCATGGTCTTCACGTGTGGATACTGTTCATCATCCATGTCGTCTCGTCGATCTTGGTTTTTGGGTCGTCCGACCAACAATTTCAACCAAGTTCAAACTCGAATATTTCTCGATCAGTTCTCATGATTTAAATTTCCAAGTTCTCCTAATACACTCCAGGAGAAGATCTGCAAGTCTAAAAATTAAAGAACTTACCTCGATGCAAGGTCCAAAGCCATGAACTTCGGATATGGTTCCAGTGTCCATTTACACCTCGCTCATGTGTCCAAAATCCTCCCTTCTTGCCTCAAAATGATCGTACGACCTTTGGGGACACACACAATTGTCTATTTCTCAGGTTCTTGGCCCAAAACTGAGAACCCGAAATAAGAATTTCACGGGTTCTTCTCGGGTTGTTTCCTGGGCATTCGAGTCTGTGAATTTTCTCAGCATTTTCTTCCTTCTTCTTCCATTGTGTTCTTTTTCTCTTTCCTCTCCTCCTAGTTCTCTCTTATTTTTCTCTGATTTTCTTCTTCACATGGTTGCCTTTGTGGATTTTTTGTTCCTTTTTTGGCTCATGCTCACTGAACCCACACACACACAATCATCCACAAATATATAATGGCACAAGGGTAGGTCGGTGGAGAATGGAGATAAAGGAGGGGAAAATAGAGAACTTTATAGAGTGTTTTACACATTTCCCCTTAAATTACCAAAATACTCCTGGTGTCAATACTACCGTATTGCCTTTAGGAAATTTTGACCCGTGTCGAATCCATCCAATATCCGATTTCAATATACTACATGTTTCTGGACTCAGAATTCCGAGATTTTCGTAACAGTCCATGCAGAACATCTAACAAGTACTCGGGCAAAAAAGTTAACTTTTGACCTTCAAAGGGTAAAATTGTCATTTCTATTTCATTTTCCAAATTCTACTTTTTTCGAAGTTCTGGGTCTTTACAACCTACCCCCTTGAAAAAAGTTCGTCCTCGAAATTTTAACAAACATGTGATAATTGCCAAGTTTCCAATCAAAAACTAATCTTCTTTTTTACGGTAACAATATCTAGTAACCTCTCTAGGAATACTGCTAGAATTCTCGTACTTACCTTTATCTGTCAAGGTTTCAATAATTTATACATTACCTAGGATGAAATGTAAGCAACAACAATCACATTTCAAGTCACATAACCATAGGCTTGCGGGGCCACAGAAATCATAAAACATTCTTAACTAATTCGAGCCCACATTTCCCAAAATCCATACTCATCTGGTCATAACAAATTACTTAGACACATATCAAGAATGATAAAATCAAAATCAACAATTCACCTAACCAATCCTTAATACCCAGCTACTCATCTTAATAACCAATCTACGTAAGCCACTTCGAGAACTGTACTAAATACTATCCAAATCACATGCTCTATCTGAGCCAGCTGGGTTAAGGGAAATCCATTAGCCTGAGTCTTTCAATCCATATGGGAAAGCACTACTTCTTCAAAGAAGAAAGGGCATTTCTTACAATAATAATATCATAGCTTATAAGTTAGATCACACCAGCCCTATACCCCGGTTGAACCAAATCCCAATTTGAGTACCAATCATACTATATACTAGCACTACGTATAGACTAGTATCCAGAGCACCAGTTATCTAGGAACATCTTTAATTTTGATTGTTTGAGAAAACATATCTCCCTAACCATGGACATAGTTTATGGGTTAAATCACACAAACCTCATAATTAAACACAACATTTGACTCACATTCCGTAACGACCCGTCCCGAATAACATACCTCGGGTATAACCCATCGACCAGACTACAACCACCTAGGTCATAGCCAACCACGTTCCAATAATGGAGTACATTTGCCCAATCCAGCATGAGACAAATCGAAACTCCACCCATCATCTAGTTCCTAACTCCAAATCTGAATCCGCAATTTCGTAAGAAATCCTGAATCCAAACCCAGACATCACATTTTTAATTCATGTCTACCCAGACACACCAAAACCGAACCTATCGGTTACCTCCTCAAAACATTCGATTGACTTCATAGGGAAGCCAATCCAACTTCCACACGTCTAAGATTAACAAAAATTCCGACCACGTCGGAAACCTACTCGCTCAAGTAATAAACCATACGGGCTCCACTTCGAAAAGAAGTTCAGTCCCGTCATTTACAACTCACATACCAAAGTAAGAGTGATAAACTCTCCCCCTATCTGGATCATCAAGATCACGACCCAGATTCGACACTGCGTCCCTGACTATAAACGTCACGATCCTGCTCCACCTAGGACCCACACAGTTAACTACTAAATTCTAAACCATAGGGTCTTACACCCTCATCTAATTTGCATACTTTCACAACTTTCGACAGCCAACCCCCACAACTAAACGGATCAGTTAACGACGAGATACGCCGAGACTGCGGATTTTCACTGATTACTTCGTATCGATCCTTGTCATTCTACCTAGGAAAAATCAAGGATGATCCAAAACAATGACGCCACAGCTCCTCCTACGTGGATGCAAACAACACTCGATGCACTCACCACGCCATGTAACCCAACATCGTCTGCCACCAAGCAGAAAATGGGAAATCTCGTTTACCTCATTTCGAAACACGCAACTCCTCCTGCTGACCCCAAAACACACAGGGGCCCACCAACCAATACACGCTCAACGTACTGGTAACTAAAATCAACGTCTGCCAGGGCAGAAAATAAGAAGTCAACCCCAATGACTCCCGAATACCTATCGCCAATGCGGAAACGAGCATTCATCTCGTCCCACAATCACAAATCTCCTCGAAACTAAGGTTCCAACCGTGTTGGAAACTGACATGCTCCCAAGGATATGTCAAGTCCAGCCACTGGACTTCCCACATCCATAACTCACTTGGATAAAATCGGACAAAATGTGCAAAATGACCGTTTTGCCCTTGATCGTGGGCAAAATGTTGACTTTTTGATTGGGCGGTCAAATGAACTTTGACCGATGACCGTGACGTAGTTCAGGACGTCACGAGTTCATAGACAGGTGGCACGTTCGATTCCGACATTCGAGGAAAAAGTTATGGCGTTCGGAAGTTGAGGGGTATTTTGGTAATTTGGCTGAAAAGGGGCCAAATGTTGACTTTTGACCCGGGAAGTCCAATGGATGAGGGCCAAGGACCGTTACGTAGGTCTCGTCGATACGAATCCGTAGACAGGCGGCATGCCGAAATCGGAGATTCGACGACGAAGTTATGGTCACTAGAACGAAATCAATTAACCGAACGAACCGAGAATTTGATTAAAATAATATTTAAATAGGTGAACAGTAATTGACGAATCTGGACCCTTGGATGAGTGCCAAGTGTCACTCATCCCCACACTCCCTAAAATCTGGATCATGTCTACACTAATGAATTAAAATATGATTTTATCTCTCCATTAATCTTAGCCGTCCATTTGATTCTTAAGATTGAATCTGCACCATTCATTCCACTTCCTCCTTTCCATTAATCTGATCAGCCATCTCCCTCTCCCATTCTCATTTCACCCGTGAAGAACCATCACCCCAGACCAAACACTCAGATGACCACCACCCTCACTTATCTGCTTTACCTCCAGCTAACAGCTTTACCCCGCCATACATCATCTTCATCATCATTTTCCCATCGTTCTTCAAGAAACCCAAACACCCAACCTCCCTCTAAAACCACAAAACCTCATTGAATGCTATTGTAGTGTAAAGGAAAGTTGGAGGGTGAGGACTGGAGATGATGATAGTATCAACAACGATGACCATCGTGGACGGCGGAGGTGGCTGTGAACCAAAAACCCGTGAGGTATGGTTTTAGTTCAAAAATGGTGGACTTGGTTTTAATGGTTTTTGATCGATTCTAAGTCTAGTGTTATGTTCCTTGAGCTCCCTTGACCTTGTAGGTTCAATTTGGGACGGATTTGGACGTTGGAGGTGGCCGGAATGATGTTTGGAAATCTGGCCAAAACTTTGAATGGCCATAACTTAAAATCCAGGTACTTCCTGAATTTTCAGGGTTGATTTTTAGAATCCTTGGCTCGAGTAGATAGATTTACAAAGGTAGAACGTCCAATTTGGTTGAGAAACGAGTGAGATATCGAAGTTTGAAGTTTGGAGCATCAATGAAGTTTTCCGTCGAGTCGCCACCGAGTTGACTCAATCTCCGGCGAGTTGACTCGTTGACCGACGAGTTGACTCGTTGACTTTTGACCATTGACTTACTATTCATGATGACGTCATTGTTGACTTTGCTGACGTCAACGTTAACTTTTTGGTCAACATTTGACTACAAATTTGACCCGCGCGTGGGAGCGTATTTTTAGGTGGGACAAAGACCATTTTAAGGGTTTCAACGATCTGGATCCAATCGCGGTGGTTTCGGGTCGATCGGAGATCGTTAAGTTGGTAAAATTGAGATTTTTCACCTCGGGAAACGTGTACGGGACACGTTGACTTTTTCGGGAAATTTTAGGGTTCTTAATATGGACTTGTATAGGTTAGTTGTAACCTTTCGATATGATTTGGACAGGTCATGATGACCCAGAGAGGTCGGATTAGCCCGGAGAGGCTTATGGCACGCATATCGAGGCGGCAGCTAGGACAGACTATGAGTGGACTTTTGTTTTCTATCCGTGATGCATGCATATATGGTTTTAAATGCTTTATTATATGATTTGATATGCTTTTGTATGATTTATGTTTCAATCCGGTAATTTCTCGATTTTATGATTATTATATTGTATTTTGGCACGATTTTCGAGAAATGATGAAATTGATGTTTTTCGAGAAATGATGAAATTGATGTTTTTGGGTTAGGCCCGGATTGAAAATGATGTTTTGACTCGGGTTATGAGTCAGGGAATTAAAAATGATATTTGGATTCGGATTATGAGTCAGTGATTGATTTTATGTTTTACGTGATCGTGGCAACTCGGGTTTACGGTTGCACGGATTTGCGTGAAAATGATATTTTGGGCTTGAGACCCAATGGAATTTTGATTTTGATTGAATTTGTATTTCCATGTGATTACATGATGTTATTGATGATTTTCGGATTTATTAAGTAAATCGGGACTTGGGGTTGAGACCTTGTATTGAAAATGATTTTGATTTCAATGCAACTGTTTTTCACTGGTTTTTGTGATGGAGATATGTTGCGGAAAATTAGGGCTTTCGGGTGGAAATATGTTTTTTCCCGGAGTGCACCCTGGAGATAACGCTCGCCTTCGGGATGGAAGTGTTTACCCCGAAGAGGTCACGTAGCACGGTCTTTGTCGTGCAGCCCAGGGGAGGCTCGACTCAGATTAGATGTGCTGGATATATATATATATATATATATATATATATGGATCGGTAAGTGATGTGTTCACGAGATCCAGATTGCAGGCTGGTGATGTGTTCACAGTGGCGGATGCTCGGATTTTGAGCGGTCCTTGAGCCTATTGATTTGCACGCGTTGCAGGGATAAACGTGACTCTAAGCAACATGATATGGAAATAAGTCCCGTGGTTTAAATATAAAATGATTTTGAGGAAACCGTGGTTTTATGGAAAATGATTTAAGGAAAACGTGAATTTATTGAGATTCAAATTGATTTAAGAAAAATGATTTAAGGAAATTGTGAACATGGAATTTAGAAACATGTTGTTTGTGATTACGTACCGGTTTTGAGTACGGGTTTTTGGTCCTTGTGGCCAGGTGATGGTGTTCACATGTTTTGGCCTGAGAGCCGGGATTTACTGTTTTATAACATGAACTGATTTGATGAACATGAGTTTTTATGGACCATGGGAAAACGTATTTTGATTTTATCGGTCCACTAATCATACTTGATTGATTTCACACTATTACTCATGTTTTAAGTTATGCATGCACGTTTGTGAAAACTGAAGGGTAAGAATGTGTTTTGATAAATGTATTTCTAAAGGTTCATTTTCGTCCACTCACAGCTTTTATTGGTTTTAATGCCCTTCAGGTTGATTACGGATGCGACTGCAGCAGAGACTGGGACATTGCACGCCTCCTCCATCGATCCTTGCGCACTCTGGAAGCCCCGTTTGGGCAGTGACTTTTGGCTATCCCTTGTCTGACACCCCTTGTTGGACGAGAGCAGGGTAGAATCCACGGTAATCCCGGGGGGATTGAGATGGGTCCTGTCACATTCCATGTCAAGAGATTACTAAACCTGAATTAAACTTAAATACCATATCCATAAAGTATCATCATATCCAATTCACGCAAAACTTTAACTTAACCCTAAAATAAACATAACCAAAACTTGAGCTCGCAACCATAACCTGAGTACCTTCTGAACCTCTCTTCATTACTTGAGCCCTTAATGAAGATCCAAATCTGGAACACCATTGACTTTCTAATCGTAATGCATTGTCGTCATTATTTACTCTTTAGTTTAACCCAAGGTTTCCAGAAAGGCGGTAGAACATTTGTTTTCTCAATTCTGAGCTCATAACCAAACACCTCGAAGTAAGGACATACAGACTCTCTGATTTCCATTCACTGTTTATCCTTCCCATTCTCATAATTTAATTTTCTTTTGTTTCCTCATTCCACTACCCTATTAAATATCTGAGTCTTAAACCAGTTTTTCGATCACTACAAACATGTCAGATCATCACGTAAAAAATGTCATTATCCACCGTTCTTTTCTTACCAGCCTAAGCTTACATAGGTTTTCCCTTAAATCTCTAGCCCTTTCGATATTCAATAAGCTACCATTTCAACATAGGTAATCAGTCATATAAGTACTTCCTAGGCCTCTATAAACACTACAGGTCTTCAAAATGGTTCTGGGGGTAGAACCAATGTAACGAGCCGTCCCAAATTCCATGATTAGATTAGTGACTAATCACGATTAGTGAGGCTAATCCGTGATTAGTAGAGCGAAATCGGACGAACGATGCAAAATGACCATTTTGCCCCTAGTCGTGGCAAAACGTTGACTTTTCATTCGGCCGGTCAAATGGACTTTGACCGATGACCGTGACGTAGTTCGTGACGTCACGAGTTCATAGACAGGTGGCACGTTCAATTCCGACGTTCGGGGAGGAAGTTATGACGTGCGGAAGTTTAGGGGCATTTTGGTAATTTTAGTTAAAAGGGCCAAATAGTTGACTTTTTGACTGGCATGTCCGATGGCCGAGGGCCGAGGACTATTACGTAGATAAGGACGATACGAATCCATAGACAGGCGGCATGTCGAATTCGGACGTTCGACGACGAAATTACGGTTCACGGAAGTTCAAGTGCACTATTGCACGAATTACGGAACGAGTTAACTTTTGGAATTTTGTGGGGCCCAGATATTTAATGGAGGACCCAATGGATGAGTGACAAGTGTCACCCATCCAATGGACACCATTTTTCCCTTCATGCACCGTGCATTCCATTTTCCTCATTTCAAACACACACCCAAACAACCCGATCTCATTTTCTCACCCAACCATTCACCCCAAACCAATCCAACTTTCACTCAAGGGACCAAGAGTGAGACCAGGGATGGAAGAGAGGACAATAGGAGGTGGTTGCCGGCCAGAACCGCCGTCCACGGCGGCGAGAGGAGGAGAAACCCGCAAGGTACCCGGTTAGCTCATTTTGATCCATTTTCCATTTTTGTTGTTATGGTTGGTTTTTAATGGTTTTAATGAGACCATTAGGTTGCTAGGGACATGTTAGGAAGGTTTTAGGAAGCTTGGGAGGGCTGTGAAGCCATGGGTGCTGTTTTGGAAGTTTGAACCGTTGGGTTCAAAAATCAAACCATGAGTTTTGTGTAGTTTTAGGTTGTTTTGATTAGTAAAAATGATAGGGAATGAAGAAATAGGAATTATAGGATTAATTAGGGTTGAAATCGGACCAAAATAGAGGGAGAAAACCTCTGAAAAATTCTCGCCGGTTCGGAACAGTACTGCTACAGTAACCGGTCCAAAACCAGAAAAAACCGGTTTTCAGGGTTTAGGTGATGATGAACAGTGTTTTTGACCTTCTAGGGGCTCGTGAGGACGCGTGGTCCATAATTTGGGAAAATGTTCAACACGGGAAATCTTCTATTCGATGTAACGAAGATTTTGGGACAGGTCTCGCGTCAATCGGACATTGTTTCGATAGTTTTCGGGGTGTCGGAAGGTTTAGGGTCGGTTTAAAAATAGTTAAAAGTTCGGGAAAATTACGGGGCTTTAATGGGAGGTTAATTAAGTAGTTATTAACCTTCTATTAAAATTTGGACAGGTTTAGAAGTTCTGGTGATAGTGATCGGCTCGGGAGAGCCTATGGCACGCAAATCGAGGCGGCAGCTCGGACGGTCTGTGAGTGGACCTTACTTTCTAAATTGGTGCATGCATAAATATTTATTATATGTTTTAAATACTTGTTTGTGATGCCATGAGTGCATTTTGATGTGTGGCTACGTATAGGCACGTATTTCGAGGTTTCGGCCCTATACGGTGCCTATACGGGTCCGTACGTCTTTATTGGTCTAACTGAAATGGTTTTGGATTTCCAAATGGATTATGAATATGATTTGATAATGTTGATTTGGATATTTGTGAATTATATGGTTTCACGTATTTTGAGGCGATTTACGTGCTTGCACGTAAATCGAGGTTTTCCAGTTTTACACTAATTTTCCGTATTTATGATTTTGGAAATAATTGAATGAAATAATTTTGGATTTGAAAAGGTAATTCTCGGACTTGAGGTCCATTTGATTTACGGAATCGGGCCGGAGGCCCAATTGGTTTACGATTCGGACCGGAGGTCCAGTTTCTATGTGAATTCGGGCCTAGTGCCCAGCTATGTGTTACAAATGGTTTTTACGGGTCATGACTGTTTATGGGAACCAGCATGAACCCTTGAAATGGATTTACGGGTCATGACGGTTTATGGGAACCGGCATGAACCCATGAAAGGATTTTATGGTTCATGACGGCTTATGGGGGCCGGGCATGAATCCTTGAAAGGTTTCAAGAATGATTTCAAAAGGTTTTTCATATTCCATCCTTTATATATGATTGTCTCCTCCGGGGAGGGTCGTTGGCCTGGGTGGACCCCGGAGTAGTCACGGAGCACTGACTGAGTGGAGTCGCCACCCAGTTGGGTTCCTTACTCTCAGGATGGGCATGGTTCGTTACCTTCAGGGAGGGTCATTGATCTACGGACATTGACCTGGGTGGACCCTGGAGAGACTTGGGTTTGAGACCCCGGTTAGCACACGTGTAGCTTTATCTTGCCGTGACAGGTTCTGGATATGAAATATAATGGATAAACATGATTTCAATTGGTTTTGGGAAATTGTGTTTATAATGATAAATGGATTTGGGCTGAGATCCCACATATGTTCAATGTGTTATGGTTTTCTGTAAATGGTTTTGGGCAGAAGCTCGTGTGACTTGTATTTACGAAATTTGGGGCTGTGACCCTATTTCTGGTTGTTTAAACATATGTGTTTGAATAAATGGTTTTACTATGCATGCATGCTTTTTAGTGGAGGGTATAAATGTCTTCTTTATGAAATGTGTTTTTATAAAATCTTTATTTTTGTCCACTCACGGTCTTTCTGTTTTTAATACCCTTCAGGTTGGATACGATGTGAACTGTAGCAGAGACCGAGATATCACATACCTCCTCCGGATCCTGGCGTACTCTGATAGCCCGGGAGGGCAAAGGTCGGAAATATCCCTTGTCTGACACTTCGTGTCAGACGGGAGCAGAGTTATCCCGCACTAATCCCGGGGGGGGATTGGGATGGATCCTGTCAACCAAACTATAACTATTCGCCTTATCCTTCCAATAATCTGACATGGCCCAATCTACCAAGGACTCAACATAAGACCCTTATCACAGTTTCCAAGATCTAGAAGGTCTTATCAAACTAATCATGTAATCTTTGGATTTCAGCCAAACACCTTCGACTTTACCATTTCATGTAATATATTAGTCTAACTTATTAACCCATTTACAGTCATTCAGACCTTAACCTAACTTTTCTGGGTTCTTAGAAGCTGAAATGCCAATTTCATCCTTAAATGAATGCCACATAGGAATCAGAAGCAACCTGCCAAATTCCATATGGCTTCCACTATTAAATCCTTAGCCTACTGGCATATCACAATCTATTAATAAACTTTGTCATCTATCAATTCAGACCAACTTACCAACAATGTTTACCCGGTGAATGTGATACTTCTTAGTTCCTTCGAGAAGCATATAAATTAAGACATGGAATCTATAACATCCTACTCAAGGTACTTGCCACTACTTGGCTTTCATTAAACAATGCCCAATAGTGTATTCATAATTCTTATTCAACTTCACCTACTTTTGTTAGCTCCGGTTTAGGTCCTTTTAGGTTCTCGGAGGAAGAAATACTCTAATCTCTTATATAACCCATAAAGTCATGTACTTCTATCTATAAAGATCGTACCTTTTGATCATTAAAGAGTATACCACTATTACCAATTCCATGTTATATGCGCGGTAGCTTAATCCACTTGGTTTAATTGTCTAAAATCATACGCAATAACCTTTTATCTCAAGACCTTCATAGGTTTACATAAATGTATGCATACCATGAAACATAAAAAATCAGGCAATCAAGTTTCAAATTTCACAAATCATTGACCATGAGACTGCAATAATCTTAACATACTCTTACGCAATCTATAGCCCTCACTATCAGGTAATCTAGGCATCTACATCAAGGTCACATTCAGTAACCTCCACACTCCCTCTATAAGTATGCCAACAAAACATATGCACAGTGTATATGGGCCTTAAGCACAACTCAATCAATTTAGTGGCCCAACATCCGATTTTTGAACCATTTGATGTCTGGGGTTTCATTCCTTCTATTTTCCCCGAGTCTAGCCCTTTTTCCTTCAATCTCTTTTTCATCTTCCTCGTCAACATATTAATAAAGCTATAATCATAAAGAACTCTCTTGTAGCATCCTACCAATCCAAAACTTTCTTAACTTCAATCACTCTCTTTAATTAAACCCAATTGGTTACTACCTCCAGTTTACTAGGGGGGTCATATTGATTTCATCAACTAGTATCACATGCCCCCAAATAATTACATGGGTTACCCAAAACTAACATGTGTTAAATGTAACACCGCGGAATTTTATAAATTGGTAAAGTTGAAATTTTAATGTAAAATGACCATTTTGCCCCTAGTTAGGGGAAACTGTTGACTTTAAACTCAGACTGTATTTTGGACTTTGACCAATGAAAGTAACGTAGATCGGGATGCCACGAGTCCGTAGACAGGCGGCACGCCCAAATCAGAGACTGGACGGGAAAGTTATGGTCAACGATGCGAAACTGGTACTATTCATGAAATCCCGAAAAATTCACACTTGGCAAGTTCTTATTGGATAAGGGCAATCTGGTGGGACCATTGGATAAGTGACAAGTTTCACTTATCCCATTGGTGGGTTTCCCCATGCATGTGGGTCAGTTTAGGGTGCCATCTTCATCATTTTTCTTTCATTTTCATTATTATCATTCTCACCATCACACAAACTCTCTCTAACCCGTGAAACACCAAAACACCACGCCACCACCTCCCTACTCTGCCTTCACTTCATTAAGCATCAATGAGGCTGTGAGGAATACTTGAGGGAGCTTACGAGCTGACGACGAGGTTGTACACCGCGGGGATCACGACGGAGAGGTGAGAACCCAGAACACAATTTTTTTTCTTCCAAAAATGGAACTCTGATTTCCCTCGTGTGTTGGGCGGTCTAATGGACCCTAAACTATTCTAGAGACCAAGGTGATCTCAGAGGACCCATTTTCGAAGCTAGGAGTGGCCGGAATCGCGAGTTATCAACGGTGGAAAGTTACAATTCACTATTCATCCAATCTCAGGCAAATTTTAGATTGTGTTTTCTAGTTTTGATCATGCAGATCTCTTAGTTAGGTTGAGATGAGTTCTTAGGGAGAAACCAGATCAAAAACGATTTTGGAACAGGGTCTTATTGCGGGGCTGTGCAACCCAAATTGTAGACCCGTCGAGAGGACAAGGACAATGACATCATCAACTGACGTCATCACCCTGTCAGACTCACATGACGTGGCCCAATTGGACAATGACACGTGTCACATGTCAGTGCCCAGTCAGAACTAACATGTTAGTGACGTGGACCAATCAGTGGCTGCCACGTGTCGCTGAAATTTCAATGACGTGGACCAACTGGCAGCTAACACGTAGCACATGTTAGTCTAACAGGTGTCAGACCTTACAATATCAAATGACGTCAGCGTTAACTTTGACCGTTGACCAAACATCAACGTTGATTTTTTGGTCAACGTTGATCGCGACTTTGACCTGCGTGTGGGCATATTTTTTGAGGTGGGACCAGTGCTATTTTAAAGGTTTCGACTATTCGGATCTAATGGTGGTGGATTCGGATAGATCAGAAATCGTTTGATGCGTCAAAATGAGGTTTATAGCATCGGGAAGCATGTTCGGGATACATTCCCCAGCGGGCACTATTCCTAGGTTTTAGACATGAGTTGTAGAGACCATTAGTGATGTAACGACCCATCCCGAGTTCCAGGATTAGATTAGTGACTAATGAGGGACTAGTGAGATTAATCGGTGATTAGTTGAGTGATTTCGGATGGACAGTGCAAAATGACTACTTTGCCCCTAATCTTGGGTAAAATGTTAACTTTCAACTTGAGGAGTCAAACATACGAGGACCGATGACCGTGACGTAGATTGGGACGTTATGAGTCCGTAGACAGGCGTCACATCAAAATCGGATGTTGAACGGAGAAGTTATGGTCATTGGATCGAAATTGGGAATTTTGCATCTAGGGATTCGAATAAAATAATCCTAAAATATGATTGGGCGGATATTTTATGTGGGGCCCCTGGATGAGTGACAAGTGTCACTCATCCCATTGGTGACTTCCCTAAAAAGTGGATCTAGTTCGGAGGCAAGGGACCGATTTGGTTCAAAAATCGTAGAGTTCCATTTTGGAGCATGTTGATCGACTTGGATGACCCTGGGGTATTCCTAGAACCCATACGAATTGAATGGGATAGGTTTCGTGGACCATCGTGGACGGTGGCCTGCAAAACTTGTGAGGTATGAGTTTTAACTTAAAAATGGAAGACCGTGATTTATGGGTTGTTAATGGAATTGGTTTTTTGGATAAGGTTTTGGAAGTCAAAAGGAAGCTTTTGGGCTTGGAATCAAGGGAAATGGTGGCCGGGATCATGTGAACTCGACGGAGGAAGTTTGGGTTATTTTCTTCGAATTAGGAAGGTATGATGATGGCCTGCTTTCATGTTTTTAGGGTTATAGGTTGATAAAACATAATTATAGGAAGGTGTAGGAATTGAAATGGACAAAAAAAGACCAAAAATGAGAGAGATATGGGCTTGGACCGGTCACGTCGGTCCAACCGGACCGGAATTGCAGGGCCGATTTGGACCGGGTCTAGCGAGAGGTTAAGGATGAATAGTGGTTGGCGCTTGGGCTTCACACGCCGCCCCTTTGGGCGGCGCGTGGAACCTCTTCTGGGGAAGTGTTCAACATAACTTTTAATCTATTAGATGTAATGAACATTTTGGGACTGCTTTTGTGTCGATTGGACATCGTTTCGATATAGTTCGGGGTGTCCAAAAGTTTAGGATCGAGTTTTAAAATGTTTAAAAATTCGGGAAAATTACGGGTCTTCAATGAGAGGTTAATGAGATAGTTAGTAACCCTCTAGTATGATTTGAACAGGTTTGGGAGTTCCGGTAAAGGTGATTAGCCCGGGGAGGCTTATGGCACGCATATCGAGGGGGTAGCTAGGACGGTCTGAGAGTGGACCTTGATTTCTAAACTGTGATGCATGCATAAATGTTTATATGTTTTATATATATATGATTTCTATCATGATGATTATGGTATAGGTGATTTACATGATTACACGTATTTTAAGGTGATTTACGTATTTGTACGTATATTGAGATTTATGGTTTTACACTGATTAAACGTGTTTGTGGTTTCGGTGACGGCTTGATGAAATGGCTTTGGATTTGAAAAGGTAAACTCGGGCATGAGACCCATTTATTTTGGAAACCCTCGGACTTGAAGTCCATTTTAGTTACATTATCCGAATTGGTTCATGGATTGATGGATTGATTTCGGATTTGGAAATATGGAATGGGCAAGAGACCCATTTGATTTACGAACTCTCAGGCTTGGAGTCCATTTGATTTAATAAGGCATCTGGCCGGAGGCCAATTTGCTTTACCGGATCGGGTCAGGGGCCTAGTTGGTTTACGAAATCGGGCATAAGGCCCAATTGTGTTTTATGAATGTCATTTCGGGTTGGGGACCCATAAATGGATTTGGATTTGAGGAAATGGATTTCTGGTTTCATGAAGGTTTATGGGGACCAGGCATGGATCCTTTGAAAGGTTTGAAAGGTTTTGAGAATGATTACGAAATGATTTCTCATATACCATCCTTTATTTATGGATTGTCTCCTTCGGGGAGGGTCTTTGGCTTGGGTGAACCCCTGAGTAGTCACAGAGCACTAATTGAGTGGATGTCATGACCCGGCCCATCTAACACAATATTGTCCGCTTTGGGCCCAGCCCTCACGCTTTTGTTTTCGGGAGCTCATGGTGCAACTTCCCAGGGGGTCACCCATCATGGGATTGCACCAGCCTCAACTCGCTTAACTTTGGGGTTCCAATCCCCCCCAAAGCCACTGAGCTCCCAAAAGGCCTTGTGTTAGATAGATACGTGCCCACACATATAAGGTACTTCACCTTTCCCTCCCCGAGCGATGTGGGATCGTTCACCGATCTTAGCTTTCCAAGCTCACGGGTCTTGCTCACCGTTCTTGCTTCTCAAGCTCACGGGTCTTGCTCACCGTTCTTGCTTCCAAGACCGGGCCTTTTGGAAGCTCAGGGGCTTTGGGGGGGATTGGAACCCCAAAGTTAAGCGACTTGGGGCTGGTGCAATCCCATGATGGGTGACCCCCTGGGAAGTTGCACCATGAGCTCCCGAAAACAAAACCGTGAGGGCTGGGCCCAAAGCGGACAATATTGTGTTAGATATATACGTGCCCACACATATAAGGTACTTCACCTTTCCCTCCCCGAGCGATGTGGGATCATTCACCGATCTTAGCTTTCCAAGCTCACTGGTCTTGCTCACCGTTCTTGCTTCTCAAGCTCACGGGTCTTGCTCACCGTTCTTGCTTCCAAGACCGGGTGTTACAGTGGAATCACCCTCGTGGGGTACCTTACTCTCAAGAAGGCATTATGGATTATAACCCCTAGGGATGGTCATTGATCTGCGGACATTAAACTGGGTGGACCCTGGGGAGACTTGGGATTTGAGGCTCCGAATAGCACGCGCGTAGCTTTGGAAACCCTGACAAGATTGGTTATATGATATTTGGTAAACATGGTCTATTGGATTTATGAAATGGTAATTGGATTTCGAAAATGCTATTTCTGTGTTTTATGGATTTGGGCAATGACCCACATACTCGGATTTACGGTTTTGAGCCGAGTTCCCACATATGGTTTGTGACGACCCGAAAATTCGAAAAAAGGAAATTTTGGAAAATTGGAAGGAAATGACGATTTGTGAGTTACTGTTGATTTCTGATGTTTTCAAATGTTTTGGGCAATGCCCCGGTTTATCTGGATTTTTGGATTTTTGGGCTATGTTCTCGTACTTGGATTTTGATTTATAGTTTTGGGCTAATGTCAGGACCGGTCCCAAATCCCCTGGGATTAACGTGGGACCCGCCTGATCCTGTCTGACACCACGTGTCAGACTAGGGAAAATTCCAACTCTAGCCTTCGACGGGGCTATCAGAGTACGTCAGGATCGTAGGAGGAGGGGAGTGATGTCTCGTCTCTACTACAGCCCGCATCCGCGATCAACCTGAAGGGCATTAAAACATCAAAGGTCGTGAGCGGACAAAAATAATATTTTATTTAAAAATCTTTTTTCATAAAGACATTTATGTCCTTCATAAAAGCATATGCATGCATCCAAAAACCGTTTATCAAAACGTCCATAAAACCATTTGAAAACATTCTCAAAATCTTTCAAGGGTTCATGCCCGGTTCCCATAAACCGTCATGACCCATAAAAACCTTTCAAGGGTTTAAGCCGGTTCCCATAAACCGTCATGAACCATAAATCCATTTGGGTCCCCGGCCCGAAATCACAAAAAAAAACCCGTAAATCCATACATGTGGGAACTTAGCCCAAATCAACATACGTGGGACTCAGCCCAAACCATTCTCAGTGAAATACCAAAACGTATTCCGAAATATAAATCATGGAACATGGGGTCTCCGCCCCCAAAATCACTTTCATAAAACCTCATACGTATCAATATACGTATAACCCATCCGCGGCACCTCCGAGAAGATGCCAACTCGGGGCACATAGCCCCTAGGGAACACATCCCCGATAAATGTCACGATATCATATCTATCTAGTGTGCACATTACTCGGGGTCTCACTCCGAGTCTTCTCCCAGGAATCTCCATCTAGGAGGCTCAATCTCTGGATCTAGTCCGATCTCTCTCTCTGGATCTAGTCCGATCTCTCTCTCTGGATCTAGTCCGATCACAACATAAACGTAACCCCCACTCCTAGAACGGGATCCCTATGGGG
The DNA here is from genome assembly GCA_032719365.1 of Prinsepia uniflora. NCBI lineage: Eukaryota > Viridiplantae > Streptophyta > Magnoliopsida > Rosales > Rosaceae > Prinsepia > Prinsepia uniflora. The sequence goes on along the minus strand of CM064861.1, from coordinate 30,412,675 downwards.
ATACCCATTCTGGTTTGTGGATCGTGACTCTCCAGGTCGACGTCTGGAGGAGACCATATAATCATATGGAGGGTTCATAATCATTTTCAAAAATCTTTCTTTCTTTCTCAAAACATTTCTCAATTGGGTCTCATACCCGATTCATGTCAACAGGATTTCTCGAATCCGATTCAAATCCATTTCACAGGCCTCGGCCTAAATCCACAGTTCAACAGGGTCTCATGCCCGAATTCTCATTTCATAAATCGAACTGGGACTCAAGCCCAATGTTACAATCAATAGGGCCTCAAGCCCGATACCACGACTAACTGGGCTCTAAGCCCGAAACCAAAAATCAACAGGGCCTCAGGCCCGATTTCACAACCAATAGGGCCTCACGCCCGATATTACAACCAAATGGGCCTCAAGCCCGAATCATAAATCAACGGGACCCTCGGTCCGATCGTATAACTCAAATGGACCCTCTGTTCGATTTCATCGTCAAATCAAATAGACTCCAAGTCCGAGAGTTCGTAAATCAAATGGGTCTCGTGCCTGATTTCATATTTCCAAATCCAAAACCAATTTATGAAACCCGCATTGAAAACATGGTACGCAAAGGTACGACATAAAGCTAAAAACCTCAAAATATGTGCAATTATGTTGATCCTAAGCTACCACAAACAATTGCACTCATGGCATCACAAAACTTATATTAAAACAATTATAAAACATTTATGCATGCATCAAATTCGAAAGAAAGGTCCACTCACAGACCGTCCGAAGCCAAGCATCGATACGCATGCCATAATCGTCTCCCGGGTCAATCATCGCCTCCGGGATTCCCGAACCTTTCCAAATTAATTTAGAGGGTTACTAACTACTTATATAACCCCTCATTAAAGCCTTGCAATTTTTCGGATTTTCTAACTATTTTTAAAGCCGATCCTAAACCTTTGGACGTCCCGAACTATATCAATACGATATCCGATTGACAAGAAACCAGTCCCAAAATGTTCGTTACATTGAATAGATGAAATTACATATTGGAACTTTCCCCAAAGAAGGGGCCACGCGCCCGCACGCGCCCCTAGAAGAAACTGCGCGTGGGCTTCACGCGCCATTGTGCAGACATCTTCAAGCTGCAGCGAACCGGCCGGTTCGGTTCTCTAGTTTTCTTGGACCGGCCTGACCGGTTTGGCTCTCTAGACCCCCTATTTTCGGTCCGTTTCTTCCCTTTTTGATTCCATTCTTCCTATTTCCTCAATTCCGATCAATTCTAATCCCTAAACCTAAGTTAAAACCGTTAAAATCCATGGTTTGATTTTGAACCAAATGGTTCAGTTTTTCCAAAATTCCCCCATGGCTTCCGAGCCGTCCAAAACTTCCCAAACCTTCTTAGAAACCTCCTAGCAACCTAATAACCATTTCCTAATCATCCAATACAGCCCATAATGATAAAATCGAAAGAAAATGGGTTTTGGGTCTAACCGGGTATGTTCTCGGGTTCAAGGCCGCCGTCCACGGCAGCGTGGCTTCCAGCCGGCCACCACCATCCATCCTTCTTCCTCTCAGCTTCTGGGCCTCACCAGGGTGATCAAGTAGGGTTCAGGTTTGGATTTGGGGAGGGAGAATGGATCGGTTTTAGTTGTTTGGGTGGAAAGAAAATGAATGATCGATGAAGGTGGAAGAGGCATGAATGAATGAGGTTGGCCAGTGGATGGGTGACACTTGTCACTCATCCATTGGTCCATTGAAAAGTAACTGGGCCAACAAAAGACAAAACTTCACTTTTTGTCTCATAAAACGTGTCATCGTAAATAGTTCCCCGGAATTTTCGTGAACCGTAACTTCGCCGTCGAACTTTCGAATTCGACTTGCCACCTGTCTACGGATTCGTATCATCCCGATCTACGTAACGATCTTCGGCCCTTGGCCATCGGACCTCCCGAGTCAAAAGTCAACTTTTGGCCCAAATTACCAAAATGCCCTTGAACTTCCGATCGTCATAACTTCCCGCTCAAACGTCGGAATCGAGCGTGCCACCTGTCTGTGAACTCGTGACATCACGAACTACGTCACCGTCATCGGCCAAAGTCCATTTGACCACCTGAACGAAAAGTCAACGATTCACCCATTATAGGGGCAAAATTGTCATTTCACCTGAACATCTGCTAATCCTCGCCTAATCTCTGATTAGCCTCTCTAATCCGTCATTAATTCTTAATTAATCCCGCTAATTCGGGATGGGTCGTCACAGCTAAGGCCCTGGATTTATGGTTTTGGATGTGAAATGATTTTCGATTTTTCGTAAGCGGTTTTCTGATCGTGGACGTATGTGATTTTCGAATGCATGCATTGGTTTTACATGGAGGGTAGAAATGTCTTTTTCTGTAACATGTTTTATAAAATTATTTATTTTTGTCCACTCGTACCTTTTATGTTTTAATTGACCCTACAGGTCGTAGCGCGATGATCGAGGCTAATCAAGAGGTGGAGGCATGAGTGGGCACATGTATGGTTATCCCTTGTTTGGCAAGTGCTGAGGGTAATTTCGGAACTTCAATTGACTTGTCAGACGGGAGCAGGACCGGGTTTGGTTATCTATGTCCTTCAAGGACGGGTCCTGTCATGGTTGATATGTTATGGATTTGTGTAAATGGATTTGGGCAAGGGCCCATATGACTTGGATTTACGGAATTTGGGGCTGAGACTCTAATAATAGTTATTTGAATAAATGGTGTGATAAATGGTTTTCGTATGCATGCATGCTTTTTAGTGAAGGGCATAAATGTCTTTTGAGATAAACGTGTTTTATAAATTTTTTTTTTGTCTACTCACAGCTTTTGATGTTTTAATGCCCTTCAGGTTGATCAAGGATGCGGGTTGTAGCAGAGACGAGACATCACACTCCTCCACCGGATCCTGGCTCGCTCTAGAAGCCCGGTCAGGCTGAAGGTTTTGAATTATCCCTTTTCTGACACTTCGTGTCAAACAGGAGCATGACACATCCCGTGATAATCCCGAGGGATTGGGATGGGACGTGTCAAGTGGTATCAGATCAGGTTTGCTCTTAAGCTACGTGCAGGTCGAGGATGTGATGGCTCTATGGGTTGTAGTTCATTATCAACCTGATAGTTAGGATGCCGGTATGATAGTTAGTGGAAATGAATCATGGATAGTTGGTTCGGAATTTGATACCTCAGTATGCCATAGTTCTGTCGTGGTTCGGTAGTGTGGGACTCTACTGACGGATGAACATGATAGTACGATGACCGTTCAACGGTTCGGTCATGTGATGTTAGATTGTTGTGCTGCTGGGTTCGGGGAACCCTAGTTTAGCTGATGGTAGGATTGGATTAAAGTCCATACGATGTCAGGACCATGGGGTCGGTCAGATTGTGGATTATACTGCCCTCTATAGTTGGGTTCAGAGGAACCCTAGGGTGTGACTATGGAACCCTAAATCATGATGGATGGTCTGGAAAGGTGAACCCTAGTGGTGATTGATGGGTTAGAGAATACGAGTACAACTGAGTTAGTTGATGACCTTGGTGGGAAACCCTAGTGTATGCTGTTGGTTCAGAAATGTGAGTCGAGTTGAGACTAGTTGGAGATTGGTTGTACAGGTTACCAGGGTTTGGTACTTGTCGATGGAATCCCGGAGTGGGGACACGGAGTAGTTAGTACGGGATGTTGATTCCGTTGGATGCAGAGTCTCGATAACGATGTCTGGTGGTTGGGTCTGCACGAGTTGTGGCAGGCACTACTATCGAGAGTGGTTGTCGTTGTGGTTGTTGAGAATTGGGGGATGTTCAGGGAACGTTCATATTCTTGTACAGATTGTCAAGATGTTTGTACCCGGAGTTGTTGGTTACTAGGGAGGCATAATTTCACCAAGTTGAGCAGAGGTACGGGGTCGTTGCTCGGTATGAGCAAAGATCCAGGGTTGTCTGATTCGCACACTGTGTGCTGATACTAATGCTGGTACTGGTGTTGGTGCTAGTGCTAGTGATTGTGATGACGATGAGCCACGAGTCGGGATGTGACTCTGTCGAGATGGGCATACGTTTGGTATCTGTGATCTAGCAGATGACGTTGTTGTCTCCAATACGTGGTCATGAATTGGTTGAGGGACCCATGATTGGTTTTGGATAATCGAGAGAGGTTGTGTTTGAGGCGACGAGGGGAGTGTTTGATTCAACATTGGTGGTGGATATTCTGAAGTCATTGAGGGTGTTTTCTTATTTTCTGCCCATGGCGGATAATTTCTGCTGCCACTAGTATGTTGATCGTGTATAGGTTGGTGGACCTGTGATTTGTTTTGGGTCATCAGGAAGAGTTGGGTATTTCGAACTTAGGTGAATGAAATTTCTCATTTTCTGCTTGGTGGCAGACGATGTTGGTCTACATGGTGTGGTGAGTGCAGTGAGTTTTTGTTTGCATTCACGTAGGATGAATTTTGATGTCATCGTCTTGGATCATTCTTGATTTTTCCTAGGTGGAATGACAAGGATCGATATGGGGTAACCACAATTTCGACGTGTCTCATCGTTGACTGATCTGTTTAGATGTGAGAATGATTGAGAAGTAATTTGATGGTATACATATTAAATGAGGGTGTAAGACCCTATGACCTGAAATCTGGTAGTTAGATGAGTGAGAACATAGGTGGATCGAGATGTCGTGCCGTGCTGGCAGACTTCGCTTTGCTGATTATGCTAAGTTAGGAGCATAGTAGAATCGTATTGTGGGACAATTGAAGAATCTCTTGGAATAGAACGAAATGATTATCCAACCTCTGTCTCAGGTATTTGGGTATTTGGATATGTGGATGATGGGATTGGCTTCCTTTTGAAGTCAATCGAATATGGTATGGTAATCGAATGTGCAAGTAGCCGATATGTTCAGAGTTATTGCGTCTCGGTGCATGTGGTTGAGATTGGATGCCTTCTTGGCATGAATGAGTACGCCTTGGTGGGCGTGATTCGGATTGGTAAGTATTAGATGACGTGAATAGGAGTAGACGTATTGATGCTGCTCGGGTGACCAGGGGACTTGGAATGGACACGGAATTGGGAGTGTATGGTCTACCTCATGTGAGATTGGACCGACGGACTCCATAATTGAAGTGTGATTAACTACGAGCCATGTAGTGGATTGGTTGGTGGTTGAATGTACGTACAGGGTACGTTGTATGAGGACCGATGCTGGACAGGTCTGAGTGATGTCCGGTGATGGTATATGGGATATACCGGTGGTATGTTGATGAGCGTGTTGGTAATCAGCTTAGTTCCGATATCATTGGATTGGTTGAGAAGTGAACTGGACATTGGATACAGTGCGCTGGACCAGAGTGACTTGAGGGGTTCAGTGATCGTACGAGCAGGTGCTTAGAGCCGTGGATGGCTGGTGGAACCATAGAGCAGAGATGTGCTATCACTACAGGGCAGGTATTCGATGGGGTCTAGTCACACTCAGATCGAGTGAGTTGGTGGTTAGTGTAACCACAAGTGAGTATAATGTCAGTTTTGACTAGCGACTGTCAAGTAGTGACAATGTGGGAAGTGTCGGCGTAATGGCAGAATTGTTGGGTGGTGTCAATACGGGGATGACACCTTTTGAGTGAAAAATTTGTGGACTTGCACTTATACACGCGGTACGTATGCGAGGATATACTAAATGTGAAGCCTGAATGTGATGTCGAATTTGCTTTCCACGAGGTGGTTGTGAAACTGTAATAGTTGGAATTTCGAGGACGAAATTATTTAAAGGCGGAAGATTGTAACGACCCGTCCCGAATTCTGGGATTAGATTAGTGACTAATTAGGGATTAGTGAGATTAATCGGTAATTAGTTGAGTGATTTCGGACGGATGGTGCAAAATGACCGTTTTGTCCCTAGTCTTGGGTAAAATGTTGACTTTTGACTCGAGTAGTCAAACGTACGAGGACCGATGATCGTGCCATAGATCGATACATCACGAGTCTGTAGACAGGCGGCACGTCGAAATCGAACGTCGAACGGAGAAGTTATGGTCATGGAATCGAAATTGGAAATTTCACATCTCGGGATTCGATTAAAATAATCCTAAAATCTGATTGGGAAGATATTTTATGTGGGGTCCTTAGATGAGTGACAAGTGTCACTCACCCCATTAGTGGTTTCCCTAAAAAGTGGATCTGGTTTGTGATTGGGGGATTAATTAACCATTAATTAATATTTTTTATTCAATTCACTCTCATTCTCTCTCTTCTTCCTCGCATATCATCTTCTTCATTTCTATCTAACAAACACACGACACAATTACACACACAGCCTTCAAACTTCATCATTTGTTTGTGAACCCTGAATGGAAATTGGAGAGGGGATCGAGATGAGTCGAATGGTGGCCACTGGTCGAGCCATCGTGCACGGTGGCCTAGTTCGAAGGCAAGGGACCGATTTGGTTCAAAAATCTTAGATTTCAGTTTTGGAGCTTGTTGATCGACTTGGATGACCCTGGGGTGTTCCTAGAACCCATACAAATCGAATGGGATTGGTTTCATGGATCGTCGTGGACGGTGGCCTGCAAAACCCGTGAGGTATGAGTTTTAACTTAAAAATAGCAAACTGTGATTTATGGGTTGTTAATCGAATTGGTTGTTTGGATAAGGTTTTGGAAATCAAAAGGAAGCTTTTGGGCTTGGAATCAAGGGAAATGGTGGTCGGGATCGTGTGAACTCGACGGAAGAAGTAAGGGTTATGTTCTTCGAATCGGGAAGGTATGATGCTGACTTGCATTCATGTTTTTGGGGTTATAGGTCGATAGAACATGATTATAGGAAGGTGTAGGAATTGAAATGGACAAAAACAGACTAAAAATGAGAGAGATATGGGCTTGGACCAGACACGTCGAACCAGCCAGACAGGAATTGCAGGGTCGAACTGGACCGGGTCCAGCGAGAGGTTGAAGATGAACAGTAGTTGGCGTGTGGGCTTCACACGCAGCCCCTTTCGGCGGCGCGTGAGGGCGCGTGGGACGTCTTTTGGGGAAGTGTTCTACATGACTTTTAATCTATTCGATGTAACAAACATTTTGGGACTGGTTTCGTGTCGATTGGACATCGTTTCGATATAGTTCGGGGTGTCTGAAGGTTTAGAATCAAGTTTTAAAATCTGTAAAAATTCTGGAAAATTACCGGGCTTCAATGAGAGGTTAATGAGGTAGTTAGTAACCCTCTTGTATGATTTGGACAGGTTTGGGAGTCCCAGTGAAGGTGATTAACCCGGGGAGGCTTATGGCACGCATATCGATGCGACAGCTAGGACGGTCTGTGAGTGGACCTTGATTTCTAAATTATGATGCATTCATAAATGTTTATGTGTTTTATATATATGATTTCTATCATGATGATTATGGTATTCGTGATTTACATGATTACACGTATTTCGAGGCAATTTACGTATTTGCACTTATATCGAGGTTTATGGTTTTACACTGATTAAATGTGTTTGTGGTTTCAGTGATGGCTTGATGAAATGGTTTTGGAGTCCATTTCTGGTTTAATAAGGCATCAAGCTGGAGGCCCATTTGGTTTACAGGATCGGGCTAGGGGCCTAGTTGGTTTACGAAATCGAGCATAAGGCCCAATTGTGTTTTATGAATCTGATTTCGCGTCGGAGACCCATAAATGGATTTGGATTTGAGGAAATAGATTTCTGGTTTCATGACGGTTTATGGGGACCAGGCATGGATCCTTTGAAAGGTCTGAAAGGTTTTGAGAATGATTACGAAATGGTTTTTCATATACCATCTTTTATTTATGGATTGTCTCCTCAAGGGAGGGTTGTTGGCCTAGGTGGACCTCGGAGTAGTCACAGAGCACTAACTGAATGGAGTCGCCCCCGTGAGGTACCTTACTCTCAGGAAGGCATTTTGAATTATAACCCTGTAACGACCCGTCCCGAAAATCAGGATTAGATTAGTGGTTAATGACGAATTAGTCACGTTAATCGATGATTAGTTGGGTGATTTCGAACGGACGGTGCAAAATGATGGTTTTACCCTTGGAATTGAGCGAATGGTTGACTTTTTATTTGGGAAGTCAAACGTACTTTGGCCGATGACCGTGGTGTAGTTCGAAACGTCACGAGTTCATAGACAGGTGGCACGTCCGATTCCGACATCCGAGGAGGAAGTTATGACATTCGGATGCTTGGGGGTATTTTGGTAATTTGGTTGAAGAAGGGAATTTGTTGACTTTTTCTACGACAGGTCTTTGTCGCGTATTTCAAGGACCGTTAGGTAGGTCTCCATCTCCTGAATACAACGACAAGCGGCATACGTCAATTGGAGGTCGGACAACAGAGTTACGGGTCTAGGAACTTGAGGGGGCAAAATGGTAATTTGTGAAGACAAGGGCAATTTGGTCATTTGGTTGCATTGGGATTTGTGCCCAGTGAAAGTAGGCCACTTGGTTGTTTTGGATGTTGTGGCCACCAGATTGTGGACACCTGTCCCTCTCTGGATGGTGGTAGAACCTTGCACAAGCCGCTTCAAAGTCGGTTTAAATGGGTTTAAGTGTTTGTGCACGGTTTTGGGCCGAAAACAGAAAACAGTGAGAACTCAATCTGTATATTCCTTTCAAACTTCACTAATTGATGGTGACTTGTGAATGAAAATGAGAAAACAACTGGAAATGAGTGTGGTGGTCCTCCTACAAGCACTGTTGTGCACGGTGGTGGTCGAAAAGAGGTAAGGACAGTAAGCCTTGTTCTTGAATTCGAAACTGGATTTTTAGTTTAGGCCACTAATGACAGTTCTAATCGATTAGAGGGTGATTAAGAAGGTGAGACATGCCTGAGGAGAGGTGAAGGATGGCATGTCGTGGACGGTGGCCGTAGAACCCGAAAACAGGTAAGTTTGAATTCAACAATGGCGACTCTTGATTTAGGGCTTGTTGACTGGTCTAATCAATTATCTTAGCTTCTGAAGGTGTCAAGGAGGCAAATGAGACAAGAACCAGGGCATATGGTGGCCGGGATCGCCAGAAAACAGCGGTGGCAGGAAGTTCAAATGAATTTTTGTTTGGGAAGGTAAGTTATGGTGCTTAAGTTCGTGTTTTAATCATATAGAGTCATAGGAGAGGATTGGACGAACCTAAGGATGAAAAATGGATTAAACAGGACTGGACCGGGTTGGCCTGGACCAGTTTGAACCCGGTTTGTCCAAGGTTGAAGACAACCTCTATTGGCGCGTGAGGCCCACGCGCAACCCTTTTGGGAGGCTTGTGGGGGCATGTAGCACACCTTTTGAGGAAGGTTCCAACAAGACTTTTAAAGTATTCGATGTAACAAACATTTTGGGACTTGTTTCGAGTCGATCGGACATCGTCTCGATATGTTTCTGGTTGTCCGAAGGTTTTAGGGCTCGTTTAAAAATAGCTAAAAATTCGGAAAAATTATGGGGCTTTAGTATGAACATTGTGAAGTAGTTAGTGACCTTCTTATGGGATTTGGACAGGTTTGGGAAAGCCGTTGATAGTGGATTGGCCGGGAAAGCGTAATTGCGCGCGTATCGAGGCAGCAACGTAAATAGTCTATGTGTGGACTTTGCTTTCTAACCCTTGATGCATGCATAAATGTTTTTTTTATCTGTTTTCTATATGTGATTTCTATGTTTACGATATGGTATTGATGATTTACAATTTTGTACGTATTTCGAGATATTTACGAAAGTGCACGTTTTACGAGATATGGTTTTCTGCTATGGTTTTGATGATTTGACTTTGGGATTTGAAATATGATTTGAGTTTAATGAATTATAATGGATTTTGGAAAAGTGATTTCGAGCTTGAAGCCCTGTTCATAAAAGTTATTTCGATAAACATGATTTCGAATTTTGGAACTGGATTTCGGAATGAGGATTTGAGATTTGGTTTTGAAACTTGGAAGTGAAATTCTAGATTTGGGTTCCAGATGATGGTTCCGAATGTTAGCTTACAAAATCATTATTGGGAATTCAGATATGGATTTTCTTTGGTTTTCGCTTGGTTTTGGGTTTAAAGACCCGTTAAAACTGGTTTTGGGTTTAAAGACCCGAAAAATGGCTGGATCTGGTTTTGAGTTGAAAGACTCGATTGATTGACGGGGGAGGGCCCTGGATTGATATGTTTTGAGTTTAAAGACTCGGTTATTATGATATCCCCCGAAGTCTATTGCTTGTGTTTTGAGTTTAAAGACTCGTTGATATCCCAGGAAGGCTTTATTACGCGCATGTGTTTTGAGTTTAAAGATTCGGGTGCACTTGAGATCCAACAACTTGATTGATTGATGTTTTCCACTGGGTTTTCACTGGTTTTCCACCATTTTGGGCAGTAGCCTGGATGATTTGGATTTTGTGGATTTTGGGCTGAGTTCCCGGACTTTGATGAGGATTTATGATTTTGGGCTAAGTCCCTAGATTTGAATTAAGGATTTGAGGAAAGAAACGATTCTGGTTTTCTTATCTTGGATATGAAATGGTTTTATGGAATGGTTTTCATTTGCATGCATTGGTTTTTCGCGGAGGGTATAAATGTAATTTCTTATAACATGTTTTTCTGAAAGTATTGATTATTTTTATCCACTCATAGTCTTTTTATGTTTTTGATACCCTCCAGGTTTGATGTGGTCCGGGGCTATGGTTAGAAAGACGGAGACATCACACACGCTGTCCACAGTAGATTCTGCGCGCTCTGGGAAGTCCGGAAGTTTTTGGACGGTTCGTTTAGGAATCCCTTGTCTGGCTTATGTGTTACATGGAGGTTGGTCGTCAGTCAGCCTTCGTGTCACACTTGAGTTAAACGGGAGCATGACTTAGCCCTTAATCCCGGGGGATTGGGGGTGGGTCGTGTCAAAGTGGTATCAAAGCAAGATTTGTGCACTTTGCACGAGGTTTTAGTTCCCAGAGTAGTGGGTTTGTCGACTTAGCGTGATGTGATGCTACTGTGGATGTGATGTCTCAACGTGGAATAGCCCATCATCAACCTGGACACTCGAGTGATAATACGCGAGTTAGTGACTTAGTCATAGCGAGATCATTAGTGATTGGGTGATGTGTTGCCTGATACGCGACTGGGTGTGCTACTTGCTAGCTTTGGGCCGAAAGGATAGCGTGTTTGGCACTGGATATGCTTGCTGATTGGACCATAGGGTCGGATTTATGCTAGCGTAATTAACCTTGATGGTAACTAGTGAACTATGATTGATGGTCGACTGATGGTAAACTGGTCGGCATGTGGAGCCCAATGACAGCCTGTTGAGTTGGTGGTACACGTGGGCCGAGGAGGCCGGTTGACGGTGACTTGATGAGCCGGATGGTGATTGGATGACGATAGTTTGGGCTTGTGACCACTTGGCCAGATTGTTCGAGCTTGGACTTGTGTGGCTACGAGTCACCGGATGCCCTGAGTTGCGGGGGGTAAAGGAACATGTTTTTGGGATTTGATGGATTTCCCCCTAGCAATGGTTACCGGTTGACGTTTATGCGGACTTTCGGTGAAGGGATGTCCTTAGTCGGGTGTGACGACCCGAGTGTTGAGGGTGTTGTGAGCTAGTAGATGTCGTGGGCTTTTGATAACCCTAGTGATGAATTGAGGAACCCTGTTGTGCAGGCTAGCTTGTCACGATAAGTCCTTTGGTGAGAAACCCCAGAGGAAGTGCTTAGTTTGGGAAACCTGAGTTGGGGTTTGTGGTTTGTTAATGGTTGGTGGATGACTCTGGACGAGTCCAGTGAGATGGCGGTATTTGGTTTAGCATTGAGTTACTCAGCATTGTGGATTACGAGGGATGTCAGATCCCCCGACCCGAGCGTAGATTGAGGGTTTTGGATCGGTAGGAGCGGAGGTTTGGGACTGGTGTGTTGTGAGCATTAGATTGAAAATGATGTGCCACAAGCTGGGATGCTTGTAAATGGTCGGATGGGCACATTGAGTTGAGGTTGTGGCCAGTTGTGAGGTGCCGGTGTCTGGTAGGAGCCCTTAACCGAGCGGAGATATGTGATGACCTATGGCAGGTCATGTTCGGGACGAATGGTCAGGATACCATTAGTTTGATCAGAGTAGCGCAGTGGAAGCGCGATGGACCTAGGGTTCATGTTGGATTGGGCTAGGTTGGTATGGTCGGGTTTGACCGTTCGTGAGGTTGGTTTTAGTGGACTCCCCCTGATGTGTTGGCATATGTAGGTATATGCTGAAGTTGGCATGTGGTGATGCCGAGGTTAGCACTTTGTGATTGACGACTTCAAGGGTGGTAACTGGGGAGTCCGAGGTCAGTGATTGTGGATTGAGGATTCTGAGAGTTGGTGACTCGTATTTTAGCAGGTGCTCGGAGTTTAACCTCGAGAAGGTTAATATGTGAGACTCAGGATACGTGATGAAAAAAAAACCGACAGGCGAGTAGGTCGGTGAGTTATTTTGACTACGGACACGTGGTTGTGATCCGTAGAAGTTGTGGATGTCCTCAGTGTAGTAAAGAAGGTGACGTTAGGACAGTTAGTCCGGAGGTGGTATACTTGAGGATGAAGTCCCATGGTTGGAAAAGATGGACATACTCCCAACATGGTTGGAATCTCGGAATCAAGAGATGTTGAGATTGAGACGATGAGATGTTGTGTTTAATTCCGAGTTGGTGTTAGATGTTGAGTGTTGGATGCTCTAGAGTCGATTTGGGTGACCCCCCTTGAGCATGAACACGTGTGGATGTGTTCAGGAGTATAAAGAGTACTTGGTGACGCCGGGAATGTGACGACCCGGAAATTCGAAAAAGGAAAATTTGGAAAAATTGGAGAGAAAGGTCGATTTTTTCCATGGTTATGGGGCCGAAAGTTGACTTTTTGTTCGGGATGCCTTTTGGACTTTTGGCCATGACCATTGGATAGGTCTCGGGAAGCTGAATTCGTAGACAAGCGGCATGCGTCAATCGAAAATCGGATGTGAAAGTTATGGGTCTCGAACGGCGAGGGACATTTTGGTCATTTTGTAAGGACAAAAAGGTAATTTGGCACTGGAATTTGATGATGCAGCCCCATTGATGAATCATTTAGCTCCTTGAGTGACACATGTCACTGTGCAGAGTACAATTAGTGGCAGTGCAATTGGATGATGGCGGTGGAAGGAATTTAAATGGATTTAGCCGTGTGTGTGTGTGTGTGTTCGAATGGGAAAATAGAGTTGGACGTGTATCCCTACCAATCACTACCAATCCTTTGATCATTTGATTCAATGAGAAAATAAATGGAAGTGAGAGAGGGAGAACAACGAATAGGAGATGAATCATGAAAGAAAACCCGAAGAGAAACCCGAAAACCCTCAAAGAAATTTAAGTTCAAATTTGAAACTTTAAGCCATAAACACTGAAATTGGCCTTGAATTAAGCCTCTTGAGCTCAAGGCGAGTCGAACCCAATCAAGAACGACAAAATTTGGTGTCGTTTTGGCCTAGAACAGACATGGTGGAAGTCGGGAAATCACAAGCTTGAGTTGAGTAATTGGGGGTAAGTTTTTGTGAAATTGATTTCCAAATCATCTTTAAAATGAGGCTACGATGCTGTCTGACTAATTAATTGAAGCATTGAATGATGATTTGATGAACTCAGACGATGAACATCCTTCGAAAGTTTGTTTTAAGTTGGATTAGTTTTAGCCAACTATGGATGTAATTGATTTCATAGAACCTTAATTAGTATTAAACCGATGACATTCGACGTTTTAATTGGTGAAAGTGATGCAGAATTGATGGAGTTCTAAACGGGTTGCATCGCGGGTTGCAGGACCCGTTTATCAGTCAAACGGATTGGGACGATGAACAGTCATTGTTACTGTAGCAGGTGCGTGGACTCACGCGCAACAGCTTGCGGCGGCGTGTAGGGGCACGTGAGCAGGATTTTCGAGGTGAGATCAACATGAAATTTGTTCCTTTTAATGTAACAAACATTTTGGCATTGGTTTCGAGTCGATCGGACACCGTTTCGATATTGTTTCGAGGGTCCGAAGGTTTATGTTACGTTTTTAATTCGTAATTAATTCCTGCAAAATTATGGGGAATTAATATGATGTTAATTAAGTCATTAGTGACCCTTAATGATGAATTTGGGCAGGACTTGGAATTCCTAGAAAGGACCGAAAATTACAGAAACGCGTGTAGTTCGGAAAGCGAGCGGTTTGGACGGTGTGTGAGTGGACGTTTTTTTTATGAACTGATATGCATGCATAGTTAAGTATTTTACATGATTTTATTTTAAATGATTGCTTGATGATTTGATACGGGATTTAATGATTATTTTAATCAGTGTTTTGGGCACGTTTTTTGAGAAAATGTGAAATTGTTGTTTGGGGCAAAGGCCCGGAATTTGAGATTGGTTTTGACTTGGATTATGAGTTGGGAAATTGATTTGATGGATTTGTAATGTTTTTCGGATATTTTATGGATTTATGTGAAAATGGGAACTTAGGTTGCGGTTGCACGGATTTACGTGAAAATGAGATTTGAGTTTGAGACCTCGTGATAAATGGTTTTGACATGGATTTAATGATGGTTTTGAAATAAAGATTTTGATTTGTATTGATGGTCAGTGCCCCCAGATGTGTAATTCCTGGGTAGACTTCGGATGTGTAATTCCTGAAGTGACTCCGGATGTGTAATTCCCGGAGGGACTCCGGATGTGTAATTCCCGGAGAGACCGGATGTGTAATTCCCAGTGAGGCTGGATGTGTAATTCCCAGCTGGATGTGTAATTCCCAGCAGGATGATAACTCTGGATATGTAATTCCCAAAGGACCCTCAGATGTGTAATTCCGAGTTATATGCTTTATTGTATGATAAAATGGTTTTATAAAATGATTCATATGTTTGGCTTGAGAGTCGGGCTTTGATACTTTCCATGTGATTTGGCTTGGAAGCCGGTGATTCATATGTTTGATTCTATGCATGCATGGTTCGATAAACTGGAGGGTAAATGATGTATTTTGATAAATATATTTTTAAATAATATTATTTTTTGTCCACTCACACCTTTCCTGTTTTGATGACCCTCCAGGCCGTGGCACGACGTTCGGGGCTAATCGAGAGGCGGAGGCATGAGCGGAAATCAGTGCAGTTATCCTTGGTCTGACAGGCGCTGAAGGGTAGTTTTGGGATTTTAGTTGACTTGTCAAACGGGAGCAGGACGGGGCACGGTTGATTCTGTTGGATGCGGAGCCTCGATAGTGATACCTGGTAGTTAGGTCTGCATGAGTTTGTGGCAGACGCTACTACCTAGAGTGGTTGTAGCTATGGTTGTTGGGAATCGGGGACGTTCAGGGAACGTTTTCCTTTTTTCGTATGAGTTGTCAGGGTGACTGTACCCAGAGTTATTGGGTACGATGGAGGCAGAGTTTCTCCAATATGAGTTGAGGTACGGGATCGTCGTTCGGCATGAGCGGAGATCCAGGATTGTCTGATTTGCACACTTTGTGCTGATGCTGACAGGTGGTGTATTGGTTCTAGTGCTGGTGCTGGTGCCGGTGATTGTGATGACGGTGAGTCACGAGTCGGGATGTGACTTCGTCGAGTTGGGCATATGTTCAGTATCTGTGGTTCGGGAGTGAATCATGGATAGTGATGGCCTGGATTAGATACAGTAGTAGTTGAGACTCGAGGTTTAACCTTAAGTAGCGTGAATTCCACTCGGTATACAAGGTTTAACCTTAAGTAGCGTGAATTCCACTCGAAATGAGTGTACCTACCTAAACGATCGTAAATGGGCATGTGTTCGTAAACAGTTAAGCATGGTTCTGACATGGTTGGAACTTCGGAATCGAGAGAGGTTGCGATTGTGGTGACACATGGAATGTGGGTTATCCGCATTGGTAATGAGTATTTCGGAGTCATTTTAGGTGACTTCTCAAATTCTACCATGATTGATGATGGTAGATGATGTTGATGATGTAGATGTTGTTGGTTGCCACTAGTACACCGATCGTGTATTGGTTGGTGGCCCCATGAATTGTCTTGGGTCATCAGGAAGAGTTGGATGTTTTGGAGATAGATGAATGAGATTTCTCATTTTCTGCTTGGTGGCAAATGATGTCGATTACGTGGTGTGGTGAGTGCAGCGAGTTTTGGTTGCATTCACGTAGGACGACTTTTGATGTCATTGTATTGGATTATCCTTGATTTTTCCTCGGTGGAATGACGAGGATCGATACGAGGTAATCAGTGAGAACCCACAATCTTGGCGTGTCTCGTCATTGACTGATCTGTTTAGATGTGGGAAATGGCTGAGGATTTTGGGCGTCGTGACGATTCTTGACCGTGACGTCTATGGTCAGGTGCCCTAGTGATGGATCTGGATCGTGATCTTGATGATCCAGATAGGTGGAGAGTTTATCACTCTTACTTGGATATTCGAGTTGAGGATGATGGGACTGAACTTCTTTTCGAGGTAAATCCCATATGGCTTGTTACTTGAGCGAGTAGGTGTCTAACGAGGTCAGATTTTGTCAGCCTTGGAGATGTGTTGTTGGGATTGGTTTCCCTATGAAGTCAATCTAAAGAATGTAGGTGGTAATCGCTTGAACAGGTATCCGATAGGTTCGGATATAGTGCGTCTCGGTAGACGTGAACGATATTTCAGGTTTTGGAATCAGATTTCTGGGTGACGATTCAGGATTCTATTTTGGAACTTGAAAGTGGATTTCTGGATTTGGGTTCGGAATGGTTATTCCAAATGCTAGCTTACGGAATAATGATTTCGGATTCGAATTTTGAAATAGATGTTGGGTTGGAGTTTTGTTCTGTCTAGTACTGGATTGGACAGATGGACTTCATTATTGAAACGTGTTTGGCTACGACCTAGGTGGTCGTGTTTTTGTTGTCATCGTTGTTGTTGTGGTTGTAGTCTGATTGGTGGATAGATGTATGTACCTTGTACGTGGTTCGAGGTACGATACGGGACATGCTTGTTGTGTCTGGTGACGGTATATGAGATATACCATGGGTACGTTGGTAAACGTGTTGGTAGTCGACTTAGTTCCGATACCATTGGATTAGTCGAGGACGTGGACAGGACATTGGATACTGTGCATTGGGTCATAGTAGTTCTGATGCGTCCAGTTACCCGCATGTCGAGTTAGATGTTGGTAAGTGTTTACTCAGGTTGAGTGAGTTGGTGGTTAGTATAACCACAAGTGGATATAGTCTCAGTTTTTGACTGGCGACTGTCAAGTGGTGACGGTTTGTTGAAGGTGGTAGCGTGGATCGGCTAGTAAGATTTGGTGACTCCCTGTGGGAGCAGATAGCAGGATAGGTTGGTAATTGGGAAAGAAACCTTCGAGTTGTTTGTTTCAGCGAAAGGTAGATTTGACAACTGGTGTCAATTCGGTATGTACGATTACTGTCATTCGACGTGGTCGAACGTAGTCGATACGACGTGGGTGTTAGTGGTACGTCTGGGTGTAAAAAATATTGTATTGGCTATTGGGTGCTAGTGTACACGTGTCGTGAGATCAAATTATTTCACGAGGTGGTTGTGGAACTAAGATAGTTCGAGTTTCGAGAACGAAACTAATTAAAGAGGGAAGAACGGTTGAAATTAGGTCGGTTGGAATTTCGAGGACAAAATTAATTAAGGAGGGAAAGTTGTAACGACCCGTCCCGAATTCCAGGATTAGATTAGTGACTAATCACGATTAGTGAGGTTAATCGGTGATTAGTTGGGCGAAATCGGATGAACGATGCAAAATGATCGTTTTGCCCCGAGGCGTGGGTAAAACATTGACTTTTCGTTCGAGAAGTTAAATGGACTTTGATCGATAATCGTGACGTAGTTCGTGACGTCACGAGTTCATAGACAGGTGGCACGTTCAATTCTGACATTCGAGAAAGAAGTTATGACGTTCGGAAGCTAAGGGGCATTTTGGTAATTTTGGTTAAAAGGGGCGAAATGTTGACTTTTGGATCGGGATGTCTGATGGCCGAGAGCCGAGGATCGTTACGTAGATCGGGACGATACGAATCCATGGATAGGCGGCACGCTGAAATCGGACTTCGAACGGGGAAGTTATAGGTCACGGAAGGTCGATTTCACTATGCACGTACTTCGAGGCGATGCTGATTTGGCAATATCTGATTATGCAGATATTTTGAGTGGCACCCATGGATGAGTGACAAGTGTCACTCATCCCATTGGCCAATTACCCTAAAAAGGGGATCTAACTTAATTAAATAATATTAATTTAATATTTTATAATCTAACCCACCCAACACTAAATCCTAGCCATCGATTCTATTTTAATCTTTCAATCCTCACCATCCATCTCATCTCTCTCATCTGATCTCATCACCTTCTCCTCTCTTCTCTTCCACGACACCATCACCATTTTCATTTCATTTTCTTCTTCTTCCTTCAAAAACCGAAACACACACACCCCATCACCATTCATTGCTTGTGTGTGACCGTGAGTGAGTGGAGGGAAGGACTAAGAGACTGGGATGGCGAGCCACGGCTGGGGACGGCGGTGGCCACGGCGGGGAGAGTCGACCCGTGAGGTAAAATATTCGAAAATTGGAAATTTAGTTTTATTGAGTTTTAATCGAACCTAACATCTAGGTAATGTTTCTGGTGGTCTAAGGAGAGGAATGGGATTGTTTTCGAGGCTTAGGATGGTCGGGAAGAGCCGTGAACGGAGAAGGAAAGGCACGGCCGCCTTGGCCGAGCATCAAGGTACGGTTTTTGATGATTTTTCTTCCGTTTTAATGGCTAGATAGATAGAAAATGAGGTTAGGATGAGATTAGGATCAATATGGAACGAAATGGGGTAGAAATGGACGGGTTTAAGGGTTGAACCGGTCGAGCTGGTCCAGTCCAGTTCGAACCAGTCGAACCCGGTTCAACCATCGGAGAAGACGACACTGTTCACCGCATGTGATCTCACACAAAGGAACCTTCCTAGGGCATGTGGGGGCGCGTGAGACACTATTTGGGGAAGTGTTCAACATGTGAAACACTCTATTCGATGTACAGAACATTTTAGGACTGGTTCCGTGTCGATCGGACACCGTTTCGATAATGTTAGGGGCATCGGAAGGTTTCACATCGGGATTAAAAATATTTTAAAATACCGGAAAATTACGGGGCTTTAGTAGGAGGTTAATTAAGTAGTTAGTAACCTTTTATTACAATTTGGACAGGTTTGGGAGTCCCGGTGACAGTGATTGGCTCGGGAGAGCCGTATGGCACGCAAATCTAGGCGGAAGCTCGGACGGTCTGTGAGTGGACCTTGTTTTCTAAATTGGTGCATGCATAAATGTTTATTATATGTTTTAAATACATGTTTGATAATTCCATGGGTGCATTTGGTGGTGGTTACGTATAAGCACATATTTTGAGGTTTCATCCTTATACGGTGCTTATACGGGTCGGTATTTCTTTATTGGTCTAAATGAAAAGGTTTTGGATTTCCAAAAGGATAAACTCGAGTATAAGACCCATTTGGTTTGGTCTCGGGCATATGACGCTATGGATGACCTTCGGGTCTGAGTCGTGGTCACGGCATGTGCTTGGTGCACGGTGACGGACGACGTGACACTCACCTCCGGATTGGGATGTGTTCCTTCCGGAGAGGTCACGATGCACGATTCGTGGTAGGCCAGCCTAGGGAGGCTCGACTTCGGAGTGCTGACAGTTCAGGATAGCGATCATGATAAGCGCGCTATGATCTTGTGGTGGTTACGTCGGTTGATACGTTCACTACTACATACCAGGATTGAGGGCGGTCCTGGATGGATGGTTGCAGTCATCACTACGATCGGAGTCGTGACTGACCCTTAGATATCAGGCAGGATGCCCAGCTGATGTCATATGTTCGGGCATGAGACCCAGTTACTTTACGGTTATGATTTTGGGTTAGGGACCCTACACGGATTTCCAAGTTCATGACGGTTTAAGGGAACCGGCATGAACCCTTGTTATGGATATTATGGATCATGACGGTTCAGGGGAACCGGGCATGGATATTTATGTTATGTATATATATGTTCATATACCTTCCTTTACTTCTATTATCTCCTCCGGGGAGGGTCGTTGGCCTGAGTGGACCCCGGAGTAGTCACAGAGCACCGATTGAGTAGAGTCGCCCCCCAATTGGGTTCCTTACTCTCAGGAAGACATGGATCGTAACCTCAGGACGGGTCATTGGTCTACGGACATTAACCTTGGATTCTGAGAGACTTGGGTTTGAGACCCCGGGTAGCACACGCGTAGCTTTGGAAACCGTGACAGGATTGGTTGTGTGAATGATATATACATATGATATATGATATGTGATGTGCACAGGATTTGGGTAGTGACCCGTGTACTTGGTTTCAGTATGGATATGGTTTTGGGCTGAGTCCCTTATGGATTTGGGCAGTGGCCCGTATATTTGATTTGATTATGGTTTTGGGCTTAGTTCTCAAATATGGTTTCTTTTGGATAAATGGTTTTCGAATGCATGCATGTTTTTTAGTGAAGGGTACAAATGTCTTCGATTAAATGTTTTTATAAATTGGTTATGTTGTCCACTCACAGCTTTTAATGTTTTGACTGCCCTTCAGGTTGACAACGGATGTGGACTGTAGTAGAGACCGAGATATCACATACCTCCTCCTGATCCTGGCGTACTCTGATAGTCTGAGAGGGTAAAGGTCGGAAATATCCCTTGTTTGACACTTCGTGTCAGACGGGAGCAGGGTCATTCCGCGTTAATCCTGGGGGAATTGGGATGGGTCCTTTCAATCGAGATTGGATCGTTTCTAGCTCAGGTTTGAGTCGTTGTGGATCAGGAGGATCATATGTGAGTCATAGGTGGAATATATTGACCATCTTACAGTTGTGCAGGACGTGTGTGGTCCGTCTCGCGTACGTATGGGTTTCGGTTTTGGATCTAGTGCTGGGTCTGCCCTATGTACGTAATTGAGATGTGATTGGATTTCATATTAGTCAGGAGACCCAGGAGATCAGAAGACTTGTAGTTAAGCCTAGTGGTAGGATTGGACCGACGGACTGCAAAAAGTGAAGCGTGATTGGCTCGTCGTCAGGTGGTAATCAGTATGGTTATGGGGATGTTTGTGTACCCTAGAGATACACTATGAGGGTGACAGGTACACTATGGTGTTGTTGGATGGACCTTGGGAATAGTTGAGCTCGGCTGATGCCGATGTGGTTAATTGGTGGACTTACCGTAAGATGTCGTTGGAAGTACGAGAGGATATACTCTACGAGCTGTGTTTGAGGTATTCTAAAATATCTTTGTTTTATTCAAAGTTCGTAGGGTTGTTGTTGCGTGTGTTGGTGCATGTACAAGGAATGTGTGAGGATTGGAACCATTCCGATGTGATTTGGACGTGCATCGTGATGTTCTGGGTGTTAGTGACCGGCTTGGTGGCGAAGCTTCAGTGTTGAGGTGAGTTGGATGCTCAGAGCCATGAATGGCTGGTGGGACCAGTTACAAAGAGATAGTATGGAATGTGGATGGTGATCCCACAGGTTGACTGTGTTGGTGGTTAGTGGAACCACCGGTGAGATGATTTGTTGAGTTAGTGGTGTGAGCAAGTGTGTTGTGACTCCCGTGAGGTCGGTGCGAATTGTGGACAAAGGTAATACGAATAGTTGAATTGGTCTTTATGCCTGGGAGTACCGAGCTTGGTAGATGCCATCTTGAGAATTGGTTTGCGATGTGAGATTCGTACCTACTGACGGCTGGCCCTGGCGATGTACTGAGGCGTTGGTAAGAGGCACGCTTGATTCGAGAAGGGTTGAGTTTGACTGGTAATCAGAGTGATTCGATTGGTATTGAATAAGCCGTGAGAGTCAGCTCGTGCGACGTTAAAGGTACCGCGGATACGAGTTGGACATGTGTTGACCTCGAGGGTTGGTTTGAGTTGTTTCGCTTGACCGAGTTACGGTGATAGTTGGGAACTGTCAGGATAAGTTGGATTGGCAGATGATGGACACTGGATAGGAGACCCAAGTGTGAGATCAGTTGGATTCCCCCAGTAATATACTGACGTGCGAGATACGGAATTTTGGGGACGAAATTCTTTAAGGGGGGAGATTGTAACGACCCGTCCTGGAAATCAGGATTAGATTAGTGGTTAATGACGGATTAGTGACGTTAATCGGTGATTAGTTGGGTGATTTCGGACGGACGGTGCAAAATGACAGTTTTTGACAGGACCCATCCCAATCCCCCCAGGATTACCACGGGATGTTCCCTGCTCCCGTCCAACAAGGGGTGTCAGACAAGGGATGACCAAGAGCCACTGCCCAAACGGGGCATCCAGAGTGCGTAAGGATCGATGGAGGAGGTGTGCAATGTCCCAGTCCCTGCTGCAATCGTATCCGTGATCAACCTGAAGGACATTAAAACCAAAAGCTGTGAGTGGACAAAACCAATAAGTTCATCAAATACATTTATAAGACATTTATGCCCTCCAATAAAAACGTATGCATGCCACGAAAACCAGTAACCAAAACGTTTGCTCAACCGAGCCATTAGGGCCTTAGCCCAAAAACCGTTAACCAAAAACCAAGTGTGGGAACTCAGCCCAAAACTGTGAAATACCATAACTATACATAAACAACCATGTGGGTCACCACCCACGACCATAAATGAACATCAATTCATTAAAATCACACAATCATAAATCCACCCGGAAAGCCATTTCATTAATTCGTATTTTACCATTACCATTACCATCTCCAGCATCCCTGATGCTAGACATCCCTGACGTCATATCTCACGGTTTCATAAGCTACGCGTGCTGCCCGGGCCCTCTCCGGGTCCATATATCTGACATCCCTGATGTCTGACGTTCCTGACGTCAATCATAGCAATCCTGCTCCTGAGTCATCATACGGTCCGGCTGCTCCGTATGGTGACCCTTCACAGGCAATGCACCGTGACTTCCCCAATGTTCCAGACATCTGGAGGAGACCATCATATATCCTTGTATCAAGATGGTATAAGGAAAACAGTTTTACTAAATCCTTTTATATCATCATTACAATGGGCCCTGCCCGAATTTCCATAAAACCATGTAATTCCATTTAGGGTCCTTGACCCAAAATCACAATTATTAAATATAGGGTCCCTGACCCGAAATCACCATTATAATCCAATTGGGCCTCATGCCCGATTTTATGAACCACTGGGCCCACGACCCGATTTATAAACCAACTGGGCCCGCAGCCCGACTTATAAACCAACTGGGCCCGCAGCCCGATTACGTACTCAAATGGACTCCAAGTCCGAGATTTCCAAAACAAGTGGGCCTCAAGCCCGAATTCATCTTTCCAATATAAAAACCGTTTTATCATATTATTTATTTAACCACAAGCACGTAAAACCACAAATAAACCGTTAATCCCGATATACGTGAAATACGGAAACACCTCGAAATACGTGCAACATACCCGAAATCAATGCTCACAAATACCATCATAGAAATCATGTATATAAACCATATAACACATTTGAGCATGCATAGGATTTATAAAACCAAAGTCCACTCACAGACCGTTTTAACGGTATGCCTCGTTACGCGTGCCACCGGCCCTCCCGGGCCGCACCACTATCACTGGGACTCCCAATCCTGTCCAAATCACATTAGAGGGTTACTAACCTCATCATTAACATCCTATCAAAGTCCCGTAATTTTCCCGAATTTTTACTTATTTTTAAATTTAATTTAAAACTTTCGGACATCCCGAACAATATCGAGACGGAGTCCGATCGACACGAAACCAATTCCAAAATGTCTATTACATTAAATAGGACAGAAGTCATGTTGACCTCACCTCGAGATTCGTGCCCACGCGCCGTCACGCGCCGCCGTGAGTGTCTGCGCGTGAAAGCCACGCGCCTGCTACAGTGTCACCAGCCCAACCCGTTTGTCTGGTAAACGGGTCCTTTAACCCGCGACACAACCCGGTTCAATGTCCATCAATTCAGCCTTAATTCCTTCAATTGATCAATTAGTTAGTTTCGTTTCAAGTCCAATTACAGGTCTGTAAACTCAATTACACAAATCCTTACCTACAATTTCACGATTCGATGATGAACACCAAGAACACTCCGGTTACTGTTCGTTCATGGAATTCCTTCAATTCCAATTGATTTCCTTAAATTGAATCAACTAGAAGCATCAGTGGACCATGAGGAACAATTCCCCCACATCAATTGCATCAATCCTGTGCTCAATCGTCACGACTCAAGCTCGAACACCGTCCACTGTGCAACCATGGAGTTCTGTCAACCACAGCCGTTTTCCTTCAATTGATGAACCCAGAAGCATCGTGGGATCATGAGAAGCAGTTTCCCCACCTCAATTTCATCCAACGAAGCCTCCAATTCCACGACTCAAGGTCGAATTTCCTTCTCTGTCACCAAGTGTGATCAGAGCCAAAACAGCACCATTTCATCTCGTTTCTTCGACAATTATGATCGTTGTGATCCCAGGAAGCTCGAAGTAATCACCAATTCGATCCTCACGGCTCAAATCCTCCAATTCAAATTTTCCCCCCAATTTTCTCGAAATCCAAAATCCCAAATTCAGCACTCTCACAACCCCTCGTGTTTCCCCTTTAATTCAATCATCTTAGTCTCCCAGTTTTCTCTCAGGAACGGCAGAGAGAGGGAGCCAATTCTCCCAGTTCATACTCTCCCCAAATCGTGCACGGTTTGAAAGAAAAACAAAGGAAAAGGAAGGAAAATGATGGATAAGGAATGATGATGTTGTAATGATGATGTTTGGAGGGAAACAAGGAGCTGGAAACAAGGGATGGGTGACACTTGTCACTCATCCGGATGTGCACAGTCAACGGTCACTATTCAATATTATATTATTATTTTAATCCCGGCCTCGGTTCGTTAGTTCGTTTCCTTGACCATAACGTCGTCGTCGAATCTCCGATTTCGGCATGCCGCCTGTCATTGGATTCGTATCTACGATACCTACGTAACGGTCCTTGGCCCTCATCCATCGGACCTCCCGGTCAAAAAGTCAACATTTGGCCCCTAATACTCGAAATTACCAAAATACCCCTCAACTTCCGAACCTCATAGCTTTCTCTACGAATGTCGGAATCGAACGTGCCACCTGTCTATGAACTCGTGATGTCCCGAACTACGTCACGGTCATCGGTCAAAGTCCATTTGACCGCCCGATCAAAAAGTCAACATTTTGCCCACGACCAGGGGCAAAACGGTCATTTTGCACAATTTGTCCGATTCCGCCCTACTAAGCACCGTTCAACCTCACTAATCGAGATTAGTCACTAAACTAATCCCGGAATTCGGGACGAGTCGTTACAGTTTTACCCCTAGAATTGAGCGAACGGTTGACTTTTTGTTAGGGCGATCAAATGGACTTTAGCCGATGACTGTAACGTAGTTCGGGATATCACGAGTTCATAGACAGGTGGAACGTCCAATTCCGACATCCGAGGAGGAAGTTATGATGTTCGGATGCTTGGGGGTATTTTGGTAATTTGGTTGAAAAAAGGAATTTGTTGACTTTTTCTACTACATGTCTTTGTTACGTATTTTGAGGACTGTTAGTTAGGTCTCGATCTCCTGAATACAACGATAGGCGGCATGCGTCAATTAGAGGTCGGACGATAGAGTTACGGGTCTAGGAACTTAAGGGGTAAAATGGTAATTTGTGAAGACAGGGGCAATTTGGTCATTTGGTTGCATTGGGATCTGTGCCCAGTGAAAGTAGGACACTTGGCTGTTTTGGAGATTTTGGCCACCAGATTGTGGACACCTGTCCTTCTCTGGATGGTGGTAGAACCTTGCACAAGCCGCTTCAAAGTCGGTTTAAATGGGTTTAAGTGTTTGTGCACGATTTTGGGCCGAAAACAGAAAACAGAGAGAACTCAATCTGTACATTCCTTTCAAACTTCACTAATTGATGGTGACTTGTGAATGAAAATTAGAAAACAACTGGAAAGGAGTGTGGTGGTCCTCCTACAAGCACGGTGGTGGTCGAAAAGATGTAAGGACAGTAAGCCCTGTTCTTGAATTCAAAACTGGATTTTTAGTTTAGGCCACTAATGACGGTTCTAATCGATTAGAGGGTGATCAGGAAGATGAGACGTGTCTGATTAGAGGTGAAGGATGGCCTGCCGGGGACGGTGGCCTTAGAACCCGAAAACTGGTAAGTTTGAATTCAACAATGGTGACTCTTGATTTAGGGCTTGTTGACTGGTCTGATCAATTGTCTTAGCTTCTGAAGGTGTCAAGGAGGCAAATGGGACAAGAACCAGGGCTTGTGGTGGTCGGGATCTCCAGAACACAGTGGTGGCAGGAATTTCGATCGATTTTTTGTCTTGGAAGGTAGGTTATGGTGCTTAAGTTCGTGTTTTAATCATATAGAGTCATAGGAGAGGATTGGACGAACCTAAGGATGAAAAATGGATTAAAAAAGGACTAGAATTGTACAGAAAACCGCCCACGCCTGTTTAGGACTGGACCAGGTCGGCCTGGACCGGTTCGAACCCGGTTTGGCCAAGGTTGAAGACAACCTCTACTGGCGCGTGAGGCCCACACACAGCCCTTTTGGGAGGCACGTGGGGGTATGTGGCACACCTTTTGAGGAAGGTTCCAACAAGACTTTTAAAGTATTCGATGTAACGAACATTTTGGGACTTGTTTCGAGTCGATCGGACATCGTCTCGATATGTTTCGGGTTGTCTGATGGTTTTAGGGCTCGTTTAAAAATAGCTAAAAATTCAGAAAAATTACGGGGCTTTAGTATGAACATTGTGAAGTAGTTAGTGACCTTCTTATGGGATTTGGACAGGTTCAGGAAAGCCGGTGATAGCGAATTAGCTGGGAAAGCGTAATTGCGCGCTTATCGAGGCAGCGGCGTAAATGGTCTGTTAGTGGACTTTGCTTTCTAACCCTTAATGCATGCATAAATGTTTTATTTTTTTTAAATACGTGATTTCTATGTTTACGATATGTTATTGATGATTTACGGTTTTGCACATATTTCGAGATATTTACGAAAGTGCACGTTTTACGAGATATGGTTTATTGCTATGGTTTGATAATGGTTTTGATGATTTGATTGTCGGATTTGAAATAGGATTCGATTTTAATGAATTATAATGGATTTTGGAAAAGTGATTTCGGGCTTGAAGCCCTGTTCATAAAAGTTATTTTGATAAACGTGATTTCGGATTTTGGAACTGGATTTTGGAAATGATGATTTGAGATTTGGTTTTGAAACTTGGAAGTGAAATTCTGGATTTGGGTTCGGGATGATGGTTCCGGATGCTAACTTACAGAATCATTATTGCAAATTTGGATATGGAATTTCTATGGTTTTCACTTGGTTTTGGGTTTAAAGAACCGTTGAAACTGGTTTAGGGTTTAAAGACCCGGAAAATAGTTGGATCTGGTTTTGAGTTTAAAGACTCAGTTGATTGACGAGGGAGGGCCCTGGATTGATATGTTTTAAGTTTAAATACTAGGTTATTGTGATATCCCCCTAGGCCTATTGATTGTGTTTTGAGTTTAAAGACTCGTTGATATCCTGGGAAGGCCTGTCTATGCGCATGTGTTTTGAGTTTAAAGACTCGGGCGCACTTGAGATCCAACAATTTGATTGATTTATTTTTTTCACTGGTTTTTCACTGGTTTTCCGAAATTTTGGGCAGTGGTCCGGATGATTTGGATTTTGTGGATTTTGGGCTGAGTTCTCGTACTTTGATGAGGATTTATGATTTTGCGCTGAGGCCCTAGATTTGAATTACGAATTTGAGGAAAGAAACAATTCTGGTTTTCTTATCTTGGATATGAAATGGTTTTATGGAATGTTTTTCATATGCATGCATTGGTTTTTCGTGGAGGGTATAAATGTAATTTCTTATAACATGTTTTTTTGAACGTATTGATTATTTTTGTCCACTCACAGTCTTTTTATGTTTTTGATACCCTCCAGGTTTGATGCGGTGCAGGATGTGGTTAGAGAGACGGAGACATCACACATGCAGTCCACAGTAGATTCTGTGCGCTCTTGGAAGTCCGGAAGTCTTTGAACGGTTCGTTTAGTAATTCCTTGTCCAGCTTATGTGTTACATGGAGGTTGGTCGTCAGTCAGCCTTCGTGTCGCACGTGAGTTAGACGGGAGCATGACTTAGCCCTTAATTCCAGGGGATTGGGGGTGGGTCGTGTCAAACCCCCAGGCAGGGTCATTGATCTGCGGACATTGACCTTGGTGGACCTTCGAGAGACTTGGGATTTGAGACCCCAAGTAGCACGCGCGTAGCTTTGGAAATCGTGACAAGATTGGTTATATGATGTTTTGTAAGCATGGTTTGTTGGATTTATGAAATGGTAATTGAATTTTAGAAATGGTCGGATTTACAGTTTTGGGGTGAGTTCCCACATATGGTTGATATGTTATGGATTTGTGTAAATGGATTTGGAAAGGGGCCCATGTAACGACCCGCCCCGAGTTACGGGATTAGATTAGTGACTAATCACGATTAGTAGGGTTGATCGGTGATTAGTTGGGCGCAATCGGACAAAATGTGCAAAATGACCGTTTTGCCCTTGGTCGTGGGCAAAATGTTGACTTTTTGATCAGGCGATCAAATGGACTTTAACCGATGATCGTGACGTAGTACAGGACGTCACGAGTTCATAGACAGGTGGCACGTTCGATTCCGACATTCGAGGAAGAAGTTATGATGTTCAGAAGTTAAGGGGCATTTTGGTAATTTGGCATATTAGGGACCAAATGTTGACTTTATGGCCGGGAGGTCTAATGGACGAGGGCCAAGGACCGTTATGTAGGTCTCGTCGATGCGAATCCAATGACAGACGGCATACTGAAATCGGAGTTCCGACGACGAAGTTATGGTCACGGGAACGAACTAACGAACCAAGGCTCCGATTAAAATAATATTATAATATTGAATAGTGACCATTGATGTGGCTGCTTGGATGAGTGACAGGTGTCACCCATCCCTTGTTTTAGGGCCTGAAACCAGCTCCTTGTTTCCCTCCCAACATCATAATTCCTACACCATCATTTCTTCCTCATCGTTTCCTTCATTTTCTTTAGAGTGTGTTTGGATGAATGATTTCTAGTTTAATGAGAATTTACAAAATTTCATAATTTGCAATTCCATATTTACAATTTCCATGATTTGCAAATTCTAACGTTTGGATATCAGTGTTAAAAATCATAGAAATTAAAATTTCACTTGTTTCAACTCATCATTTGAAAAATTCTGTCCCTTGAGACATCATTTCAACTCATCATTTGGGACATCCAAATTCCTTGTTTCTATTTTTTTGGAATTTGTAAATTCCAATTTTTATTATCCAAACAAAGAATTGGTACGTAGGAATTATAAATTCTAATTTTTTTTATCAAATCCCTGGTTATTTTCATTTATCCAAACACACTCTTATGGTTTCTTTGACCCGTGGACATTCGAAAAACAGAGTTTGAGAACTGGGAGAATTGGCTTCCTTCCTTAGCCGTTCTTGAGAGAAAATTGAAGGTTGAGAGAGACTGAATTGGCTGGGAAACACGAGGGACCGTGAGGATGCTGGGAAACCGAAAAATCCAATTTTGGACATTTGGGGGGAAAATCCGAATTTCGAGTTTGAGGCCGTGAGGATCGAAATTGAAGCTCGAGTTAGCTTTCTGAGGTTTGTACGAGTCGATCCACATCAAGAATGAAGAAAATCGATGACTTTTGGGCTCTGAATGGACTTGGTAACAGAGGAGAAAATTCGAAGTTGAGTCGTGATCGTGGAGTAACTAAACGATGTAATTGATATGGGGAAACACTTTCTCATGGTCCATTGATGCTTCTAGGTGAATCAATTGGAAGAAATCAGCAGCCATTGACGGAATTCGGTGAATGAACAATACCTGGGTGTTCTTCATTGTTCATCGTGGAATCGATGGATTTTAGGTAAGTGATCGGGTAATTGATGTAACAGACCTGTAATTGAACTTAAAACGAAGCTGGTTGAATGATCAATTGAAGTAATTAAGGCTGAATTTACAGAGAACTGATCGGGTCATCTCGCGGGCCAACAGGATCCGTTTACCAGAGAAACGGGTTGGGACGATGACACTGTAGCAGGCGCGAAGGTTTCATACGCAGCAACTCATGCGGCGCGTGGGCACGAATCTCGAGGTGAGGTCAACATGACTTCTGTCCTATTTAATGTAACAGACATTTTGGAATTGGTTTCGTGTTGATCGGACACCGTCTCGATATTGTTTGGGACGTCCAAAGGTTTTAAATCAAGTTTAAAAATAGTTAAAAATTTGGAAAAATTACGGGACTTTAATAGGATGTTAATGAAGAGGTTAGTGACCCTCTAATGTGATTTGGACAGGATCGGGAGTCCCAGTGTTAATGGTGTGGCCCGCGAAGGCCTACGACACGCTTATCGAGGTGTACCGTTAAACGGTCAGTGAGTGGACTTTGATTTTATAAATTCTATGCATGCTTAACTGTTTTATATGGATTATGATTATGATTGTATGTTGTTGATTTGGATGTTGGTAAATTATACTATTTCACGTATTTCGAGGCAATTTACGTGTTTGCACGTAAATCGAGGTTTTCCGGTTTTGCATGGATTTTCCATGTTTATGGTCTTGGATAAGATTTGATGAAATGATTTTAAAATTGGAAAGATAAACTCGGGCTTGAGGCCCACTTGTTTGGAAACCTTGGACTTAGAGTCCAATTGAGTTACGTAATCGGGCCAGGGGCCTAATTGCTTTATGAAATCGGGCCAGGGGCCCAATTATTTATGAAAACGGGCTAAGACCCATTTGAGTGATATTATCGGGCCAGGGGCCCAGTTGATTTACGAATTAGGGCCGTGGGCCCAGTGGTTTATAAAATCGGGCCGTGGGCCCAGTGGTTACAAAATCGGGCATGAGGCCCAGTTGGGATATGAATGTGATGTCGAGTCTGGGACCCTATGCTAATGAATGTGATTTCGGGTCTGAGAGCCTATGTTTAATAAATGTGATTTCGGGTCAGGGACCCTAAATGGAATTGTAATGTTTTATGGAGATTTCGGGCAGGGCCTATTGTAATGTTGTGAAATGATTTAATAAAACTGTTTTCCATATACCATCTGGATACGAGGATATATGATGGTCTCCTCCAGATGTCCGGGACATTGGGGAAGTCACGGTGCATTGTCTACGAGGGGTCATTGTACGGAGTTACCGGACTGGATTGTGAATCAGGAGAAGGATTGCTATGATTGACGTCTGGGACATCAGACATCTGTGATGTCAAAGATATGGACCCGGAGAGACCCCGAGCAACACGCGTAGCTTATTATACCGTGAGATATGACGTCTGGGACGTCAAGCG
Source organism: Prinsepia uniflora (assembly GCA_032719365.1). NCBI lineage: Eukaryota > Viridiplantae > Streptophyta > Magnoliopsida > Rosales > Rosaceae > Prinsepia > Prinsepia uniflora. The sequence continues at coordinate 30,381,277 of CM064861.1, read as the reverse complement.
TCTGGGACGCTAAGCATCTGGGATGCTGGTGATGGTAATGTGGTAAATATGGATTAATGAATCTATGAAATGGCTTTTCGGTTGGATTTGTGTTATGTGGTAAAAATGGATTATTGGTTATGAAATGGTATTTCGGGTCGGGGACCCTAAGTGGTTTTGGATTTATGGATTTATGTTTATGGCTTTGGGCGGTGGCCCACATGGTTTTAATATGTCTGGTAGTAGTATTCCACAGTTTTGGGCTGAGTTCCCACACTTGGTTTTAAGTTAACGGTTTTTGGGCTAAGGCCCTAATGGCTTGGTTGAACAAACGTTTTGGTTATTGGTTTTCGTGGCATGCATACATTTTTATTGGAGGGCATAAATGTCTTATAACTGTGTTTAACAAACTTAATGATTTTCGTCCACTCACAGCTTTTATTGGTTTTAATGCCCTTCAGGTTGATTACGGATGCGACTGCAGTAGAGACTGGGACATTGCACGCCTCCTCCATCGATCCTTGCGCACTCTGGAAGCCCCATTCGGCCAGTGACTCTTGGTTATCCCTTGTCTAACACCCCTTGTTGGACGGGAGCAGGGCACATTCCACGGTAATCCCGGGGGGATTGGGATGGGTCCTGTCAACTTGGTATCAGAGCAGGGTTGCTCTTTTTGTGCGCGCAGGTCGAGGGTGTGATGTCTCCTTGGGCTGCAATTCTTTATCAACCTAATAGATAGTTTTGGGTTTTAATCGCGGATAGAGTGTGTTTGGCCCGATACGCCGTGCGTTAATGTGATTCGACCTAAGTGGGGTTGATTGTGATGAACTGGTAATGTGGGACCGTCGGTTCGGTCATGTAATATTAAATTGTTGTGTTGCTAGGTGCAGCCAGGTTCGAGGAACCTCATTTGAGTAATGGTCTAAAAAATGTGAACCCTTGTGGTGGTTGCTAGTGTGAGGGATGTTGGTACATCGGGGTTGGCCGATGACCTTAGTGGTAGAACCTACATTGAGTTGATGGTAGGATTGGATTTGACGTCTATATGATGTAAGGACCGCGGGGTTGGTCAGGTTGTGGATTTTATTACGGAGAGGTGTTGGGTTCGGTGGAACCATAGGGTGTGATTGTGGACCCTAGTATATGATGGATTAAAAAGGTAAACCTTAATTATGACTAGTGGATGAGAACTTGTGCTGCGAAGAGCGGCTGAGGTCATGGATGACCATGTGGATGACTCTAGTGAGTCTAAGGTATTTTTTGTGGTTACAATACTTGAGGATCAGGGGACATTGAGGGAACGTTCATTATCCTGATGTGGATTGTCAGAATGGTGGTACCCATAGTAGTGGGGTACGAGTAGAGGTACGGGATCGTCGTTCGATATGAGCGGAGATCCAAGGTTGTCATATTTACACACGGTGTGCAAGTATGGATGTTTGTAGGTTGGTACTTTTGTGCTGATGCTGGTATGGATGCCTGGTGCTGGTACTAGCGCTGGTGCTAGTTTTGGTGATTGTGATGACGACGAGCCACGAGTTGGGGTGTGACTCCGTCATGATGGACATAGGTTCGGTCTTTGAGATTCGGTAGTGGTTGAGTGATGGACTGGATGGGATCCAGTTGAGATTGTGATGTGTTGGGATCAGTCCCGACAGCGGTAAAATGACAAGTGATGAGTGGATAAAAAGGTATAATTGAGACTTGAGGAATCTTGGGATGACGTCCCCTACGTCATGAGAATTAGTGGATTTTGGGGAGTTGTTGGCAACTCCGAGGTTGGTGTGATTGTATGTTTCTAATATCTCCTGAATAGACAAGGAAATGATTGGAATTGGAAAAGACGAGGAAAACCATTGGTGGTATAGATTTGGGGATTTGTAATTGAGAACTTGGAAAACCGAGTGTTGAATCTGTAAAGGTTGGGATGTGCGAACAAAACAATAACGGATTGATTGTGGACACGTGGTTGTCCAAGTGAGTTGGGGATGTAGGGAGTCCAGTGGTTGGACTTGACATCTCGTTGGTAGTAGGTCTGCTTCCAACATGGTTGGAACCTTAATTTCGAGGAGAGTTGTGATTGTGGGATGAGAGGAGTGCTCGTTTCAGCATTGGTGATGGGTATTCTGGAGTCATTGGGGTTGACTTCTTATTTTCTGCCCTGGCAGGCGTTGATTGTAGTTACCAGTACGTTGAGCGTGTATTGGTTGGTGGGCCCATGTGTGTTTTGGGGTCATTAGGAGGAGTTGCGTATTTCAAAGTTAGGTAAACAAGATTTCTCATTTTCTGCTTGGTGGCAGAAGATGTTGGGTTACATTTCGTGGTGAGTGCAGCGAGTTTTGTTTGCATCCACATAGGATGAGTATTGACGTCATCATTTTGGATCATCCTTGGTTTTTCCTAGGTGGAATGACAAGAATCGATACGAACTTGGGTGTGTGAGTTGTAAATGACGGGGTTGAACTTCTTTTCGAAGTGGAGCCCGTATGTTATTTTACTCGAGTGAGTAGGTTTCCGACTGGTCGGATTTTGTCAACCTTAGACGTGTGGAGGTTGGATTGGCTTCCCTATGAAGTCAATCGAATGTATTGAACAGGTAACCAATAGGTTCGGTTTTGGTGTGTCTTGGTAGACGTGAACAAGATTTCGGGTTTTGGAATCGAATTTCTGGGTGACGATTCAGGATTCGACTTTGGAACTTGATAATGGATTTCCGGATTTGGGTACGGAATGGTTATTTCAAATGCTAGCTTACGGAATAATGATTTTGGATTCGGATTTGGACATGAATTAAAATGTGATGTCTGGGTTTGGATTCGGGATTTCTTACGAAATTGAGGATTCGGATTCGGAATTGGAACTAGATGATGGGTGGAGTTTCGATTTGTCTCATGCTGGATTGGGCAAATGTACTCCATTATTGGAACGTGTTTGGCTATGACCTAAGTGGTTGTAGTCTGGTCAATAGATAGAGGTGTGTACTTTGTACATGATTTGAGGTACGATACCTCGCAGACTTGTAGTGTCTGGTAATGGTATACGGGTTATACCCGAGGTATTTCGGTGAGTGTGTTGGTAGCCGGATTGGTTCCGATACCATTGGTTTAGTCAAGGTCGAGGACCGGACATTGGATATTATGCAATGGGTCATGGTATTTCCGATGAGTCTAAATTGCACACGAGTCAGGAGATATGTTGGTAAGTATAGATTTGAGTCAAGTAAGTTGGTAGATTGTGTAGCCACGAGTGAGTCTAGTGTCAGTTTTCGACTGACACAGCTGTGTGGTGACAGATTGTCAGGATGTGTCAACATAGATTGTTGAGTGAGGTCTGTTGACTCCTAGTAGGAGTGGGAGTAGATACCAGGATAGATTGGTGTGTGAGAAAGGAACCATCGAGTTGTTGCGTCAACGAAGGGGTAGATTTGACAAGTGTTGTCAATTCAAAATGAGTGGTTTCAGTCATTCGATGAGGTCGAATGTAGTCGATACGACCTAAATACTAGTGGTTTGGGTGCAGTCAAGTTTTTGTTCTGATTAGTTGGTGTACGGGTGTACACGTGTTGCGAGGTCGATTCCACTTTCCACGGGGTGTTTGTGGAATCAGGGTAGTAGAGTTCCGAGATCGAAACTAATTAAAGAGGGAAGAACGTTTGAGTCTAGACAAGTTGGAATTTCGAGGACGAAATTAATTAAGGAGGGACGGTTGTAACGACCCGTCCCGAGTTCCAGGATTAGATTAGTGACTAATTACGATTAGTAGGGTTGATCGGTGATTAGTTGGGCGCAATAGGACAAAACGTGCAAAATGACCGTTTTGCCCTTGGTCATGGGCAAAATGTTGGCTTTTTGATCGGGCGGTCAAATTGACTTTGATCGATGACCATGACGTAGTTCAGGACGTCACGAGTTCATAGACAGGTGGCACGTTCGATTCCGACATTCGAGGAAGAAGTTGTGATGTTCAGAAGTTGAGGGGCATTTTGGTAATTTGGCATATTAGGGGCCAAATGTTGACTTTTTGACCGGGAGATCCGATGGACGAGGGCCAAGGACCGTTACGTAGGTCTCGTCGATACGAATCCAATGACAGACGGCATGCCGAAATCGGAGTTCCGACGACGAAGTTATGGTCACGGGAACGAACTAACGAACCAAGGCTCCGATTAAAATAATATTATAATATTGAATAGTGACCATTGATGTGGCTGCTTGGATGAGTGACAGGTGTCACCCATCCCTTGTTTTAGGGCCTGAAACCAGCTCCTTGTTTCCCTCCCAACATCATAATTCCTACACCATCATTTCTTCCTCATCTTTTCCTTCATTTTCTTTATGGTTTCTTTGAGCCGTGGACATTCGAAAAACAGAGTTTGAGAGCTGGGAGAATTGGCTTCCTTCCTTAGCTGTTCTTGAGAGAAAATTGAAGGTTGAGAGAGACTGAATTGGCTGGGAAACACGGGGGACAGTGAGGATGCTGGGAAATCGAAAAATCCAATTTTGGACATTTGGGTGGAAAATCCGAATTTCGAGTTTGAGGCCGTGAGGATCAAAATTGAAGCTCGAGTTAGCTTTCTGAGGTTAGTACGAGTCGATCCACATCAAGAATGAAGAAAATCGATGGCTTTTGGGCTCTGAACGGGCTTGGTAAAAGAGGAGAAAATTCGAAGTTTAGTCGTGATCGTGGAGTAACTAAACGATGTAATTGATATGGGGAAACACTTTCTCATGGTCCATTGATGCTTCTAGGTGAATCAATTGGAAGAAATCAGCAACCATTGACGGAATTCGGTGAATGAACAATACCTGGGTGTTCTTCATTGTTCATCGTGGAATCGATGGATTTTAGGTAAGTGATCGGGTAATTGATGTAACAGACCTGTAATTGAACTTAAAACGAAGATGGTTGAATGATCAATTGAAGTAATTAAGGCTGAATTGACAGAGAACTGATAGGGTCATCTCGCGGGCCAACAGGATCCGTTTACCAGAGAAACGGGTTGGGACGATGACACTGTAGCAGGCGCGTCGGTTTCATGCGCAGCCACTCACGGCGGCGCATGGGCACGAATCTCGAGGTGAGGTCAACATGACTTCTGTCCTATTTAATGTAACAGACATTTTGGAATTGGTTTCGTGTCGATCAGACACCGTCTCGATATTGTTTGGTACGTCCAAAGGTTTTAAATCAAGTTTAAAAATAGTTAAAAATTCGGAAAAATTACGAGACTTTAATAGGATGTTAATGAAGAGGTTAGTGACCCTCTAATGTGATTTGGACAGGATCGGGAGTCCCGGTGTTAGTGGTGTGGCCCGGGAAGGCCTATGGCACGCGTATCGAGGCGTACCGTTAGACGGTCTGCGAGTGGACTTTGGTTTATAAATTCTATGCATGCTTAACTGTTTTATATGGATTATGATTGTGATTGTATGTTGTTGATTTGGATGTTGGTAAATTATACGGTTTCACGTATTTCGAGGCGATTTACGTGTTTGCACGTAAATCAAGGTTTTTCGGTTTTGCACGGATTTTCCATGTTTATGGTCTTGGATAAGATTTGATGAAATGATTTTAAAATTGGAAAGATAAACTCGGGCTTGAGGCCCACTTGTTTGGAAACCTCGGATTTGGAGTCCAATTGAGTTACGTAATCGGGCGAGGGGCCCAATTGCTTTATGAAATCGGGCCAGGGGCCCAATTGTTTATGAAAACGGGCTAAGACCCTTTTGAGTGATATTATCGGGCCAGGGGCCCAGTTGATTTATGAATTAGGGTCGTGGGCCCAGTGGTTTATAAAATCGGGTCGTGGGCCCAGTGGTTACAAAATCGGGCATGAGGCCCAGTTGGGTTATGAATGTGATGTCGGGTCTCAGACCCTATATTAATGAATGTGATTTCGGGTCTGAGACCCTATATTTAATAAATGTGATTTCGGGTCAGGGACCCTAAAGTGAATTGTAATGTTTTATGGAGATTTCGGGCAGGGCCCATTGTAATGTTGTGAAATGATTTAATAAAACTGTTTTCCATATACCATCTGGATACGAGGATATATGATGGCCTCCTCCAGATGTCCGGGACACTGGGGAAGTCACGGTGTATTGTCTGTGAGGGGTCATTATACGGAGTTACCGGACCGTATTGTGACTCAGGAGCAGGATTGCTATGATTGAGGTCTGGGACGTCAGACATCTATGATGTCAAAGATATAGACCCGGAGAGACCCCAGGCAGCACGTGTAGCTTATTATACCTGTGAGATATGACATCTGGGACGTCAAGCGTCTGGGACGCTAAGCATCTGGGATGCTGGTGATGGTAATGTGGTAAATATGGATTAATGAATCTATGAAATGGCTTTTCGGTTGGATTTGTGTTATGTGGTAAAACTGGATTATTGGTTATGAAATGGTATTTCGGGTCGGGGACCCTAAATGGTTTATGGATTTATGGATTTATGTTTATGGCTTTGGACGGTGGCCCACATGGTTTTAATATGTCTGGTAGTAGTATTCCCCAGTTTTGGGCTGAGTTCCCACACTTGGTTCTAAGTTAACGGTTTTTGGGCTAAGGCCCTAATGGCTTGGTTGAACAAACGTTTTGGTTATTGGTTTTCGTGGCATGCATACGTTTTTATTGGAGGGCATAAATGTCTTATAACTGTGTTTAACAAACTTAATAATTTTCTACCACTCACAGCTTTTATTGGTTTTAATGCCCTTCAGGTTGATTACAGATGCGACTACAGCAGAGACTGGGACATTGCACGCCTCCTCCATCGATCCTTGCGCACTCTGGATGTCAGGACCCGTCCCAAATATCGCCTCTGTCAGGACCCGTCCCAAATATCACCTCGATACCAGGGACGAACCCTGCTCCCGTCTGACAATCACACATAAAGTACCAGAATACCCGTAATAGTACTGTAACTATAACTATCAGACGCAGGAGTAAATATAATACAACTGTAAGTCAGAGCATAGTTCTACAAAATGGGCACAAAATCCTACTATGCTAGTCTCGCAACGGAAGAACGTCGTAAGCTCTATGCCTCGATTCCTGCCTCAACGTTCACCCCGACGCTATCACCACGACCTGGAGGGAAAATTTAAAACCAAAAGTGTGAGTGGACTAAAGAAAATAAAAGTTTCAAAAACAGTTTAACATCATAACAAAGTTAAGGGAAAACAATAATAACATTTGTTCCCTCCGTTTTGAAAACATGCATGCCCAACTACATATTAGAAAACCATAACGTAAAACATCATAAGAAATAGAAACACTATAAAACGGCATCATAAAACATAAATATCAAGGTATCATTTTACGATCAAACCTGCTGGGTCTATCCGAGTCTTTAAACTCAACCAGGCCTCAATATGTAATTCCGAGTCTTTAAACTCCCGAGTCTTTAAACTCAATCCGGGCCCGTCCCCCGTCAAACAGAATCCGGGTCTTTAAACCCAATATCCAGATCCAGCAAATCCAATCCAAATTCAATGTAAAACCAATTCTAAATCAATAGCCAAACCCGAATTCGAAATCCCTGGTTCGAAGCCCTTCCGGCATTCAGAACCGTCATTCCGAACCCAAATCCGGAAATCCACTTTTAAACCAAAAACCACATTTAATCACAAATTATGTTTCATAATCCATTCATCATCATCAGAAAACACTTATAGATTGAAATCTCTAAATATGGCATCAAAATCCGAAATCCAACTTTATCTCGAAAAACGTGCAAAATCCCAAAAATGTCTTGAAAAACGTGCAAACATATCAACCACGTATAATCATCGTTAAGAAGCATGGAAACATATTTCATATCATAAAACATCAATAAAACAGTTAGGCATGCTCGGAAAGAAAGAAAGAGTCCACTCACAAATTTGAACGAGTCAATCGCGCTCCGTGCGCTCCTCGGCCGTCTCAGGCGTCTCCCGTCCTGTCAATATGCACCAAATAGGGTCACCAATACATCAAGGATACTAACCCTAATTTCCCCAATTTTTCGGGAATTTATTAATATTTTAATCTTAAACCCTAAACCGTCCGGATTCCCGAACTATCTCACAACATCGTCCGATTAACCCGAAAATCATACCAATGGATTCCTTAGGACATTTAGAACCAAAACCATGTTGGAAGCTTGGCCGGAATCCTCCCCACGCGCCTCCGCGCGCCGCCCAAAGTGGCTGCGCGTGGGCCTCATGCGCATGCTACAGTGCTCCTTCAACCTCGAGCCACCCGGTTCAACACAGTTGAACCGGCGTGACCGGTTCTCCGTGATTCCTCCACCATTTCAGTCCAAACCAATCCCAGAAGCTTCGTCCCATCCTAAGAAATCTAACCCCGTCCTAACTTATGAAAATCGACGCCTAAAACCCATCGTTCACAGCCTCGAAACAGACGGCCCGTGGCCCCTGTTTTGGCCGCCGGCCACCCAGGTCCTCCCCCGCCACGGCACCACAACCAGACGACTCCTGGGACCTCCAGGAGTCTCACTTCACTCACTAATTCCCTCGACTCTAGCTCTAGGTCCACGACTTTCGAATTGAAATTCACGGGAAAAACAGAGGAATTGGGCTTACCTTTTGATTCAGTCTCCGCCGTGTCCATCGCCGCGTGCCACGGTGTTCCTTGGGTTCCCTGCAACCACCTGAGCCTCCCACTGTCTTGGTTTGAGCCACCACACGGCACAACCACCGCCACAGTCCACCGTCTCTCTGTTTTCTCCAAAAATCCAGCCGCCCACCGTCGCGTCCCCGTGCACTATTCCATCCCCAAAACACGATCACCAGCTCAGCCTTGTCTCTCAGTCACTTTCTCAATTCACACTCCACTCATTCACACCCTGAATCGATCGCAGTCTCTCCAATTTCTTCTATCTGTTTTCTGTGTTCAAAGCCAAATGCACGGTTTTGAACGTGCACAAAGTGTGGCCGTGCACACTTAGGCTCTCCCAGAAGCCTCTAGCTTCTGCCCACGTGTCCACTCTCCATGGTCTCAGCACAAAATATCCCAGCCCACTACTGCCACTTGCCCTTATCTGATTGGGCTGAGGGAAAAAGACTAAAATGCCCCTAGTGTACAAATTACCATTTTGCCCTCACACTTTCTAGACCCGTAACTACTTCGTCCGACGTCCGATGACAGCTTGCCGCATGTCGTTGTAATCAGGACATCGAGACCTATCTAGCGGTCCCTGGTCTACGTAAAAATCACAAGTCCTCCAAAAAGTCAACATTTTCCTCATTTAGTCAAAATTACGGTAACGCCCTCAATCTTCCGAACGTCATAACTTTTTCTCCGATTGTCCGAATTGAACCTGCCACCTGTCTACAGACTCGTGACGTCCTAAACTACGTCACGGTCAATGGTCAACACTCATCCAATCTGTAAATCAAAAAGTCAACTTTTGACACACTATTCACAAGGGCAAAATCGTCCATTCATACATGTATTTACAAAAATTACATTTATACCCTTCCCGAAGGTACGGGTTGTTACAATCTACCCCCCTAAAAAGAATTTCGTCCCCGAAATTCAGTGAAACAAATAAGGGTACTGTTCGCGCATTAAGGCCTCGGATTCCCAGGTAGCTTCTTCCACCTGATGATTTCGCCATAAAACTTTAACTAAGGGAATCGTCTTCCTCCGTAAAACATTCTCCTTCCGATCCAAAATCGCTACTGGCTGCTCTTTAAAACTCAAGTCTTCCCTCAGTTCAACAGGTTGTGCTTCCAGAACATGTGAATCATCCCGTATGTACTTCCGAAGCATAGATACATGGAAGACATTATGTACTTTTTCCAAATCTGCTGGTAAAGCCAACCGATAAGCAACAGGACCAATCCGCTCTAAGATCTCATAAGGTCCAATGTAACGAGGACTCAATTTCCCCCGTCTGCCAAACCGTACTATTCTCTTCGAAGGAGATAACTTCAAGAAAACCCAGTCTCCTACTGCAAATTCCAAATCCCTGATCCTACGGTCGGCGTAACTCTTCTGTCGGTCCTGAGCTGCCTTCAATCGATCTCGAATCAGTGCCACTTTTTCCTGTGTAAGATCTACCAGCTCAGAAGTAGCCAATCTCCTCTCACCAACCTCGGTCCAACACAACGGAGTCCAACAATGTCGTCCATACAAAGCCTCGTAAGGAGCCATCCCAATACTCTCCTGATAACTGTTATTGTAGGCGAACTCCATCAAAGGCAGATGTGATTCCCAAGTACCCTGAAACTGCAAAACACAAGCTCTCATCATATCCTCGAGAATCTGAATAGTCCGCTCAGACTGTCCATCGGTCTGAGGATGAAATGCAGTACTGAAATGCAACTTTGTCCCAAAAGCTTCCTGTAAACTCTGTCAAAATTAGGAAGTAAATCTCGGATCTCTGTCAGATACTATCGACTCTGGAGTACTATGCAGCTGAATAATCTCATCAATGAACAACTGTGCAAACTGCGTCAACCTGAAATTCTCCCGTACTGGCAAGAAATGAGCAGACTTCGTAAGCCTATCCACGATCACCCACACACCATCGTGTCCCTTCGGTGTTCTAGGAAGCTTGAATAAAAAATCCATCGTCAGGTGATCCCATTTCCACTCGGGGATCGGCAAAGGTTGCATGGCTCCATAGGGTCTCTGCCGCTCAGCTTTTACCTGTTGACAGATCAAGCATCTACTTACATATTCTGCAATCTCACGTTTCATCCCTGACCACCAGTAATGCTCTCGAAGTGTACGATACATCTTGGTCCCACCAGGATGCATCACATAGGCTGAATAGTGAGCCTCATCCAGTATCACCTTCTTCAACGTCTCATCCTCGGGTACACACAATCGTCCATCTTTAACCAAGGCTCCATCCTCGCGAATCTCAAAATCCTGTCTCTCTCCAGCCTCGACCTCAATACGTATGATGCCCAAAACGGGGTCCTCAAATTGAGCATCAATAACCTGATCAATCAAAATAGGTCGCACGTGGAAACTCGCTAAAAGTGCTCCCTGATCATCCACAGTCAACTCTACTCCCAGCCTACAGAGCTCAACCAACAAAGGTAATCGTACTGTCCTCAAATGCGACAAAGAACTAGCGGACTTCCTACTCAGAGCATCGGCTACCACATTAGCCTTCCCTGGGTGATACTCAATAGTACAGTCGTAGTCCTTAAGCAACTCCAACCATCGGCGCTGTCTCAGATTCAATTCCTTCTGAGTGAAAAAATACTTCAAACTCTTGTGATCGGTGAAAATCCTGCACCTCTCGCCGTACAAATAATGTCGCCAAATCTTCAGTGCATGAACCACCGTTGCCAGTTCCAAGTCATGTGTAGGGTAGTTCATTTCATGGGGTTTCAACTGTCGGGAAGCATAAGCAATCACTTTCCCGTGCTGCATCAATACACAGCCCAAACCTTGTAAAGAAGCGTCACTGTAAACCTCGAACTCCCCACTATCGTCTGGAAGGGCCAACACAGGAGCAGATGTCAACCGCCTTTTAAGCTCCTGGAAACTCTGTTCACACTTCTCATCCCACTCAAACCGAACTCCTTTCCGAGTCAACCTTGTCAAAGGAGCAGCAAGAATAGAAAAACCCTCAATAAAACGCTGATAATAACCTGCTAAACCCAGAAAACTCCTGATCTCTGTCACCGTCTTGGGCTGTTCGCAATTTGATACCGCCTCAACCTTCTGAGGATCCACTTTGATGCCCTTGGCTGAAATCACATGACCTAAAAATCCAACACTGGTCAACCAAAACTGACACTTACTCAACTTCGCATACAACTTATGCTCTCTCATGGTCTTAAGCACTATTCTCAGATGCTTCTCGTGCGCCTTCGCACTCTTCGAATACACCAAAATGTCGTCAATAAAGACAATCACAAAACGATCCAAATACGACCGAAACACTCGGTTCATAAGATCCATAAAAGCTGCGGGGGCATTAGTCAATCCAAAAGGCATCACTACAAACTCATAATGACCGTACCTTGTCCGAAAAGCTGTCTTCGGTACATCCTCCTCTTTAACCCTTAACTGATGGTAGCCGGAGCGAAGGTCAATCTTCGAAAAGTACTGTGCTCCCTTTAACTCCGTCTTTTTTCTTGACAAACAGTACAGGTGCTCCCCAAGGTGACATACTCGGTCGAACAAATCCTATATCGACCAACTCTTGCAACTGGGCCTTAAGTTCCCTCAATTCTGCAGGTGCCATGCGATAAGGAGTCTGTGAAATAGGCTGTGTACCTGGTAACAGATCAATCGTGAACTCAATATCTCGCTGAGGTGGTAATCCTGGCAACTCCTCAGGAAAAACATCGGGAAACTCCCGCACCACTGGTATATCCTCTGCCCTTACTGGCGAAGCACGTGTATCCACCACATGAGCTATGTAACCCTGACACCCCTTACGCAACAACTTGCTAGCCTCAAGTGCCGAGATAACTCCAGTAGGAAGTGCACGTTGATCACCTTGAAATGTAGTCTCTGGTAATCCTAGACTCCGAAAAGTCACTCTCCTATCGAAACACTCGATAGAAGCATGATGTCTCGTCAACCAGTCCATACCCAAAATAACATCAAAATCCCGTAGATCCAATAGTAACAAATCCGACAGTAACTCAACCTCACCTACCATCACCGGACACTCTCTCAACACCTGTGTCACTACCAACACCTCCCCAGTAGGTGTACTCACCCCTAAAGCACAATCCAAGGTAGACACCTCCCTTTCCGTCACCAAACTACAACTCCGAGCTATAAATGAATGGGTCGCCCCGGGATCTATCAAAGCAAAAACAGTGTGACCAAGTATGGTGAGTGTACCTGTCACCACTCCCGGTGCTGATCTGGCCTCCTGCTGGGTCATAACAAAAAATCGCGCCTACGGTCCTGATGACCTACCGCGCCCTCTAGAACTGCTCGTGGCACCACCGCCACCCCTAGGGCCTGCTGCCCCTGACACTGACGCAGTACTCCGCCCAGGTTCTGCTGTACCTCTGCCTGCTCCACCCTCCTGAGCTAACAATGGGCACTCCCTCCGAAAGTGTCCTCGCTCTCCACAGTAGTAGCAAACATCTCTACCGGGTCCACCGGTCTGCCTCCCAGTAGAAGCAACAGAAGTAGCACTCGCCTGAGGAGTCGGCTGTGCTCTAGCTCCTCGAAATCCTGAGCCCTGGAAACTGCCTGGTCTGCCAAACCGGGCTCCACCAACCGATGAAGAACCACCATAATTGCCCCGCTTGGGGGTCCTCTGACTCGATGCTCCAGGAAAAGAATGCTCTCGGCGTCGCACACTACCCGAGTACTGTGGCCTGGCAGGCAAACTGGCCTCCACTCTAACAGCAGCATCAGACAACTCCCGGAATGTAGCAAATGAGCCGGCTGTCACAATGGCTCTAATCTCTCATCAAAGGCCCAACTCAAACCGACGACACTTCTCAGCCTCGGTTGCCACAAATGCAGGAGCGAACCGGGATAGCATCTGAAATCTCTGCTCATACTCGGCTACTGTCATGTTCCCTTGTTTCAACTGAAGAAATTCCGCCTCTTTAGCATCCCGGAAAGAGCGGGGATAATACTGGTCTAAAAACCGCTCCCGGAAAGTCTCCCACGTCACCATATATGCATCCTAGCCGGACAACTCCAGCGTATATCACCACTCATACGCTGCTCTATCTAGCAGAAACGTAGCCAACAAGACCCGGTCCTCTGGAGGACAATGCATCACCCCGAAAATTCGCTCAAGCCGGGTGATCCATCGGTGAGCTTCCTCTGGGTCTGCCCCACCGCTGAAAGTAGTAGCCCCAAGCCGCTGGGCTCGCTCAATCGAAGTGCTCTCAGTCCCTCTCGCCGCTTCATCTTCAGGTCGTGGAGGGAGTTCACGTCTCGGAGGCATGGTCGAACATACGCTGAAAGAGGCATAGAGTTAGTGAAACAACCTAGATACGACCTCATACCGACACAAACCGACAAACCTATGCTCTGATACCAATTGTCAGGACCCGTCCCAAATATCACCTCGATACTAGGGACGAACCCTGCTCCCGTCTGACAATCACACATAAAGTACCAGAATACCCGTAATAGTACTGTAAGTATAACTATCAGACGCAGGAGTAAATATAATACAACTGTAAGTCAGAGCATAGTTCTACAAAATGGGCACAAAATCCTACTATGCTAGTCTCGCAACGGAAGAACGTCGTAAGCTCTATGCCTCGATTCCTGCCTCAACGTTCACCCCGACGCTATCACCACGACCTGGAGGGAAAATTTAAAACCAAAAGTGTGAGTGGACTAAAGAAAATAAAAGTTTCAAAAACAGTTTATCATCATAACAAAGTTAAGGGAAAATAATAGTAACTTTTGTTCCCTCCGTTTTGAAAACATGCATGCCCAACTACATATTAGAAAACCATAACATAAAACATCATAAGAAACAGAAACACTATAAAACGGCATCATAAAACATGAATATCAAGGTATCATTTTACGATCAAACCTGCTGGGTCTATACGAGTCTTTAAACTCAACCAGGCCTCAATATGTAATTCCGAGTCTTTAAACTCCCGAGTCTTTAAACTCAATCCGGGCCCGTCCCCCGTCAAACAGAATCCGGGTCTTTAAACCCAATATCCAGATCCAGCAAATCCAATCCAAATTCAATGTAAAACCAATTCTAAATCAATAGCCAAACCCGAATTCGAAATCCCTGGTTCGAAGCCCTTCCGGCATTCAGAACCGTCATTCCGAACCCAAATCCGGAAATCCACTTTTAAACCAAAAACCACATTTAATCACAAATTATGTTTCATAATCCATTCATCATCATCAGAAAACACTTATAGATTGAAATCCCTAAATATGGCATCAAAATCCGAAATCCAACTTTTTCTCGAAAAACGTGCAAAATCCCAAAAATGTCTCGAAAAACGTGCAAACATATCACCCACATATAATCATCATTAAGAAGCATGGAAACATATTTCATATCATAAAACATCAATAAAACAGTTAGGCATGCTCGTAAAGAAAGAAAGAGTCCACTCACAAATCTGAACGAGTCAATCGCGCTCCGTGCGCTCCTCGACTGTCTCAAACGTCTCCCGTCCTGTCAATATGCACCAAATAGGGTCACCAATACATCAAGGATACTAACCCTAGTTTCCCCAATTTTTCGGGAATATATTAATATTTTAATCTTAAACTCTAAACCGTCCGGATTCCCGAACTATCTCACAACATCGTCCGATTAACCCGAAAATCATACCAATGGATTCCTTAGGACATTTAGAACCAAAACCATGTTGGAAGCTTGGCCGGAATCCTCCCCACGCGCCTCCGCGCGCTGCCCAAAGTGGCTGCGCGTGGGCCTCACGCGCCTGCTACAGTGCTCCTTCAACCTCGAGCCACCCGGTTCAACACAGTTGAACCGGCGTGACCGGTTCTCCGTGATTCCTCCACCATTTCAGTCCAAACCAATCCTAGAAGCTTCGTCCCATCCTAAGCAATCTAACCCCGTCCTAATTTATGAAAATTGACGCCTAAAACCCATCGTTCACAGCCTCGAAACAGACGGCCCGTGGCCCCTGTTTTGGCCGCCGGCCACCCAGGTCCTCCCCCGGCACGTCACCACAACCAAACGACTCCTGGGACCTCCAGGAGTCTCACTTCACTCACCAATTCCCTCGATTCTAGCTCTAGGTCCACGACTTTCGAATTGAAATTCACGGGAAAAATAGAGGAATTGGGCTTACCTTTCGATTCAGTCTCCGCCGTGTGCACCGCCGCGTGCCACGGTGTTCATTGGGTTCCCTGCAACCACCTGAGCCTCCCACTGTCTTGGTTTGCGCCACCACACGGCACAACCCCCGCCACAGTCCACCGTCTCTCTGTTTTCTCCAAAAATCCAGTCGTCCACCGTCGCGTCCCCGTGCACTATTCCATCCCCAAAACACGATCACCAGAAGCCTCTAGCTTCTGCCCACGTGTCCACTCTCCATGGTCTCAGCACAAAATATCCCAGACCACTACTGCCACTTGCCCTTATCAGATTAGGCTGAGGGAAAAAGACTAAAATACCCCTAGTGTACAAATTACCATTTTGCCCTCACACTTTCTAGACCCGTAACTACTTCGTCCGACGTCCGATGACAGCGTGCCGCCTGTCGTTGTAATCAGGACATCGAGACCTATCTAGCGGTCCTTGGTCTACGTAAAAATCTGAAGTCCTCCAAAAAGTCAACATTTTCCTTATTTAGTCAAAATTACGGTAATGCCCTCAATCTTCCGAACGTCATAATTTTTCTCCGATTGTCCGATTGAACCTGCCACCTGTCTACGGACTCGTGACGTCCTAAACTACGTCACGGTCAATGGTCAACACTCATCCAATCTGTAAATCAAAAAGTCAACTTTGGATGCACTATTCACAAGGGCAAAATCGTCCTTTCATACATGTATTTACAAAAATTACATTTATACCCTTCCTGAAGGTACGGGTTGTTACATACCCAGGACGAACCCTGCTCCCGTCTGACAATAACACCCAAAGTACCGAAATAACCTCAACACTACTATAAGCATTATTATCAGACGAAGGAGTAAATATAATACAACTGTAAGTCAGAGCATAGTTCTACAAAATGGGCACAAAATCCTACTAGGCTAGTCCCGTAACGGAAGAACGTCGTAAGCTCTATGCCTCGATTTCTGCCTCAACGTTCACCCCAACGCTATCACCACGACCTGGAGGGAAAATTTAAAACCAAAAGTGTGAGTGGACTAGAATAAATAAATAAAAGTTTCAAAAAAACAATTTATCATCAAATCAGAGTTAAGGAAAAATAATAATAATATTTGTTCCCTCCGTTTTGAAAACATGCATGCCTAACGAATATTCTGAAATCACAACATCAGCGATATAACGTATATCATAAACCACTATATAAAAACCACGTCTGATCAAACCTGCTGGGTCTATCCGAGTCTTTAAACTCAACCAGGCCTCACATGTAATCTGAGTCTTTAAACTCCCGAGTCTTTAAACTCAATAGGCCTATGGGGGTAATATCATAAATGTCCGAGTCTTTAAACTCAATCCGGGCCCGTCCCCCATCCATCAGAACATCCGGTCTTTAAACCCATATCCAGATCCAGCAAATCCAATCCAAATTCAATGTAAAACCATTTCTAAATCCATAGCCAAACTCGAATTCGAAATCCCTGGTTCGAAGCCCTTTCGGCGTTCAGAACCGTCATTCCGAACCCAAATCCGGAAATCCACGTTTTAAGCCAAAACCCGCGATTATCAAAAATCATGTTTCGTAATCCATTTATCATCATTAGAAAAAAATTATATATGGAAATCCCTAAGTATGGCATCAAAATCCGAAATCCAACTTTTTCTCGAAAAATGTGCGAAAAATCCGAAAATGTCTCGAAAAACGTGCAAGCATATCAATCACATATAATCACATATAAACATCATTAAAAAGCATAAACACATACTTAATATAATAAAACATAATTAAAAACAGTTAGGCATGCTTGAAAGAAAAGAAAGAGTCCACTCACGAATCTGAACGAGTCAATCGCGCTCCGTGCGCTCCTCGACCATCTCAGGCGTCTCCCGTCCTGTCAATATGCACCAAATAGGGTCACAAAAACATCAAGGATACTAACCCTAATTTCCCCAATTTTCGGAAATTTATTCATATTTTAATCTTAGACCCTAAACCGTTCGGATTCCCGAACTATCTCATAACATCATCCGATTAACCCGAAAATCACACCAATGGATTCCTTAGGACATTTAGAACCAAAACCATGTTGGAAGGTTGGCCGGAATCCTCCCCACGCGCCGTCCAAAGTGGCTGTGTGTGGGCCTCACGCGCCTGCTACAGTGTTTCTTCTTCCTCGAGTCACCCGGTTCAACACAGTTGAACCGGCGTGACCGGTTCTCTATAATTCCTCCACCATTTCAGTCCAATCCAATCCCAGAAGCTTCGTCCAATCCTTAATAATCTAACCCCGTCCTAACATCGAAGAATCACGGCCTAAAACTTCACGGTTTCTCCCTCGAAAAACATAGTCTGTGGCCCCTGTTTTGGCCGCCGGCCACCCAAGTCCTCCCCCTTCACGGCGACCATCCTAGACGACTCCTAGGACCTCCCTAAACCTCACCATAACCTCCAAATCTCTCGACTCTAACCCTAAAGCCACGACTTTTGAAAACAAAATCACGGGAAAAAAACAGGGGATTCGGGTATACCTTCGATCCTGTCTCCGCCGTCTACGCCGCCGCGTACTACGGTGCTCGTTGAGTTCCTTGTAGTCGTCTGAGTCCCCTAGTGTCTTGGTTTGAGCCACCACACGGCACAACCACCACCACAGGGTCACCGCCTCTCTGTTTTCCCAAAACTTCCAGCCGTCCACCGTCGTGCCTCCGTGCACGGTTCCAGTCCAAAACACGATCACCAGCTCAGCCTGGTCTCTCTGTCACTCTCTCAATCCACAACCCACTCACTCACGCCTTGAATCGATCGTAGTCTCTCCAATTTTTCCTCTCTGTTTTTCCTGTGTTCAAACCAATTACACGGTTAAGCCTTGAACAAAATGTGGCCGTGCACACCTTAGACCTTCCTAGAACCATCCAGCCCTCACCACGTGTCCAATCCCTATGGACCCAATTAAAATATCCCAATCCACAAATGCCACTTGCTCTGATCTGATTGGGCTGAGGGGAAAAAGACTAAAATGCCCCTAGTGTTAAAATTACCTTTTTTCCCTCACACTTTCCAGACCCGTAACTATTCCATCTGACGTCCAATGACAGCGTGCCGCCTGTCGTTGTACTCAAGACGTCGAGACCTATCTAACGGTCCTCGGTCTACGAGAAAATCACAAGTCCACCAAAAAGTCAACATCTTCCTCAAATAGTCAAAATTACGGTAACACCCTCAATCTTCCGAACGTCATAACTTTTTCTCTGATTGTTCGAATTGAACCTGCCACCTGTCTACGGACTCGTGACGTCCTAAACTACGTCACGGTCAATGGCCAACACTCCTCTATCCTGTAAATTAAAAAGTCAACTTTTAACGCACTATTCACAAGGGCAAAATCGTCCTTTTATACAAAACTTACAAAAATTACATTTAAACCCTTCCCGAAGGTACGGGTTGTTACACTGGAAGCCCCGTTCGGGAAGTGACTCTTGGTTATCCCTTGTCTGACACCCCTTGTTGGACGGGAGCAGGGCACATTCCACGGTAATCCCGGGGGGATTGGGATGGGTCCTGTCAGCCCATATGACTTGGATTTAATGAATTTGGGGTTGAGACCCTAATAATGGTTATTTGAATAAATGGTTTGATAAATGGTTTTCGTATGCTTGCATGCTTTTTAGTGAAGGCCATAAATGTCTTTTGAGATAAACGTATTTTATAAATTATTTGTTTCGTCCACTCACAGCTTTTGATATTTTTAATGCCCTTCAGGTTGATTAAGGATGCGGGCTGTAGCAGAGACCGAGACATCAAACTCCTCCACTGGATCCTAGCGCGCTCTGGAAGCCGGGTCGGGCTGAAGGTTTTGAATTATCCCTTATGTGACACTTCGTGTCAGACGGGAGCATGTCACATCCCGTGATAATCCCAGGGAGATTAGGATGGGTCATGTCAAGTGATCCTTGGATATTTTTTTGATAAGTCAGAGACTGTGATATAGCTCCAGGATAGGTTTTAGACGTTCGATTAAGCAACATGACAGTATTGTGAGCGGGTCTTTTGGTTTCTAAACTGATTACATGCATAACTGTTTTCGTTATACTATTATATGATTGTGTGTGGATTACGTTGGGTCTTATTTATGGATTTTGTATATATGTATTACATTTTGTTGGGCATAAGACCCGTCTGGTTATTGTACTGTTGGTTTCTGGAGTTATACATGGATGTCACTGGTTCATACTATTGCACTACATATATTGACCATATGGATTACTGTCTCCTCCAGTTATTAGTACCCTAGAGTGGTCACTACGCATTGCCTGCGAGGGGTCATGCTACAGAACGACTGGACCGTAGGGTGACTCAAGAGTAGGATTGCTAGTATTAGACGTCTGGGATGTCATACCCCGGAATGGGTTCATGGATAGGACTAAGGATTGAGGCCCCGTGCAACACGCGTAGCCTTAGGACCGTGACCTTATTAGACGTCTGGGACGTCAAACATTGGGGATGTCAGAGTTGGGATATACGGTGCAATATGATTATTGTGGATATATTATTATTATATTGTGTGTGATTTTATGATGTATGATTCAGGTATTATTACATATGTTTTGACTCAAATGCATGCATGATTTGAAAACGGAGGGGTAAAACAGTATTTTTACTATTGATTATAAACGATTTTGAAATATCCTTTATTTTCGGCCCACTCACACTTTCATTGTTTTCTTGACCCCCCTAGGACGTGGCCCAAAGGTAGAGACGGATCTCGAGGCTGAGACATAGTTATTTTACTTCTGAGTACCTGATACCTGTGTTGGGTAGGTCGAGCACCATTTTGTAAAATTGATATTCGTGCTCGCATTCTTGTAGTGCTCTCTATCCCTTGTCTGGTACTGTTGAACTCGTACTCGGATTTATTTATGTTTAAACTTCATGTTGTGAATTATTTTAGCCCGTTAAGGGTATTTTGGTCATTCTCTGGGGCTGTGTCAAACGGGAGCACGGTGCATCCTTGTATGGTCCCTAGGGGATTGGGACTGGTCCTGTCATTAAATGTACACACAACTGCTTTTCTACTAAATCCATAAATGTTCATGGGGCATTAATTAATACAAATAACATTACTAGGAACTCACAATGGCCTCATCTTGTCCAGAGCGCTATTTCTGGAATATCATTCTCCTTTAGTCAACTTTTGATATTCAAATTCGATTTGTTTGAAAATATCTAGTCATTTTCACCTGCTTATACAAATCACTTATCGAAGGTAGGGGTACTTGACCCATACTATCACCTTGTTGAGCTACCTAAAATCATTACACAATCTCAATTTATGTGTACGATTAAACTTACCAGGCTTGTAACACCGTTTTGGGTCCCACTCCGAAGCCTTATTCAATATTCAAACTATAACAATATATCCACCTTCTGGCTCTTCCCGAGCCCTAAATTCTCAACTCCAATTCTTTTTTGAGTCCTATACCAATATCTCAACTTAACTCCAATCCTAATTTAGATATCCAAACTCATACCGAAGTCCTAATTCAATATTCGTGATCCATACCACTACTGATATACTTAGTCATCAAGCAAACCATCACTATATGCATCGGATCCGACATAAGGTCTTTCATCATCTTAAACCTTAAACATTTACTCTAACTCGGAAACTTATTCATTTATCAAATCCGGGTTCAACATGCAGACAAATACTATGGCTTCCACTTCTGAGCTCACTTACTATTCGACCCTACATAACTTTTTATATAACAACCTGTCTCAAGTTTACGGGATTAATTAAAAATTAATTAAGCATTATAGTGACTAATGGGGAATTAGTCGTGGATTTTCGAACGGTCGGTGTAAAATGACGATTTTTCCCTTGGGAATGGGAAAAAATTTGACTTTTAACCTGGAAGGTCAAATGCACAAGGACCTAGGACCATTACGTAGATCGGGATGTTACGAGTCCGTAGAAAAGCGGCACGTCGAATTTAAACGTTCGACAGAGAAGTTACGGGTCACGGAAGAAAAATGATACTATTCATATTTTACGAGAAAATTGGACAAATGCCAGTTTTGGATTGGGCTAAAATCTGGGGGGACCACTTGATGAGTGATAAGTGTCACCCATTTGGTTGGCCTAAACCCCAATTGTTTGGGATATTATTTCATTGATCTTCTTCTTTGTTCCTTCACACCCAAAACCCAAACAACCCACCTCTACCACCACCTTCAGCTGAGACCACAGAGAGAGAGAGAGAGTAACTGGGATGAGTGAGAGACTGGAGACGACGTAGGAGGTTGTAGGACCGCCATGGACAGAAGATGAATACCTAGGCCCAGGTAACCCGAAACCCATTTGAACTTGAATTTTGGTTTTCGATTTTCTAAACGTTTGAGGGGGGTTTTCTAATGGTTGGGACATGTTTATTGGTTCATTGTGAGGCTGAGTAACCAGGAAAGGAGGGCTGAGGTTGCCGGAATCTCACGGGGAACAAGTTTGACAACTAGCTGTGATGGTGAGCTTGGATAGGTAAATTCTAGCCCGTTTTTCATGATTTTGAGGTTGTAGGATTGTTTCTAGGTGGTAGACGAGGCTAGGGGTCCAAAAATGGTGTTCGGAGGAGTGAAAACTAGTCGGGTCAAGTCGTGGGTCCAGTTGACCCAGTTGCAGGGGTCCGGGTCGACCCGTCGAGAGGTTGAATATGATGACATCAGTAGGGTGACATCATCATCTGTTAGAGGCGTCGGGCCACGTGACCAATCAGGGGCTGCCACGTGGCAATTATCAGATCCAGTCAGCACTGACAGGTGTTAGACACATGGACTAATCAGAGGCTGTCACGTGGCACTATCAGACCTGACACGTGTTAAACCTGTCAGGCTGACATCAGCGTAATGTTAGTCGTTGACTGTTGATGTCAACGTTGACTTTGACCAAGAACTTTGACTCGCTCATGGGGGCGCGTAGGTATGAATTTCGAGGTGGGATCGATCTTGTTCGAAAGTTTTTGCCGATCTGAATCCAATGGTAGTGGTTTCAGATCATCAGAGATCGTTAGATTGGTCAAATTGAAGTTTATACCCTAGGGATACGTGTCTAGGACACGTTGACTTTTCCAGAAATAATGGGGTTGTTTACTTAGGACGTCTCTCGGTTGGTGGTGACCTTTAAGTGTGTTTGGACAGGTCCGGATGACCCAGAGAGTTCAGTATAGCTAGAATCGCTTACGGGGCAACTTGCAAGAGCGCAGCAAGCACAATCTGTGAGTGGACACTTGATTTCTATATATGATGCATGCACAACTGTTTTATATCTATGATTTGAGATGCCTTTAGTGCATATGATTGTGGTATTTGGTATTTACGTATAAATGTGTTATTGCACATATTTCGAGATTTACGGTTTTATGTCGGGTTTCATACGTGTTTGTGATTTCAATGATTTGAATAATGAAATGATTTAGGATTTGGAAATGTGGAATCAGGCTTGAGACCCATTTGAATTATAAGTTAATGAGCTTGAGGTCCAATTAGTTTATGATATTGGGCTTGAGGCCCAGTTTGATTGTAAAATCGGGCATGAGTCCCAATTATGGTTTTATGAAACGATATTCCGGGTTGAAACCCTATTAAGATGATTTGGGCTTATTCCCTATGAGATTTGGATTAGGAATGGTTTTGGAAAGTTTTGTGGAAATGGTTTATGGAAGTATACCTCGGGCTGAGACCCTGTTGAAATGGTTTTTTTTTATGGTTTTAAATATACCATCTTTATGTGTGGATTGTCTCCTCCAGATGTCAGGGACACTAGAGGAGTCACAACGCATTGCCTGAGACGGGTCGCCCTATAGAGAGACCGTATAAAGACTCACGTAAAGAGGTTCAGGATCAGGATTTCTATTGATTAGACATCTGGGATGTCATACCTCGGGCAGTGATCCGGGAAAGGCATACCATTTTGGTACTGCCCAGACACTGGTAGACCTAGGGGATTACTCGGACTTAAGACCTCCGAGCGGCACGCGTAGCCTTAGACCGTGACAATATTGATTAGGCATTTGGGATGCCGAGGATTGGTTAAATACATTTTATTGGATTGGTTATTCTGTGTTTATTGATTTGGGAAGCAACCCACATGATATGGTTTTAGGCTGAGTTCCCACATGGTTTGTGTTTTGGGCTGAGTTCCCACACGGTATTGAGATGATTTTTGGCTAAGGCCCTATTGATTGGCATGAAGAAATGACTTTGATTGAGAAACATTTTTCACTGATTTTTTATTTGGAAAACCTATGATTTAATTTAAGGCAATTGGTTGTAATAATTGGTTTTACATGCATGCATGCTTTTCAATGGAGGGTATAAATGTATTTTTGTGAAATGTGTTTTATAAACTATTTAATTTCGTAAACTCACAGATTTTCTTGTTTTTAATACCCTTCAGGTTGATAGCGAATGCGAATTGCAAATAAGACAGAGACATCACATGCTGCCATCGATCCTAGTGCACTCTAGTTTCCCCGAGAGGGTTTAAGTGTATCCCTGGTCTGGCACGAGGTGTCAAACGGGAGCATGACATATCCTGTGTTAATCCAAGGAGGATTGGGATGAGTCGTGTCTTTTCCCTTACCAATACGTATCATTCACTATTCACACTAATAACCCAATCCATTTGTGCCCCATAACTACCCCGGGGTTCCTATACTCGTCTTATTACCAAGTCGTGTACGAGACTCACATCTCGGAGGCATGACAATTACAAGCACATCTCAAAATCAAAACTCTGATACTAAATTGACAGAATCTGTCCCTAATTCACCTTGAAAGTTGCGCCCAGTCTTGCTCCCACCTGACAAGTAACCCAAAATACTAACTTTACCCTCGAACCTTGTCAGAAAATAGATACTCATACTCATTTCGCGTCATACCTTTGCCTGTCAAATAGCCTTGAATTTCCTAAAACTATTAGGAAATCTAGAAATATCAAAAGACAAGCTAACATAAAGCCATATCAAAATACGATAACCACAATCACACGTAACTAACCCATCCTCGATTCCTAAATACCAATAACTATATCATTTGCACTACGGGTAGGAAAGCCACTCTAAAAAACAAAGCCCAGATCTAAACGTCCGAGTGTGGACCAACCTAGGAAAACAGAGCCCAGCTTTGGACGTCTGAGTCATTGCCCAAATAACTAGTCTCGGAAAAACAGAGCCATGCTCTGGACATCTGAGACTAACCAACTGCTCCGAGAAACAGAGCCCGACTCTGGACGTCTGAGCACAAACCATAACCATATCCTAAGGAGGGTTGTCCACAACATAAACATTTAACCTAAGAAATATTGAGAAAACATATATTTATAACTCGTATCAATTCTAATACCAAATCCATGTCTCAAAATTCGACATAAGCCCAAAACACGATATATTAAAAATCCTCGTAAAATGAGCATTTAAAATAATTTCCATAAAATCATCAAAAATAATATATAAATCATAACCAACTCATCATCATGAAAATCATATAATAAAGTATTTAAAACACATAAGCATCATGCATAATAGTTAAGGAAAAGAAAGGTCCACGCACACACTGTTCACGTAGTCCAATACCGCATTGTACGTTTTTTTGTAAATTTTGAATTTTTTCCCGCCTGTCATCATTTAATTTTAAGGTCACTAATCATCCCATGTGACTCAAATTTTAATCCCTCAATTTTTTCTTGATTTTAAACAAATTTAAAATAAAGAATAAATCTTCGGACAGTCAAAACTCTTTCGAGACGATGTCCGATTGTCTCGAAAATTATACCGTTGGACTCGCATCATTGAGAACATGAACTTTTATGTTAATCGAATTCCCAAATGGTGACCCATGCGCCCACATGCGCCACCCTAACTCCCTGCATGTGGTCTTCACACGCGGGTACCATTCATTATCCATGTCCTCTCGACGGTTCCTGGTTTTCAGGTCGCCCGACTCGAGATTTGACCCGGTTCAAACTCGAATATTTCTCTATCATTTCTCAAGATTTAACTATCTAAATTCTCCTAATAAACTCTAAGAGAAGACCTACAGGTTTAAAAATGAAAGAACTTACCTCGATGATAAGGTCTGAATCCATGAACATGTCATGGTTCCAAAGTCCATTTCCACCATGTTCTTGCATCCAAAATCTTCCCTTATTACCTCAGAATGAACGTATGACCTCCAGGTACACATGTAGTTGTCTATTTCTTAGGTTCTTTGTCCAAAACAGAGAACTTGAAATAAGAACTTCACGGGTTCCCCTCAGGTTGTTTCTTGGGCATTCGGGTCTATGAGTTTTTTCACCATTTTCTTCCTTCTTTTTCCCTCATATTCTCTTTCTCTCCTCTCCCCTCCTCCTAGTTCTCTTTTTTTTTTTTTCCTCTGATTTTCTTCTTCACAAGGTTGGCTTTGTGGATTTTTTGTTTCTTTTTGGCTCACGCTCACCGAACCCACACACACAATCA
This sequence comes from Prinsepia uniflora, assembly GCA_032719365.1. Lineage (NCBI taxonomy): Eukaryota > Viridiplantae > Streptophyta > Magnoliopsida > Rosales > Rosaceae > Prinsepia > Prinsepia uniflora. Next base: position 30,355,042 of record CM064861.1, on the reverse strand, counting down.
TCCTAAAATATATAATGACATAAGGATAGGTCGGTGGAGAATGGAAATAAGGGAGGAAAATAGAGAAATTTCTAGAGTTTCCAAGGCATTTCCCCTTAAATTACCAAAATACCCCTAATGTCAAAATTACCATATTACCCTTAGCCAATTTTAACTCATATCGAATACATTCACCATAATACTTGTCTATTGACTCAGAATTCTGATACCTTTATAACAATCCTTGCAGAATGTCCAACAAGTACCCAAGTCAAAAGGTCAACTTTTGACCTTATAAGGGCAAAATCGTCATTTCCATTTAATTTTTCAAATTTCACTTTTCTCGAATTTCCAGGTCCTTATTGTATTGGGTTTTTAGAGTGTTTTTTCCTCACACCATATATGAAAATCATACACAAAACACATAAATAAACACCCCCTAACCAAGTCGGTGCATCCAACCCAAAAAGATAAGGGGATGGGGGATGAGGACAATATGATAAGTATGGATACATAAGAAAAATCTCTCTTGTGAAATTACCAAAATTTCGCTTATTCCAAAATTACCAAATTGACCTTGACGAGTCTTGACCTATAGCACATTCATCCGATATTCTAACATGCCACCTGTCTACCGACTCAAGACTCTGAGACCTACACAATGGTACTCACGAAAAATCTAATCAACCATCTGAGTAAAAAGTCAACTTTATTACTATTAAGGGAAAAATAGTCAATTTACAATAAAAATTTCCGAAATTACATTTTCCGATTTTTTTGAGCCGTTACAGTCGCTCCTTCACAAGCACCTTCTTAATTTCACCTCACAGAGTTAACATATTCCAGATGCGAATCGAATCTAGGTTTCCAATTTGTGTAATAGTTGCTCGTAATATACTCACAATTAGCTAATGATTTATTTGATGATTCATTTTCAATTTTGTACTTATTTATATGTAATGACCCAATCCAAAAATTTGACTAAATTTGGGGATTTAATTGAAAAATAATGATTTTATCTTGACATTTGTGGGTCCCAAACTCATTCCACGTCGAGTCTGACAAGGCATAAGTGTTCCAACGTGTCTAACATGACAAAAGTGTGTCAGCATGTCAAAATTCCTATTTTACTCTTATTTTTCACGGTTACTTAACATTTTTTACGGAAATGGAGCTGAGTGGTATAATTTGACCGTTTGATACTGTTAAGTGAAGCAAAAACGAGTACAGAATATAAAGTGTGACAAATTTGCGAGTTTATGATGCATTTAAGTTAAAAATCCTTTTAAGTAATAAGTGTATTAAAATGCGTGTAGTACATTTTTAATAGAGTGGTGAGCAAAAATACTTACCCTTTCAAATAATGACATCTGGATGAGAGAGGTGGTGAATAAATTGAAAGCAACATGAAACAATGTCACTTTACTATCGTATGATATTCTACTTGGTGAAAAATATTTTAAATTCGAATCTCGTAATATATACAATATCTTATTACTTAAAAATCTAGCTCTGGCTACATGACTAGGTACCCAAGTGTGAAGGAATTCGAATCGAACTCGACATATATGAACAAACACCACGATTGTGGGGAACAAAAAGGGTTTAGATACAACCGTTGTAGTTTTTTTGTTTCTAGGAATACAAACTTTGTGGTTGAATGAGAATCATTTTCTTAATAGACAAATAGACGTGTTAAGTTACTGTATACTTAATTTGAATTGCATTTAAAAAAAAAGTCATCTATTTAAAGATAATTTGAAAGATATCGTGCGATTCTTCATTAGTACTTAAATTGCAGATCGATAATATAAAATATCATATTATTATATTTTAAGAGAATAATTTTCTTATTGAATAATCATTTTATTATATTAATTGGGTATGACTTTATCCAACTAGCGTCGAATCCAATTCCAAGGGCCTCTTTAATAACGTTATTCACACTTTTTTACTGTGCACAAGCTACAGTACAAAATAAAGAAAATATTGTAATTTTCAAATTATATCACAATTGCATTACATTTTCTTCAATGATTTTCGTTGCCTATGCACAAGCTACAGTACAATTCAAGAAAATATTGTATTGCATTACATTTTCTTCAATGATTTTCGTTGCCTATGCACAAGCTACAGTACAAATCAAGAAAATATTGTATTGTGTTGAAGAAGAAACATCCGTACGTGGCTGAATTTACGAAAGTCGGAGGCCATCAACAAGATTCATCACATGCCTCGCCTTTCCTTTGAGCTGGCAAATCTTACGTTCAACGGAAGGCTTTGAAACCAATACGACACGGACGACAAGATGCAAAAGTTTAGAGGCAATTAGAACAAAACCCAGTTGTAGATTATGCTTCAGAGTTGTTTCAAAGTAGAAAGAAAGAAGCAAGAAAATACAGTGCAATTGGCTTATGACAATTGAAACGAGGCCAAGGGAGAATGCAAGCAAGAGAGCAGTGAACATGATGGAGACGACAATGAGAAGTACGCCGACGATGAATGCGCCGAGGAGAAATGCAAGTAGGATGAGGTCGAGATTGGGTTCCATATCTGTGGATAAAGTTGAAGAAAGTGAGAGATCGAAAGGTATAGGGTTAATTGACCGTTGAATGAAGAAATGAGAATGAAGTGACTTGCACTCATTCTTTAAATAAGGCATTGAATGAAGTAGAATGTTTCTCACTTCTCATATTTGGAGTTGAAGCAAGAAATTCCTTTTGAGGCCATTAACCTGAAAGGGATAAGTTTATTCAGTATATTTCCGAGGATAGCCTAACAAGGATAAGTCCAATGTTAAGTGAAGGGATATCTTAGTAACTTACTCGAAGCACCAACTTAAAAATTGAAATTTGTTAGAGAGTTCCAACCCAAAGAATACGTAAACCATGAGAAAAGGCAAAAACAAGGTGATATTGACGTGGATGAAGCCCTGTATCCTTCTACTACACTTCAGGATGGCTTGCAATTTGGCCATCCTTCTCTAGCGCACTCAACAAAATTTTCTCTTGCTAATACAGAAAAGCATACGAAGGAAAACATTTGGCCATCCTTCTACAACTGCACATAATCATTTTCGGCCCAGGAAAAGGGAATAGGATTATGGGACCAACAAGTTGTGGCAAGTTCTCAACCAATTTGTAGAATGACCACATGAAACTCCTGAAGCGTTTTTAATATTCGGAGGAGGAATCAGCTGCAGTGAGCATTAAGGCAAGACGTTTTGTTCTTCATCAATCTATCCTGCACTGCAAAACAGTTTGCATATAAAAATGAGTGAAAAAACGAAAATAAAGACCGATGACTCAGACTTAGGGATAGTTGAGAAATTAAGGGAGCATTTCCCTTCCGGCGAGCATCTGCTCTTACATGTAAGTAGAATTCCTTTTCTAAAATCTATGAAAATTCACTTGAACTTGTTTTGACATCTGAAATATCCCACAGTTTTTTTTTTTTTTTTTCTGATAGTATCTCCAGCTTAATGTTTCCGAAAAATGAAGCCTTTAACTTCTGCATAAAGAAATGGCAGATAAGAGAAAGTAGATCCTAAAACCTATCATTTACCTTGCCATCCATAAGTACTCTCGCCATTCACATCAAGAGTTCCACTAAAGTGAGCCAATGACATCGAGGTTATCTTTCATGAACCATTTTTCTGGATAAAAGGCATCAGATGATTCATGGTCATGGTGCCAAACCATGATTTGTGAGCAATCCCGCAGTAAACTCTCCATTTGACTCTCATCTTGGACAAGTTGTTCAATAAATGTGCTCACCTACAAATTTAGGTCAGTAAAATTAGCAATTGAAGCCAGGCCGTCATAGCAAGCAGTTGAAGGTTTGCCAAAGGCTTTTGCTTTAAAGATCACCAGAGCTGTGCAGATTATAATGTGATGCACTAGAATGGATGATGTATGATGAGAAAATATGCAACAAGAGACACAAACCTTAAAATCATCATTTCCTGAGTCAAGCTGCCTAATAGGTTCAAGAGTCGGTCGATGCCACCTTTTGGGGTCCCAGAGTATGGTACTATTAAAGGCAAATCCTGATATCTTAGCATGAAATCTCTCCAATCTTCTACTTGATTCATTTGCATGCCATCCTATTACCTGAGTTCCATTACAAACGGGGCCTTCCATTATAGTTTTCATTTTGCCACCCATTAGTTTGGCCACTGTCCATGTCCCAAACCGCCTTCAATTCAATTAAGAAAAAGATAAAGGACACTGTCTCCACGACATGCACATAAAATGCAATGTTGAACAAAGATTATTTACTAGAAAGGCAGAGATGATGACATGCCGGCCAGTTATACTAAAGGCACCAAAAGATTTCCAAATTTTAGATACCAATTGATGTGGATATTTAGGTATATTTTAGTTTCTAGAAGTGAATGAGATACAAAGTGTAACCAAATGTGAACAATTAAAACACTGTGCACCACTTGATATCCAGCAGGAAATAATAATAGGCTATGACACTGTTGAAGTACAATACTCAAGCTTACTTATCCTTAAAAAGTCGTGAAATCGAGTGAACATAATTAAACTGTAGTTCTGTTATCTTCTCATGATGTAACGGTGGGTGATGATGTGGAAAATGGCGCTTATCAACAGCATCACAATAAAGTAAAACAACAATAATGAATTTAGTTTAGAAAAATGGAAATACCTGATCTGCCTCATTTGCTCAAAAAGTTCCCTTGAGTAGACATTATCATCATCTGCAAAGTAGATGATTCCATCAAGACGGTGAGTTTCAATGTGAGAAAGTGCAACATTTCTTTGATGAACACTTCTGTCTTTTACAGCAGTAAGGTTTTTATTGCAAACAAGATGCCGGTACATAACCCCAGTTTTCTTCAAGATGTCAGCTGTTTCTGTAGATTGGGAGGTCATCTCCACAACGATCCATAACAACGGAGGAGAGATTAATTTCAGTGTGTGCGCCAAATGATTCAAATTATAGGCTTGAAATGGCTGAGAACATGTTGGGGTCACGATTATCAAAAGCTTTTGGAACTCAAAATCTAATTCTTGAAGGAGTACGTGGTTATCAACAGCTTCCTTTAAAATGCCATCTTGTAGTTCCAATTGCTTGACTTGCAACTCCATCGTAACATTCTTCTTTGTTCTCACATTGCCCAATGGTATTACATTATTCATCTTGTATACACTATCTTGTAACTGAAACCCAACTGAAGATATCATGTCAAAGGAGAAGTCTTGATGCTTTGACTTGAGATTGGAGGATAAATTCAATGAGGCAAAGGGTGTAAGTCCAATCAATAGCCCAACAACAAAGCAAATGAAGAAATGGGAAAGCGCCCTCCTCCAAACTTGCCCCTTTACTTTAGACTTCTCAAGGGGTCTTGAAGACCTTGGTGAAAACACATTCAGAACAAAAGGGTCCAATGAAGCGCACAGAGAAGATAAAAATCCATTAGACGACAGGTAGTTCTGAGTACATGATGAGAACTTGGACAATGGAGAAGCAACTGAACAGGATTCGCCATTTAATGCAGTTCCTGCTCGAGGCACTGGAGACAATGTTCTTCTAATAGATGCCATCCAGAGAAAAATACAATTGATCTAGCTTATTTCAAACTCCACCTTAAACTCTATCACCTAGCACACAAATTTCCCCTAAAACATCATTGTCTTTCGAAAACGAACATGATAACCGATAGTTCCAATTTAGTAAATTTGTTATCTGTAAGGCCCTCACCAAAAGCTTCATTTTATACTAGCAATTACAGCAAAACTTGTGTGAAAACAATTCATATGAAACTAATCCCAATCTCCAGGAAAAAAAAGCCACAAACTAATTCACAAGCCCATACAAATTCACAAAACCCAGCTGAGGAAAAAGCAGCTTTGCCTCTCAAGGTTAGGTTCTTGATTCAGAATAAATGAGCTAAACCCAATCACCCTCCAGAATATAACCAAAAAGACTCAAGCTTTAGTCCCAAAATCAATGAGATTCCAATTTCCAAATGAAAATGCGGCAAAATTCGAAGTGAAACGAAAAGGGTCACCTCATTATAGTTCAAGGGTCTTCGATCTTTACCATAAATTGCTACCAGAGTGAGAAACACAGCAGGACAGCAGCAACCCCCACTCTGTTCAAGCTAGACAGAACGACGACATTGGAGCTGAGAGTAGAGACATCAATGGAAATGGTGATGCCGAGAGCTTAGGAATCTCAATGAGAGCATAGCGAGTGACAACCCCACTCTCTGTCCATCATGTAGATTCAAGCCACAAAAAATATTGAATACATTTTTTTTTGGGTTGAGAGAGAAACATTGTCATTTTTTTGGCTTGCGTGACCGACGGAGCATGTAATTTGGTGAGAATGAGGGGTGGGTATAGGTGTAATTTGGTGAGAATGAGGGGTGGGTATAGGTAGCATGAGAAGCGGCTTCGATTTAAATCGTTATGGCACAAGATTTATTTGGATAAAAGTGAGTTTAGAAATCCAAATCGTCGTATTAATAACTATTTGAATATCTAAACAACGGTTGATTTTTATTTTTCTCTTTGAAAATTGTTGGAATCCAAATCGAATTGTTAAAGTCTTTTTACTACTTAATATTTCTATTTCAAATCATATAATAAATTAATATAAGTGTTTGTCGTTATTTTACCTCACTTAATCTTTACTCGTTCTATGTTACTTTCAAATTTAAATTATATTAAGTACGTATACTTACCAGAAATGAGAATAATGGATAATAGGAAGAGTAGTCAATCAGAGAAGTAAGTAATCGAAGAAGTAAGCAATTATTATTATTGAGTTGATTACTAACTATATAAAATTAGAAAAGTTATTGATTTTTACTAACTCATGAGAATCAGAATAAAAATTAACATCTTTACTAAAATGTCGTTGAACATATATGTATTATATTTTATTTATTTTGATTTTTTTAAGATGAGTCTTATATAACCAATTAACAACAAATCTAAAATGCCATATATTATTGTGAGTATTCACTAATAAAATATGAGCAAATATATAACTTTGTTAAAGTAAATCATGTTTTTAGTCGTTGAAGGAACTCGCTTGGAAAATGATGATTTATTCATATTAGGACATCATTACTAGTTAGAATTATTGTAATTAATACTTCTAAACTACATTCTTAGATTTTCTTCTTTAATGTTGAGTTGGGGTACTTGGAATTATTGTAGAATTGTAAGTTATTTTAGTAAATTAAAATATTAAAATGAGTTAATGGGCATCATTAACAGCCCTCACATAGTTAATGGGATTACTCCAAAATAGGTAAATGGCATTACCTGTTTTAAATGAGTAATGATTACCTAGTTGCAAGTAAATGTAAAAGAATTAAGTAACAGGAATAATTATCATTGATTTAATTCCAATTACTACTAAGTAAATATACCCTAAACATAATCCACCATAATTGAAGTTTATTTAAATGTTGAAAATTTTAATTTATTGATGTATATGAATGAAAGCTTCATGTGAATGAATGTCATATGTGAATAAATGAAGTCTTGATGAGAAATGTGGAATTTTGAAAAAAAATATATATGTTTTAGAGAATTTATGTTAGTGAATAAATTACATGAAAATTTTATGCATAAACCGGCCAAGCCGATGAGAACATTTCCAATTATAGTTTCGAATTGTTAAATTTTTAGCAGTTTTAATTTAAAATTAAATGATACCCAAATCGGTCAAATCGTGGCCATTCCTTGCTAGAACTGTAGAGTCAATACATGGTAACCATCGAATTAAAGAAAAAAGCCCAATTTGATGCACTTAAATGAAGATATGGTAATCCTATATAAAAAAAATGCAATGGTAAGAGCAAAATAAAATACAGTCAACTTTTTTTGACAAAGAGTAATTCCATTGATTAGGGGGAAAAATTAAAAACAAAAATGGCGCATAATGTGGTCTCGTGAAAACCTCATTGGAGATTTCAACCCAATTGAGAAAAAAGAGTATCACGTACCAACAAAAAAAAAAAGCAATTCCACATTGGTAAACAACCAGCAAGAAACCCAACAAAACAAAGACAACGCATGCCGAAGCAAAACACAATTGCTGCAAAGGAGCCCATACAGTCTGAAATCCGTCATCGAGCTTGCATAGTGGATAACCTAAGAACCCTGCCCATGGAAAACCTGCAGACTAGCCATCTCGATGGTGAGAGGTGCTGACAATACCCATCCCGATTATCCCTCGATAGTCGTGATGAATCCTGCTCCCGTCTGATAATAACTAAAAATTACCGAAAGTAACCAAACTTATATACATACACCACACAACAAATCCCGAAAACATTGTCAGACAAGGGATAGTTAAGTTTTACAGACCAATGACGTCACAAGTTTGACTAGTCAAAGACAATACAGAGCATAGGTACTATTACAGATAGGGGTCAAATTCCTACTCTGTAGAGTGTCTGAGTGCGCAACGGTCTATTTATTCTTTTGCCTCGCTTGCCTCGTTTCTAGCCCTCGTACCTGTGCACTGGCCTAGAGGGTGCATAAAACAGTAAAAGTGTGAGTGGACAAAACAAGGTTTGATAAATACATTTACCAAAACACATTTCTTACCCTCCAGTTTTCACAAACATGCATGCATATCATAAAACACGAGTAATAGTAAGAAATCAGTCAAATATGTTCAATGGGCCAATCAAAACAATTTCCACAAAACCACGGGACTTATTTCCATATCTTGTTGCTTAGAGTTACGTTTATCCCTGCAACGCGTGCATATCAATAGGCTCAAGGACCGTTCAAAATCCGAGCATCCGCCGCTGTGAACACATCACCAGCCGGCAATCCAGATCTAGTGAACACATCACTTACCGATCTATGTATATCCAGCACATCTGATCTGAGTCAAGCCTCCATCGGCTGCTCGACAAAGACCGTGCTACGTGACCTCTTCGGGGTAAACACTTCCATCCCGAAGGCGAGCGTTATCTCCAGGGTGCACTCCGGGGAAAAACATATTTTCTCCCGAAAGCCCTAAATATCCGCAACATATCATCATCACAAAAACCAGTGAAAAACAGTTGCATTGAAAACCAAATCATATATCAACATAGGGTCTCAGCCCCAAAATAACCAAAGTCCCGATTTACTTTATAAATCCGAAATCATCAATATCATCATGTAATCACATGGAAATAAAAATCCAATCAGAAACACAATTCCATTGGGTCTCAAGCCCAAAATCTCATTTTCACGTAAATTCGTGCAACCGTAAACCCGAGTTGACACGATCACGTAAATCCATAAAATCAATCACTGACTCATAATCCGAGTCCAAATATCATTTTTAATTTCCTGACTCATAACCCGAGTCAAAACATCATTTTCAATCCCGGGCCTAACCCAAAACATCAATTTCATCATTTCTCGAAAATCGTGCCAAAATATAATATAATAATCATAAAATCGAGAAATCACCGAATTGAAACATGAATCATATCAAATCATATCAAATCATAGAATAAAGCATTTTAAAGCATATATGCATGCATCACGGTTAGAAAACCAAAAGTCCACTCACACACACCGTCCCGATTGTTCAGCCTCGAGCTATTCGTTTTCCTCCGACGTCCCGGGAATATTCCAGCCTGTCAAACAAAGTGATTTAAGGTTACTAGACTATCATATGATCCTCAAATAAGAATCCCCTAATTGTCGGAATTTTATAATATTATTTTAATATAATTTAAACGTGTCGGGTACTCGGAACTACGCTGAAACCATATCCGATTTACCCGAAACCAACGCGGATAGGTTCGTATCATCGAGAACATCAAGTTTCATGTTGAACACTTTGCCGGAATCCCCTCCACGCGCCGTCACGCGCCGCCGCAAGCGGCTGCGCGTGAAAGCCACGCGCGTAGCACAGTACTGCTACAGTGCTTCGTTCTCACCCGTTTTTCTGATAAATGGGTTGAAATACCCGCGATAGAACCCGATGCAATCTCAGTCAATTCGACCTCAAATCGATCCGTTCTTTCAACTGATCCCATATAATCCAACTTCATTTCAGTTCTGTGAGTTTAATTACCTCAATTAAGGTCTAAAACTTCACGACTCACGATCGAACTTCGACGGGTCTCCTATTCGGGTTTCACGATTCCGTCCCTGATTTTCCAATTAATTCACTTGGTTAGCATCGTGAGAGTGTAAGGAACGTTTCTACAAGATCAATTTCATAAAATCGTACCTCTAACTAACTGAACTCAAGCTCGATTTTCGGCAGCCATGGCAACTTCTGTTCTTCCTCAATTCGACACGATTTTTTTTCGTTTTTGTTGCAAGGAGCTTCGTTTTGATCCTAGAAACTCAATGTAATCCTCAATTTCCCTTCTCTTAGCCCACAATTGCAAATTCGAATTTCCCTTAAATGTCTAAATTTTTCGAACCAAAATTCTCCCAGTTCTCTCAATCCCTTGAGTTCCTCTCTCTCAGATCACTTCCTTAAACACTTAATCGCACAATGACGAGAGATAGAGGGCTAACACGGTTTAATTTGGACAATTGGACAAAATCATTACACTTTCCCTTAATTAAGGGATAATTGTCAAAAGCTACTCCTCAAAACCGGTTTCCATGTTCTCTGGGGTGAGAATCAGACAAAGGACAGGTGTCATGGTCTGATCAAGGCTAAAAGACCATTTTGCCCCTTGTTCGAAAAATTACCATTTTGCCCCTAGGCTTCCGTGACCCGTAACGTTCGTATCCGAACTCCGTTTTCGACGTGCTGCCTGTCGTTGTACTCAGGGCATCGAGACCTACCTAACGGTCCTCGAATCGTGTGAAAATTAGTTGTCAAACAAAAAGTCAACATTTTCCCCCTTTTCATCCAAATTACGGAAATGCCCTTGAACTTCCGATCGTCATAACTTTTTCCCTGATCGTCGGAATTGGGCGTGCCACCTGTCTATGGACTCGTGACGTCCCGAACTACGTCACGGTCATCGGTCAACGTCCGTTTAAAAGTCAACAAATCGACCATACTATTCATAAGGGTAAAAACGTCATTTATTCATTATGTTACAAAATTATATTTTCCAAATTTCCAGGGCGTTACAGGTGCCCCACAGATCAACAGCCATCAGAGAATCCAACAAGCTTGGTCCTTGCTCCATTCAAACTGCAGTCTCCAACAGTCATAAGGCATGTCTAGCATGGTTATGAGCCACCATATTACACTGCCTTAATCGAAATTGGCACGAAGAACGCACAAAGGAACCTACTAGCATCCTTATTTCGGTAACCAACACCCCAGTTGAATCGAAGCGTTTGTCCTCTCCATTAACTGCATGCACAACTCCCATTGAATCAGATTCTATAATCACCGAGAGGTAGCCAATATCGAGAGCTAATTGCAACACCCTACTTGTAGCCATAAGTTCCATTGTTGTGGGATCCCAAGTGCCTACCAAAGGGACTAATGCATCACTTCATGCACTTCTCTATTTATATTCTAACTATTAAGATTGTGCAAATCAAACAAAAACTACTAAATAGAAACAAATAGAGGAGTGCAAAAAAAAAAGTTGAGCGTGAAAATCACTTCCCTATCTCTATAATAATAAAGATAGAAGAGTAAGTTTTGTTGAAAAAAAAAATTGAGTCAGATTGTTCTTAAATTATCAACCAACTCAAGGTTCCATTATCCAAGTCAATGTTTAAAACGACGCTAGGCGCTCCTAGGACGGTCGATATGAGTCTAGCGCCTATGCTTATAGACGAGGCCTAAGCAAAAGCCTAGGCGATTTTTTTTAAAAGACAAAATTTAAAAAATTAATAATATATTGAATACTATTAAATAATTTCATAACAAAAATTAATTATTTAGATAAATAAATTGAGTTAAAAATCATAAATGTTGAAAATGTAAACTTTTTATTAATTTTATTATACTTATATTATTAACTATGTGTTTGATAAATAAAATAACTTATATAATTATATATATATATATATATATAAACTCATATAACTAAATATATATAAGGATATACATGCAAATTCGCCTAGGAGCCTAATCATTATGCGAAGCAATTTCTCACCTTCGAGCGCTTAGGTACTGTCTAGGCGATCACCGTTTTGAATAGTGATCTAAGTACAACAAGGTGAAATCATTGAGTTTTTAAACCAACCAACTGGGTTAAAAGCAGTTATATTTAGTTAATTTGGAAGTCACCATAAATAATTATGGACAAACTCAACAAAACCCCCAAACTATGGCAATCATTTCAATTTTATATGCAAATTATGTAAATTTTTATGTAGGTACTCAAATTATCTGGCCATCAGTAAATCATTATTTTCATTACTAAATTTTCATTAAAATGACATGTGATAAGTAATTGATCGGGTTAACTCGTGAAATAGCACAAATTAAAAGGATAATTTCGGCATTCAAACTAACTTAGTCCCCCATCAGATCAAACAAGAATAATAATAAATCAGTCCCAAAACACAAGCACTAAAATCCTAAATTGAAACCACTGCCACACAGCTGCGAAACCCACCCAGCCGCAAAACCAACCCACCACCCACCACCCACACAGCCACAAAACGAGTCCCAACTGGAATCCTAAATACGTCGTCGACCATAAAGCACCACAGTACGACATCATTTCGAACCACCCCAAGTTCGACTACCATACCACATACAAACCCAGAAATCCCAAATTGAATTTGTCACAAAACTGGGTTAATAAAAAAGAAGGCCTCCTGGAAAGAGTAATGATAAAATTGCTCCGAACCTGAGCAAGCAGAGTGAAAAAATCCGATTCGGACCAGTCTCGACCCGGGAATGCAGAGCGCTGAGATGGTCGAATTGTCATCGTCATTGTTATTGCCATTGCCATAGTCGACATGTTCGAGTGTTTTTCAGGGGCAAGAACAAGAATTAGGGAATAGGGTTTCTGGGAATTCGTAGTAGGATTTGGTGGACAGTGTCTCTACCATGATGAGAACGAATCGAGAGATTCCTGGTAAGAGAGAGCGAGCACAACAGATTGCTTTGTGCTTTTTCGTTTACCTTGATACCTTGGGGTGCATTCTTTATGAATCTGGGTGGTGGTTGCAGGTTTGGAGTTCTATGGGGGGTCTGGGATGATGAGGATTAGGATGATGATGATGATGCATGACAAGATGAGAATGATGATGAGAATGATTGATGAAAATGATGAGGATGATTGATGAAGATTACGAGGATGATTAAGATGGGGATGATGATGATGATAATGCGGGACAAAGAAAAGGAAGATTGAGAGTAATTTTATTTGGTTTTATTAATATTTAATTAGTTTTGATTTCCTTTTTCTTTTTAAGTCTAAACTAGTGCTCCAACCCAGCCGCCGGAATATAAAGTTAAACTCATAATTTGAAAAACCAGCTTTAAGATTAATTTATGTATTTTCTCACCAAGTTATGAGAAATCATTATTTCATCTACAAACAATTGGAAAATGAAGAAAATGTGATGTCATTCCTAAAAACTCAGTCCAAAGTTCTAACCAAAATAACAAAACAAACATAAAAACACTAAGATAGAAATTTAAGCAATTGGTGAAGATACATCATGTCTCACGACCCGCAGTAATCCCATCGCAAATCTACAATATAATGGCGCTGCTCCAAATTCACATATAATTTTTATCACTAAATTTAGAAAATACGACAATACATAAATAGTGCAGAAATTGTAAGCTCAAAAGTCGTACAAGTAGAGTGCAAAAATGAATTGTAAAGCTCCAAAATTTATCAGTTTGATTATAATTTGATTAAAAAATTATTCCAAATTGGTATAAATTATCTAATGTTAACATAAGTTAGTTCCTAAGAAGCTAATTGTTACAATGAACATCACTTTTTGTATGAAGAACTAAACTTCATCCTTAATATAAGAAAGCAGTTGCTGGCCCATTCAGGAGATTCAGTGGTGGATTCAATATTAACTACGTCGAAACCTTCTCTTATATAGAAAAGTGAAAAGTGAAATCGAAGAAACGATATCGAAGAATAGAGTTGAAATCGAAGAAATTACAATTTAATTATCATATAATGAAGTTGCTGCAAATTCTAGAGCAAAAGTTTTTTTTTTTTTTTTTTTTTTTCAGTTTCGGATTGTGCTTGTTGGATCACATGAAGGCCCTTGCAGAATGTGACAATTCCCTTTTGCTGAATTGCAGAAGCCTTCTCAAAACCTTCATAACACAAAAAAAAAAAAAAACCATAAACTTGAAATATATAAGCATTATGTAAAGATGAAAACAAGTTCTAGAATAAACCTTTAAAAGATTGCCACTTCAGAAAAAGGTAAATAACCCGAAATTCAGAAAAATCTTAGATAGATTATGACTTCACAAAGAAGAACCAATTTGTTAAAATATAGACAACGAAAAAAATGAACTCACTTATATCTACCACCTCATCCAATACGATGAAAATAGTTTTGTACTGTGAATCTTCATCATTTTTAGCATGAAGAACTAAACTCCATCCTTAATATAAGAAAGCAGTTGCACTCACATTCATGAGATTCAGTTGTGGTTTCAAGTATTATTGTTTTTGCACAGATGGGGTATATAAGATTTAAAGAGTCTAAGAAAATGGAGGTAAGAAACTAATATATAAGTATACCTTGTGGTCAGGTTCTATTAATCCGGTCCTCCAAATTCTACAAACGTGGATTTTGAATTTTGTTTGAGAACTATAATATTTGAGGTGTACTATTTGTGACATGTCCATGTTGTGGTATACCTGTATGTGTTAAAGTTTATGTAATTAGCATGAAATGACATTGATGCACATTAACCTATGAATATAAATTGTACACATTAATCACACTTAAAAAAAATAAATGCATATTTACTCGAAGAGCATCAGTGTCTACAATAAAAACTTTTATCGAATAGTTGATGTGTAGTATAAATTTGCATTCACATTTGACTCCAAATCCAAGTAAAAACCATACCCTTCGATTAAGTGGTCAAAAGTTAACATTTTATTTGGGGTACTTTTTGGACTTTCCATGAAGACCGTTGCGTAGGTGTCGGAGACCTGAGTTCATAGACGGTCGACATGTCGAAATCGATGGGAAAAGCCCACGGTGGTTCTCTGTTTCCTAGAAGATGGCAACCCTCTGTTCTGGGTTTCAAACGTACTCAAATCCTACATGCAACCTAGGGGTTAGATGCGTCATGAAGAGAGGAAACAAACAGCTAGTTCATATTTTAGAAACATTTACCTACGCTGCCATGACGTTCAAATTTCAAGCGGCCAGGCGATTTCCAGTCGTCGTCACCGCCACCGTATTCATCACAAGTTCCACATGCAAACACTCTGTTAGAATACCCTCGAGAAGATAAATCGAATGATCTAACCAGCAGAGCTCGAGGTTACATGGAGAAACCTTAAGTGCAATTTGGTCGAAGTCGGGTTAAAGTCGGATCGACATCCCTTTCAGTCGAACACCACATGCAATCACGCTGTTAGCTTCTCTATGATGCGACAGAGTCGAAAATGTGATTAAGGAATCAAGAGTATACCTGATTGGAGCTCAGATGAGTAGGGTCGAATTTGGGTCTAAAATCGGGTTAAGCTTCTCAGAGTGGGTCACGATGAATTTTGGATCATTCTGATGAGCTGGACGAGTAGGGAGCGTCGAGATGATGGTCTGGTGTCGTCAAGGTCACGGTTCGAGTACCAGTAGGTTACTCACCGGCTAAGGTCACTTCGGTGTTGTGGGTTTCCAATTTCTTGGAAAGGTTGGTGATGATTGAGTCTGAGGCGTGGGAGGAGAAGAGTGGTCGAGGCTTGAGGCCAAGGGAGAGATTCACAAGGTGGTATTTCGGTGAGGCCCATTGGAATCCTCATTCCCGTGTGAAATTTTGCTCAAGGTTTGGTGCAAGGGAGAAGACATGAGTGTGAGAGAGAACTCTATCGAGAAATAGATCAGAGTAAGTGTTAGGCCTTCCACTTGGGCTTAAACCAAAATGAGGTTAATGTGAAGCTTGGTTGAGATTGGGGGCTTCATTCTTGGGCTTCTTCCTCAAAGTAGTCTAGATAAGGCAAATGGGTTAAAATACTAAGGGCTCAGGTTGCACATCGAAAGTCTTGGGTAGCTCGTAAATGAGAGTTAAGTCGAGGCCCAACAACACCCGTGAGGCCATTTTGGTAATTCTATAGTTTTTGAATTTAAATTTGTGGGTTGGAATGTAACAGGATGTTTGGGTACTAGTCCGTCTCAGGGAAAGAGAGCCCATCTCTAGACGTCTGAGACACCATCAAACCAGAACTCGAGAAAGGTCATCTCATCACATCACAATCACACATATCCAGAATTCACAATTATATATAATACTAGTCTCAGGAATCGGAGCCACTGGCTCGACGTCTGAGACTACAAACCAACATGCACCATCACAAATATACTTAGTAGTCATATAGCAACTCACATTCCAATTCTATAACCCAACCTAGTTCAAAAACCAAAACCAAACTCAAAACTCAGGCCTAAGCCTAAATCACACATCATGTCAAACCTTGTTAAACGAGCCATTAAAATATTCTAGAAAATCATATAAAATCTCAATTTATCAAGCACCACCAAAATCATATAGACAAATCATATCGGGTATAAAACCAATTCCAAACTCAATAATAAACAAGAAAACAATATACCAATCCCTCGTAAAACGTGCAAAGTTTCGATTATCGTAAAATCAACAAAAATCCATCAAAATCATACTTAAATAACCTTCAAACAATTCACATAATATTTCCTGTAAAATCATAAAAATGCTTGCATAAGGTTAAGGGAAAATGAAAGTCCACTCACACGTACCTTACGCTCAGTAGAAACACATTTCACGTTTTCCCGTAAAATTCGAGAAAGTCATGTTCTATCAAAAATCACTTATAAGGGTCACTAACCATCCCAATTAACTCACACCTTAATCCCGTATACTATCATATCGTTCCTTAACCGTTTCACATCTAATCACTCAGTCAAAGACGGAACACATCTAGACTGTGGGTCCCCCCTCCAAATACCTCATATCGATCCTTGTCATTCTACCTAGAAAAATCAAGGATGATCCAAGACAATGCCATCAAAATTCATCCTACGTGAGTGCAAGCACAAATTCACTACACTCACCACACCAGGTAACCCAACATCATCTGCCACCAACCAGAAAATGAGAAATCTCATTCACCTAACTTTGAAATACCCAACTCCTCCTGATGACCCAAAAAAAAAATCACGGGTCCACCCACCAATACACGATCAACGTATTGGTGACAACAACCATCATCTGCCATGGCAGAACATGAGAAGTTACCCTAAATGACTTCAAAATACCTATCACCAATGCAGAATCATGCACTCCCCTCGTCGCCTCAATCACAACCTCTCTTGATTTCGAAGTTCCAACCATGTTAGAATCAACACACTCATGCATCAACCACGTGTCTGTACCAAGCTAACTTGGTACCCCCAACTTGCCTATTCGTTCATACCGTTTCATTCATTTACCACTTAATCAATCCAAACACATCAGTCATCACACTCACGGTTGGGTTAAAATCCCAACACATCTCAACCATTGCTAGATCTCGTCCAGTCCAACTCCCTCACTGCCAGATCACAGATATCGAACATATGCCCATCTCGACGGAGTCACATCCTGACTTGTGGTTCATCGTCATCACAATCACCGGCATCAGCACCAGCGCCAACACTAGCATTAGCACACAGTGTGCGAATCAGACAACCCTGGATCTTTGCTCATACCGAACAATGACCCCGTTCCTCTACTCAAGTTGGGGAAATTCTGCCTCCTTTGTACCCAACAACTCCAGGCACAATCATCCTGAAAACTCATATAAGAAAATGATCGTTCCCTGAAAGTCCCCTGATTCTCAACAACCAAACTACATCCATCCTCGATAGTAGTGCCTGCCATAACTCGTATAGACCCAACCACCAGACATCGCTATCGACACTTTGCATCCAACAAAATCAACCGCCCGTACTAACTACTTCGTATCCCCATTATGGGATTCCATCGACAAGTACCAACCCTGTTAACATGTCCAACCAATCCCTAACTAGTCTCAAATCGACTCACATTTCCGAACCAACATCATACACTAGGGTTTCCCACTAAGGTCATCAACAAACTCTGTTGTACTCATATTCTCTAACCCATCAATCACCACTAGGGTTCACCTTTCCAGACCATCCATCATGATTTAGGGTTCCACAATCACACCCTAGGGTTCCTCTGAACCCAACTACCTTATGCAGTATAATCCACAATATGACTAACCCCTCGATCCTGACATCGTATGGACGTTAATCCAATCCTACCCTCAACTCAATTGAGGTTCCTCGAACCCAGCAGCTCCCGGCAACACAAGTCACAACTCAATATGACCTGACCATCTACTATCATCATATCCGATCCTACAATATCATGACAGACGATCCCGACATAACCGTCAAACGGTCAAAACTCTAAAGTACTGTTCCGTTCATCCCTCAGTAGGGTCCCACACTGCCAAACCACGACAGAACTATGGCACACATAAGTATCAAATTCCAAACCGAAACTATCCACGATTCATTCCTACTAACTATCATACTTGCATCATAACTATCAGGTTGATAACGAACTGTAGCCTATAGAGACATCACATCCTCGACTTGGATGTAACTTAAGAGCAAACCTGCTCTAATACCAGTTGTCACGACCCATCCCAATCCCCCCGGGATTATCACGGGATGTGCCATGCTCTCTCTGACATGAAGGGTCAGACAAGGGATAATTTAAAACCTTCAATCCGAATAGCTTCCAGAGCGTGCCAAGATCCGGTGGAGGAGTGTGATGTCTCAGTCTCTGCTACAACCCGCATCCATGATCAAATTGAAGGGCATTAAAATAATTTAAAAGCTATGAGTGGACGAAAATAAATAGAATCATAAAACTCATTTCATAAAAAGACATTTATGCCCTTCACCAAAAAGCATGCATGCATACGAAAACCATTTATTCAAATAACCATTATTAGGGTCTCAGCTCCAAATTCCGTAATTCCAAATCATACGGGCCCCTGCCCAAATCCATTTACACAAATTCATAACATATTAACCATATGTGGGAACTCAGCCCAAAACCGTAAATCTGAGTATGTGGGTCATTGCCCAAATCCATTTAACACAGAAATACCATTTCTGAAATCCAATTACCATTTCATAAATCCAACAAACCATGTTTACCAAATATCATATAACCAATCCTGTCACGGCTTCCAAAGCTACGCACGTGCTACCCGGGGTCTCAAATCCAAAGTCTCCCTAGGGTCCACCTAGGTCAATGTCCGCAGATCATTGACCCTCCCTGGGGATTATAATCCATATATGCCTTTCTGAGAGTAAGGTACCCCACATGAGCGACTCCACTCAGTTAGTGCTCCGTGACTACTCTGGGGTCCACCTAGGCAACGACCCTCCCCGGAGGAGACAATCCATAAATAAAATTATGGTATATGAAAAACCATTTCGTAATCATTCTCAAAACTTTTCAAACCTTTCAAAGGATCCATGCCCGGTCCCCATAAACCGTCATGAAACCAGAAATCCATGTTTCCAAATCCATTTAAGGTCTCAGAACCCAAAATCACATTTATAAATTATAAATGGGACTTATGCCGGGTATCATAACCAATTGGGCCTCAAGCCCGACCATGTAAATCAATTGGGCCCCCGACCCGATGCCTTATTAAATCAAATGGACTCCAAGTTCGATAGTTCGTAAATCAGATGGGTCTCAAGCCCGGTTTCATATTTCCAAATTTGAAATCCATTTATCCAAATCCATTTACGGGTCCCCGACCCGAAATCACATTCATAAAACACAATTGGGCCCCATGCTCGATTTCGCAAACCAAATGGGCCTCTAACCCGATAATATAACTCAAATGGACTTCGAGTCCGAGGGTTTCCAAAACAAATGGGTCTCATGCCCAAGTTTACCTTTTCAAATCCAAAACCATTTCATTAAACCATTCCCGAAACCATAAGCACGTATAATCAGTGTAAAACCATAAACCTCGATATACGTGCAAATATGTAAATCGCCTCGAAATATGTGTAAATATTTAAATCACCAATATCCCAATCATCATCATAGAAATCACATATGTAAAACATATAAAACATTTATGCATGCATCACATTTTAGAAATCAAGGTCCACTCACAGACTGT
Organism: Prinsepia uniflora; assembly: GCA_032719365.1. NCBI lineage: Eukaryota > Viridiplantae > Streptophyta > Magnoliopsida > Rosales > Rosaceae > Prinsepia > Prinsepia uniflora. Next base: position 30,334,758 of record CM064861.1, on the reverse strand, counting down.
CCTACATTGCCGCCTCGATTTGCGTGTCATAAGCCTCCCCAGGCTAATCACCATCACCGGGACTCTCAAACCTGTCCAAATCATACTAGAGGGTTACTAACTTCCTTATTAACCTCTCATTCAAGCCCCGTAATTTTCCTGAATTTTTAAACATTTTTGAACTCGATCCTAAACCTTCAGACACCCCGAATTATATCAAAACGATGTCCAATCGACACGAAACCAGTCCCAAAATGTTCATTACATAGAAAAATTAAAAGTCATGCTGAACACATTCCCAAAATACCCCCACCATCCGTCGAAAGCGGCTGCACGTGAAACCCACGCGCTTGGGCACTTCATCTTCAACCTCCCGCAGATCGGCTGGTTCAGACCGGTTCTACAACCCGGTCCAACCCCAACCGGCGTTCCCAGTTTTCCCCATTTTCCCCATTTCCCCATTTTTTCCATGTTTTTCAATTCCTTTCATTCCTATGCCTTCATATGGTCCTAACTAAAATTTCTACGGGTTTAAAAACACGAAACACAAACCAAAAGCTCACCCTTGATGATTGAATAGCAACGGCCCCTGCAACTCCCTCTTGCAGTTGACTCCGGCCACCATTTTCATCGAGCTCAATTCCCCCGAGTTCGTAGGACACCTAAGAAGAAGATTTAGACCTTAGAAACCCCCAACAACCAGTCCAACTGAAGGTCCATTTTCAAACATGAAACTGCTCACATGCGGGTTTCCAGCCACCGTGATCTATCGGCCAAGCCGTTAGCACCATCGTGCTCGCCTCATCTCCCACTCATATTTTCATTTACGGGACACCAACGTTAGCAAAGTTTAGGGGAGGTGGTGGGTGCTGGTGTGTGTTTGTTTGGGAAGGATGGTGCACGGGTTTGAAAAAGAAGAGACGAAGTTTAATGATGATAATGAAGATGATAGCTGATGATGATAATGAACAGTCAGGATGAGTGATATAAGGGAAATGGACGGCTGGGAATGAGAGAGAAATATTGAGGGAATTATTAAATAATAATATAATTAATATTTTAACATAAAAACCATCCAATCATGATTATGATCCACAAATTGGGGGAGATGGCCAATTGGATGAGTGACACTAGGGTCCCACATTATTAAATAAGCTAATCAAATTTAGCCGCATAATTTACGCCTCGAAATGCATGAATAGTCCAATTTCACTTCCGTGACCATAAATTCCCCGTTTGACGTCCGATTTTGACGTGTCGCCTGTCTACGGACTCGTGACGTCCTAATCTACTTCACGGACATCGGTCCTCGTGCAGTTGACTCTCCGAGTCAAAAGTCAATATTTTACCCAATTTTAGGGGCAAGACGGTCATTTTATACCGTCCGTCCGATTTCGCTCAACTAATCACCGATTAATCTCACTAATCTCTCATTAGTCACTAATCTAATCCTGGAATTCAAGATGGGTCGTTACAGTAACGGTCTTCTCGGAATCCCCAATAAGGTGTCTCAATCAAAAAGTCAATATTTTGACTTTTCCAAGGACAAAATTGTCTTTTTACCTACCTTTTCCTAAATGCATTTTCCTTTGAAATTCCGGGTTGTTATAACCTACCCCCCCCTCCTTAATTTAAGAAATTTCTTCCTCAAAATTCAAGTTGCTAGTTCGATTTCAAAAATCATCCATCACAACCCAACTAACCCCGAGTGCTACGCGGTTCAGCACATAAGTCATAGCTAATAGCGTCAATGACCAGTAACCATCAATACTCAACATCAATCACAGTGATCAAACAACTCTACTCATCAGTGCATAGACATCAATCACAATATTCGTACTATGCGTTGGCTAGCTCGGTGGCGGCACTCAAGCAACATCCGGACACTTATCCACAATCACAAGATCAAATAATCATTTCAACCATATATCGTATCCACTAAATTACACAAATCTTATCCCATGTATCTCAAAGAATCAGAAGTCATTATACATAAACTGTTCGGAAATCAAACTCGGCATCGCTTATCCATGCCAACAATTACTCAATACCATTAGGTATGTCTGAAATTCAATTAATTCTTTTAAGATTATCCTCTTCCAGTCAGACAAAACGAATTACTAACTCAAGCTTACGTGTGTTATAACGACCAACAACACTAGACGTAAACTTTTACTTCAATCATATCCATCAAACTTTCAACAATTTAATCTTCACGCAAGGTGAAAGTCAACAACCACCTATGTTTCAAATCTTGTAATCACAAACAGTGGTACTTGGAACCATGTCAACCATAAAAATTTCTTCAACTAAACGAGGCCTCAAATTCCAAATCTATGGGCGTTAGGTTAAAACAACTGACTTAGTCACAATCATGAGAATACTCAAATTAAACTCAATAATTTAATAATTGAATTGCATAAAAAATTTCAAAAATGATTGTACATATTGTCTGAGTCACATTCCAGCACACATCACAATGATCACAATATAACCCACACGTACGTCATATCAAGAAATAAATAACACTAAGTTAACACCATCATCCTAAAGTCCGTACCGTAAGCACATTAATCTCATGCAGTCCCACCACTAAGCTGAATCTCATACCCAATTTAGCTTCCAATTTACTCCTTAAATCAAAACCTTACCGAATTTGAGTTCACTCTGAACTCCCATTCGTTATGTAAGATCATAACCAGCGAGTTCACTTCCTAATTTCCCGTCAAAGTTCTCAATTCCTTAATCTTATCCCGTTTCTAAATTCTAGATCAATATCCGAACTACGACACTACCATCCATTTCCTCCCATAAATGACGTCACCATTATTCGTTCCCAAATTAAACACAAGGGTTTTAAAATGGTAATAACATTCCTGTTTCCTTAATTCTAAGTTTATCACCAACACTCAGAAGTAGAAGCATATAGCTTCTGCAATTCCCCTTCAATATT